>CM029603.1:48713302-48895680 GCA_017311375.1 Mytilus coruscus | reverse complement strand
AGAAACATGAATAGCTAATTATTATTTGTTTTAGATTTAATAGTAATTATCAAAGCGTGATGGAATACAAACTTGTAGAATCCGATCTTTTATTTCGAACATAGTTTCTGATATATTAAGCTTTTTTCATAAATTTGCTTTCAGACATATTATTACAAGCAAAAAACTAAAACACAAAATCGGAAATGGATACTGTAAGAGAACAAAAATATTATTCCTTTTAAGTTTTACCTTTTTTGTCTTGAAACCCTCCTGCATAGATAATCCTGACGATTATTTTAATTCACCAACAGTTAAAAGGAAAATGAAATATGCAGCGCACAATTAATGTGTGTATTCTTTATAGATGTTATAAAAACGAACAATGAAAAGTCAGTTAAAAAACATCTTCTGTTGTGTTAGATTTTATTTTACAGTAGATAAATTTACATTCATTTAAATATCCATGGGATTCAGGAAAATTATTTTCGAAATTACTTAAGCACTTTTATATACCTTTACAAAATTTGAATAACAAAACAATGTTTTATAGAAATGAAATTGAATTGACAAGGAAATAATTATAAGGAGTGCAGAAACGTTAATGTTACATTATACAATCAAAGTGAAACGTTTACCGTGAGGAATACTTTTAGTAATTATCTTTTAAAACCGAAAGTAATGAGGCCAGAGAAAGGATAAATAGATGTTTATTAGCAAATAGAAACTTAATGTAAAATATGCAATATCAATATTAAATGAGAAATTTGAAACATACCTTAAACATGTTAATTATGCAAAATTTATCGGCTGAAAATGTTTTATATACCTATGTGGAGTTATTTTCTTTCAGAACGTCAGGTCTTTCTTTTGAAGAATCAACCCGGACGATACCAAGTTTCAATGAAATTTGCTTCAAGGCAGAAAATAATGACCTGTGTAAGGTCATTATTTTCCTTGATTTAAATGCAAACTATAATTTACCTAAGCATTTAATTCGTTTGATAGTATCGCGTGCTATGGATAAAGAAATAAACAATCCTGTCATCTCTTTTTAGACTGAATTACAAAAAAAAGTCGTGAACGCACATTTTAACGTCCAAAACAAATAATGTGAAATTTTGTTAATTTATCGCTACAATAAAGGGACAATATTTGAGATGAATTTAATAATGCAAAACCCTTCATAACACTAATATAACAAACAAGATTTAACAAATTCATGTGTAGGATTTTGAAAATTGTATTGAGTCACACTGTATTGGAAATCATACATTGACCTATAGATATTCGTTTTCGTGTTATATGTACATGTATCAGTATTTCGTGCTCTATTCGTGTCACTTCTGAATTTATTCCATCTATAGGTACCTATACCTTTTACTCTATCAAATGATCAAATGACCAAATATTTTAATTTCTATAGAATAACAGCCACGTGCTTTATGGTAGGGTTTGGCGGGGTGGGGTTGGGGGTATGATATTTAATTCTGACAAAGTTCTCTGTTAAAAAAAAATGTCATTCAAAAGTGAAAACAATAATTCTGAACAGCTCGTTAAAAACTGTTGAAAAATAATCTGCTTTTCCGCGATGAAAATGTCACCAAAAATAGAAAAACATAGCGTCCGCCTTTCTAAAATAAGTTGCAAATAAATTACTTACAAAGTGACTTGTATTTTCATACACCGTAACAATTCATTTGTGTCTTGCTTCATGCATTTAGTGATATTTCTTTTGTAACTGGATAAAGATTGCTAAAGCTTATATCTAGATTAATTAGTGAGTTTTATTTCACGTTTCAAATGAGCCGTAGGGCGTATTAAAACAAGTACGGATCAGAAAAGAATATCCCACTTTAGTATGGTCGGTGAAATATGATGGAAATCTTGCAAATCTTTGCAGAAAATGATATTTTTTACAGTATATAAGTCAGATAATGCATATTTTAAGGTTTTTCTTGTCGTATAGCACACCGAGGGTGTTATACGACAAAAAGACCTTAAAATATGCATTATCTATAACTTAAATGTAACGAGACATATTTTGACGAATGCTAAATGTATAGTGGATGAATAGCATCGGGTAGTAAAATTCTTCTCCGCGGTTTGATCAGAAAATAACGGTAAACGCAATTGATTTATAAATGAAAGACTTTTGTGAAAAATCTTGGTTGAAATGTTATATACTTTATATGCTAGTCTTGATGCAGAATGTTATAGGTTAAATCCCAATTGGTTCCTTGCTGTTCAGATAGCGTTACTGACATGCACTCTAAACTTTTAAATTGGTAATCGTGACTTAAAATATAAAAAGAATTCACGGGAACCGCTAAAATACCGAAGAGTACCACAGATCATATCAACTACCCACAACCGCCTCCTTCGGAAAAAACCCAGACATACACACAAAAGCAAAGAACAATGAACACGTGTCCATGAAAGTTTATGTATGATGTATAATTTTGGTCAGGAACATCTGAAATAAAGCAATATATGAAATTCATGGAGAAATTCGAAAATCTGTTATTTCTTAGTAATGCAAGTATAACAATCGAAACATTATAATCAACGGATACCCTACAAAAGATTTGCATCTGATTGATGAATTTTTTTTAACGATTGAGAGTAACTCATACCTTGAAGTCTTAGAGTAAAGTAGTTTCTTTCAAAAATTGTTGGTCGTTAAAGAAAATGTTTTCTTTCGTAAACCCCGTATATTCATTACCATGTACATGTATCAAGGTTAAATACTGGTTTTGACACGTTTGTATTTAGAATAAAATTGAGAATGGAAATGGGGAATATGTCAAAGAGACAACAACCCGACCAAAGAGCAGACAACAGCCGAAGGCCACCAATGGGTCTTCAACGCACCCGGAGGTGGTCCTCAGCTGGCCCTAAAATAAAATTGTGTACTAGTTCAGTGAAAATGGACGTCACACTAAACTCCAAAACATATAAATGAACTAGAATTTAAAAAACATACAAGACTAACAAAGGCCAGAGGCTCCTGACTTGGGACAGGCGCAAAATGCGGCGGGTTAAACATGTTTTGTGAGATCTCAACCTCCCCTATACCTTTAGCCAATGTAGAATAAAGAAACACATAGCAATACGCACAGTAAAACTCAGTTTAAAAGAAGTTCGAGTCCGATGTAAGAATAGGTAACAAAAGAAACTAAGCAAAATGACAATGATACATAAATCAACAAAGGACTACTAGCAGTTACTGACATGCCAGCTCTAGACCTCAATTAAACTGATTGAAAGATTATTTCTTCGTCATATGAAAATCAAGTTCAATCCCTCTCGTTAGGGTTTAGTATCATACAATCATAAAATATATGAGAAGAAAATAACCCGTATCATGCCAACAACTGGTTTTAGAATAATAGTGTTTATTTCGATGCAAAGACCCTTTGAGTGAATCAATATTAATACCAAAATATGCAATCCTTAACGACCTAACAACAGTATCGTAACTATATCCTTTCCGAATAAGTCTGTTTAAAGGTTTGGTTAGCTTTTGAGGTGAATACATACATTTTGTGCTTTGTAAAGAATATTACCATAAAATATTGGATGTGAAATACCTGAACGTATAAGATGTCTACATGTTGATTTATAATTACGAATGATGTCCTTGTACCGATGATAAAATTTAGTAAATGTTTTGACTAGTTTGGGATATCGAAAACCCTGGTGTAATAATTTTTCAGTAATACAGAGATTTCTTTCGTTGAAATCAAATACTTTGTTACTTTGTTACACGAGCGAATCGAACAAGTTGAGATACTTAAACACCATAAGATGGTGACAATGGAACGTCACCGTCTAAAATGGATAATTAACAATAGGGAATGAAAAATCATCTCTTTTATCATAAACTTTGGTATTAAGCTTCCCGTTAAAGATATACATATCAAGATCCAGGAAAGGGTAGTGTTCATTGTTAGTATTAGCTTTATTTAAAGTCAGTTCGGCAGGATAAATCTCTTTAGTGTAGATACCGAAGTCGTCATTATTAAGAGCCAATATATCATCCAAATATCTAAAAGTGTTATTAAATTTTTGAATCAGATGTTGTTTCGATGGGTCTTTGCTGATTTTAGTCATAAACTGTAACTCATAACAATACAGAAACAGGTCCGCAATAAGTGGTGCACAGTTAGTCCCCATGGAAATTCCGATAACCTGACGATATAGCGAACAAAAATGTTATCTAGTAAAAATTCAAGGGTAGTTATAGTATCAAAGCAGGTCAAATTGACATAGTTCTTTTGTTTGTTGTTACTAAAATTATCTAAAAGAGTTTGAACATATATATTCGCATTCCAACTTTTTAAATGCCCATTTAATCAGGCGTGTGAATTTTTCTTAATAAGATTATGAGGCAAAATGATTAATAGGGTAGAAAATCAAAACTTTGAACAGATTCGAAATCGCCAATATAAGCATGCAATTTATCAAGTACTTCCAACGAATTTTGACACTCCAAAAGTAATTAATTCCACTGTTTTCAAAAGCCTTATTTGAACAATTTATTACCAGGTTTTTATTGTACCAAGTGTACTAGTAAGTAGAATAGATAGTTTAGTAGTGGAACAATGGCTTGAAGACGAAATAAATCTATATTTGTAAGGAGTTTTGTGCAGCTTAGGAAGCCAGTACATAATTGGAACTTTCATTGTATTTGGTTCTACTTGTAAAGAGGTAGCTAAAAGTTTATGTTTGTTACAGATGTCATTTTCCGAAAATGGAGTCAGTTGGAATGTTGGTGAATTCGTGATTTCCTTTTGTAGAACCTCAATGTAAAATTTACGTCAAACAATAATGATATTGTTAGCAGCTTTATCAGCCGGAACAAAAACAAATTCCTTGGCGAGTTCATTTAGCTTATGTTTGGTACGAGAAACTGGGCTTTTATGGTTGTTGTTAGGAGTAAAATGATCTTTAAAATGTTGAATACGTATATCAACTATGTTCATTACCGAATTAAAAAAGAATCTAATGATTTCTGGTCATCTTTTTCTCGTTTTATCAATTAAAGGCAGTAAGTACGGAGCGAGTCGTGGATGATGTTATGACACTCACTCCAATTAATAATTGAGGGGAAACGATATTTAGGTCCTTTCCTGAGAAATGATTTCAACTCGCGGTCACGAACGATGTTAAGGTCTCCTGTTATAACATGGGAACTGGGGCCATAAATGTATTCGGAATTACTGTAATTTCATGAGGTAGGTGTATTGTCACTGATATTAACATCTTTACACACTTCGCTGTAATTAAACACATATTTCCGGGTAGATTTTTGTAAACATAACAAATAAGAGGAGTTCAGCATTATCAAAATAGCCAGGAATTTGTTCTTTAACAGAATTATCATTAAAAATACCGGCAATATTTACAAAATCAAAACCTTTATTGACATATTTAATTTCAATAAAATGTTTTTGTGATCTTCAGGGCGATCAATTTTGGGAAACAATTTAGAATAACAATATGCAATTATTATTTGAACGATTTCATACTTAGGACTGTAATATGGAATTGTGTTGCATTCCTCCAAAATTTGATGTAATTTATTAACAGCCAAATAACAGAGCTTTGTTAATAGATAATGTCTACCGTTGTTTTTTAAATAGAAATTAGGTCCGAAATATTTGTATTGTTATTACGAAATTTTCTTTGATTGCGATTTATTCTACGCCCATGAGAACGGTTTTACAAACTGTTTTAGAAACTATATCCAAAACATTTTGCCGCTGACATTATGGACTGTAATGTTCAAATGAATGCAATATGAACTTAGTTGCTTAAATCCTCGTCAGTTGGACTTTGACGGATAGTTGTATTATTGCAATCATACGTCATCGCCATACATTCGTTTTCAACATTCGATTTTTAACTTTCAACATTCGTTTTCAACATTCACCATTCGTTTTCAACATTCAATATTCGTTTTCAACATTCAACATTCGATTTTCAACCTTTCAACATTCGTTTCAAACATTCCACATTCGTTTTCAACATTCAACATTCGTTTTCAACATTCGATTTTCAACTTTCAACATTCGTTTTCGACATTCAAAATCGTTTTCAACATTCAACATTCGTTTTCAACATTCGATTTTCAACTTTCAACATTCGTTTTCAACATTCAACATTCAATATTCAAATTTTTTTCTTTTCGTTAAACTTTTTTTAATTTCTTTTCTTTTTCTTTTTTTTTTCAACATTCGTTTTCAACATTCAACATTCGTTTTCAACATTCGATTTTCATCTTTCAACATTCGTTTTCAACATTCAACATTCGTTTTCAACATTCAACATTCGATTTTCAACTTTCAAAATTCGTTTCAAACATTCAACATTCGTTTTCAACATTCAACATTCGTTTTCAACATTCCAAATTCGTTTTCAACATTCAATATTCAAATTTTTTTTTTTGTTAAACTTTTTTTCATTTTTTTTTTTTTTTCAACATTCGTTTTCAACATTCAACATACGTTTTCAACATTCGATGTTCAACTTTCAACATTCGTTTTCAACATTCAACATTCGTTTTCAACATTCAACATTCGTTTTCAACATTCGATTTTCAACTTTCAACATTCGTTTTCAATATTCAACATTCGTTTTCAACATTCAACATTCGTTTTCAACATTCGATTTTCAACTTTCAACATTCGTTTTCAACATTCAACATTCGTTTTCAACATTCGATTTTCAACTTTCAACATTCGTTTTCAACATTCAACATTCGTTTTCAACATTCAACATTCGTTTTCAACATTCGATTTTCAACTTTCAACATTCGTTTTCAACATTCAACATTCGTTTTCAACATTCAACATTCGTTTTCAACATTCGATTTTCAACATTCAACATTCGTTTTCAACATTCAACATTCGTTTTCAACATTCAACATTCGTTTTCAACATTCAACATTCGTTTTCAACATTCAACATTCGTTTTCAACGTTTAACATTCGTTTTCAACTTACAACATTCGACTTCAACATTTTACATTCTTTTTCAACATTCGACATTCCTTTTCAACATTCGATTTTCTACTTTTAACATTCTTTTTCAACATTTAACATTCGTTTTCAACATTCGATTTTCAACATTCAACATTCGTTTTCAACATTCAACATTCGTTTTCAACATTCAACATTCGTTTTCAGCATTCGATTTTCAACATTCAACATTCGTTTTCAACATTCAACATTCGTTTTCAACATTCAACATTCGTTTTCAACATTCAACATTCAATTTTTTTTTTTTTGTTAAAATTGTTTTTCAATTTTTTTTTTTTTAACATACGATTTCAACATTCAACATTCGATTTCAAAATTCAACATTCGTTTTCAACATTCGATTTTTAACATTCAACATTCTTTTCGAAATTCAACATTTGTTTTCAACATTCGATTTTCAACATTCAACATTCGTTTTCAACATTCAACATTCGTTTTCAACATTCAACATTCGTTTTCAACATTCAACATTCGTTTTCAACATTCGATTTTCAACATTCGATTTTCAACATTCAACATTCGATTTCCAACATTCAACATTCGTTTTAACATTCAACATTCGTTTTCAAATTCGATTCTCATCATTCAACATTCGTTTTCAACATTCGATTTTCAATATTCAAAGTTTGATTTCAACATTCAACAGTCGTTTTCTGCATTTCACATTCGATTTCAACATTCGTTTATTTACATTCAACATTTGTTTACAGCATTCAACATTAGTTTTAACATTGTATTTCAACATTTGCTTTTCAACATTGAACATTCGTTCTTTGTAAAAGTGTTTACTTATTTTAATATCTATATCCCAATTTATTATTCGTTCTATATGTAAAAGTGTTCCTGAAAACAAATGTGTGGGAGTGAAATTGTTTAAAATACGACAAATTGTAATAAATAGATATACGATAATTGATTACAATTTAGAATGTGCACACGATCATAGCTTTAACAAATTAAGAGAAATATCACGCGTTACCTTTTTTTTTTGGGGGACGAGGCAGTAAATTAAAATTGTCACGGATATCAATTTCAGTCATAGCTGTTGTATTATATTAGGAAATAATATATTACATTGGATGTTTGTTCTCAACCTATCGCATTCTAATGAAACATACATGTAATGTAATTGTTGCAAAATGTAATTGATTACACTTGATAACGATGACGTCTGTTAAAAAAATAAAACAAGTAACTGTGATGATGAAATATACAGACTATTTCTAGCATCTGATCTATAGTTAAAAGGTCATTACAGAACAGGTAAAGCCTATAGCTGTTTCTGTGTCATTTGGTCTTTTGTGAAGAGTTGTCTCATTGGCCACACAACATCTTCTTTTTATATTTATGTAAACCCTACATAGACAGCTCTTTTCATATAAATGGAAAGCAAAATAAAAGTCTTGAATGAATAATTAAATTGATACCACAGTAAATTATATCAAAAGTTTCGGATATACTAATAAAGAAAACTGAAGGAAAAAGTAATTGAAAAAAAGCAAAAGTTGTGGACAAAAGCAAAATATTCTGACCAAAGCACTTAAACAAAACCAGACGAACAAAAAGCAAAAGTAACTGACAAAAACATAATGCTTCTGATAATAAACAACGTCAAAAAACAAAAAAAACAAAATACGGACAAAAAGTAACTGTATCAATTGATTTTTGTTTTTGCCATGTCGTTGTCTTAGAGCCTCGTGGAACTTCCGCCTAACTTTTCAGGTATGCATGTTGCCTTTCATGTGTCTGTTTTGTTTTCTTGGTCTTCTGTGGTTGAAATCTCACGTATTCCAAATATTTCCTTCATGAAATATTCAGACTTTAATAATACATTCCTCTTATTTTAAAGTTGCCCCGATGATGTCAAAGTCTGATTATTCATGCTCAGACAAATACCGCAAAATCCATAAGTTTTCTTATCAGTTCTTCTTTATAGATATTTCAACGATATAAATCACATTTAACTTTATGTCATACGCATTTAAATCTTGGAGTAAAATTATTACACATGATCCTTGATCCCAGGGACCAGCATCTAAACACATTATTTGCCTTTTCATCCAATGTGCATTTCAACATTTTACATGCATTACCCTCCATTACAAAAAGGCATAGCATGAGTACACCAAACGAATGTCGGCAAAAACGAAAAAAAAAAAAAAACCCCGTTCCATTCGTTCTCAAAGGGTTATCTTTAAAGTCATATGAAACGAGTTTCTTGAAATTATGATATTGAAATTATTGAACCAATGCATGCATATATACGACAGTAAGTCTTTTTATATACATTACGAATCCATAACGTATTATCAACAAACAAGAATGTGTCCATAGTACACGGATGGCCCATTCGCACTATCATTTTCTATGTTCAGTGGACAGTTAAATTGAGTCAAAGCTCTCACTTGGCTTTAAAATTAGAAAGAGCATATCATAGGAACATGTGTACTTAGTTTCAAGTTGATTGGACCTCAACTTTATCAAAACTACCTTGACCAAAACTTAAACCTGAAGCGGGCATTATCAATTTTATGTTCAGTGGACCGTGAAATTGAGGTCAAACTCTAATTTGGCATTAAAAGTAGAAATATCATATCATAAGAAACATGTGTACTAAGTTTCAAGTTGATTGGACTTCAACTTCACCAAAACTACCTTGACCAAAAACTTAAAGCAGGACATTTAGACGAACGAATGAACAGACGCACAGACCGGAACAAATAATGCCCTAGATGGGGCATAACAAGAATGTGTCCATAGTACACTGATGCCCAGTCGCACTATCATTTTCTATTTATTGGAATGTGAAATTGGGATCAAAACTCTAATTTGGCTTTCAAATTAGAACCATCATATTATATGGAACATGTGTACTAAGTTTCAAATTGATTGGATACCAACTTCATCAAAACTACCTTGACCAAAAACTTTAACCGGAAGCGGGCACTATCATTTTCTATGTTCCGTGGACCGTGAAATTGGTTAAAACTCTAATTTGGCATTAAAATTAGAAAGATCATATCATAGGGAACATGTGTAATATGTTTTAATTTGATTGGACATCATCAAAACTACCTTGAGCAAAAACTTTAACATGAAGCGGGACAGATGAACGAACGAACGAATGGACGGAAGGACCGAAAACATAATGCCCGAGGTGGTTCTATTCAGTGATTGTTGCTCGCAAGCTTATTACCTTTCAAGTTTCTTGCAGAAGTTAACCGGATCGTGACATTGATAAGAAATAAAACAAAGAACCCATGAAAACATGACAAATAAGTCAATTGAAAGAGCCATGACATTTTAGTAAAACTTAGCAATACAAGTATATAAAACATATTAAACTTTCTTCTTCAAATTTGAAGTTTCATATAACTTTAAAAAAAGTATAGCAAAATACCGAATCAGAAAAGGGAAGTCCTCAAAACTAAAAATAAAATAACGCTACATATATCAATCACGAAACAATTGTAAAACAACTGCCAAGTTAGCTCGCTAAAGCAAAATAAAAGAAAATACAAAAAAACAAGAGTAAACAAAATAGAATATATACTGAACCCTTTGTGTCCGAATAGCACCTCAGGACCAATCTGCACTAGGAATGTCCAAAGTTAAATAGTCAAAAACCCGAAAACGGGATTCATAAAAGCCGAGTCACCTCAAAAGTTATATGACCAAAAGATACATAATAACACGAAAGCAAATAACGAGGAAACTAAAGTAAAATAAAAAACAACATAACTTCAGCACTGAGAATCTATAACTCAAGACCATCTTGTAGTTTTGTGAAGTAGACACGTACTATTTATCTATTAGGTCTTGGTACTTTTCAATGAACTTTTTGAGAAAAAGGACGATACGTTCTTGGACAAACCTTGGCTCATTAATTTCTTGCTCAGACTCCGATGACGTTTTACAAAGTCTAAGTAGCAGCTGCAAGCTATTGAACATCGTATTAGTCGAAAATGTATACTCCATAATTGGGCGAGTTCTCGATATTGCTGCTAAGGTGAGGAAAAAATAACAATAAAACGACATTTATTTGTTCTTGGAGGAAAATCAATAATGAAACGAATGATACATAATTGTCTAACTGACAAGGACACAATTACGATTTGGAGACCGAACCTTGCCACCATAGGTCTTTGTCAATGATTTTGATGTGCTCTTTTGTACTGCCTTCTGACGTTCAACCGTTCAACCAGGTCCCCAAAAACATCATACAACGTCTTAGCACCGTTAGTACTGATGTCATGCAAGATTTCATGGGTCAAGTAGGATAAACGGTACTGTAGTTCCATCGGAAGAAACAGAGGAGAAATTCGGGTTTACTTAAGTAGTAAATCGGTTTATGTGTTCATTTTATGTGAAGGAATAAGTTGTATAATTAATAATATTGGCGTGTCACTATTTGCTTGTCATTCTTTCTGATTTTATTCCGCCTTTAGTACAACTCTATGCATTATTTAATAAATTATGATTGTTCACAGCAGTTTCGCACCTAACTACACAGTACTATATCTAATCGAATTTTAGCTTTGACGAATATTGTGTTCAAGTTCGAGTGTAAACTTCATTATTGTAGCGCAACACTTGGCAATACCTGATAAGGTCCAGTATAAACAATCATTAATATAGAAAACATTAAGAAATAACATGACATATACAATATGAACATTTCGTGGCTTTTTTTTTTTTTCCTCTTTAGTCCTGCAATATCTATGTAAAAGCCCTCCAGCTATATCTTTCTGGATATCGGTCCGAAATCTCTTGATGTCAGTTTGAAATACAAAATAAATTGTTTGGTTTCAGTTGTATACATTAGAACTAAACATCAGTTGTACATAGTTTAAACTAAAAATATCGCAATTATATCCAATTCTCATGTGAAAGATTGTTAATCCCTTCTGGTATCACCAGCGATGTTACCAGTACTTCTTTTCTTGGTTAAAAATGCGAATATGATTTCATTAAAATTTACTCTTATTGAAATAATGAAAAGGTGTCTATCATATTTAGCTCTGTACTTGTCCGGAGTTGTCTGAACATTTTGTTAGTTTTATCTTTACCATCTCTTCTTTATTTGATGAAAGCTTTTCACTATCAAAAGTTTTACTCAACCATCAACGATAAGACCAGTTGTCGATAACAGCATTAACATTGATACTGTTAATGTTTTAAGCTACTGTGTTCGCATTTTTAATTGCGTAACACAACTTATCTAAGATATATTTCATTTCGTTCCATTCGTTTCTTAATATTTCTGTTCAGAAACAAAAATATGCCGAAGTTCAAAATTAACAAGTTAGTATTTCCATATTGTTATTTAACCCAAGGAGTATTGAAAATTAATGGAAATACTGGTTCTGCGACATTGATAATGATAAGGAAATAGCACTTATTTTATTTCTTATTGACCTGGTTGTGATGGAAAGTTTCGAAAAGACTTGCATTCAGACTTTCTCAGTTTGTTCGTCAGACAAATAATTGTTTACTTCCGACCTGTTCAAATACCGTTATATTATACCCCATAGGTGAGAAAGGATGTGTAATTCGGCACTGGTAAGTGAACATAATGACCACATCCGATTTTGTTACAAAACAGGATAATTCGTTGACGCTTTCTATTTTTGAATACGAATTTTTAGGTTTAAAAATTATTTCCAACACGTTTGTCAGATTATTTAATTAATAATTGTTAATTATTACATGAGTAAACTGTAAACTTCCTCCACAAGTCATTTGCCTTGCGTATTTACAAATATAGGCACCACAATCGTACGAATTTCTTTGTTTTGGAAGCCTCTGAAACGAAATGTGTGACCTGCTTAACATGGTGAAGTAATATAATGATTTCTAACTTAAAGGTTATGATAAGAGCAGCAAGCTAAAGACGAAAACTGTCTTACACATTTTCAAGTGAACATCCATAGGAAATATACATTTATATATAAAATTGCCCTCGAATATTTATTTGTTCTATGATAGCCTTAAATTGATCAGATGTATCTTTCAATCTTATATATGTAGTAAAATGTCAGTAGTTATTAATGCTATAGTGACGACATTGGCCTAATAAAACTGACGTCTATCCTATAAAACCAATGAACAAGTGAATGCAGTGTCTTCTGTGATAGAATTTGAAAAGGGAAACATCCTCGTGTATTTGCCGAAGGAATTTTTAAAGGAGACATATCGAAATTGAAAATTAATAAATAAGGTCTACCGACCAATAAAATAAAGAGTTCAACAATATAAACACAAAAATAAAATATGGTATAATTGTTAATGAGACAACTATTAACATGCTACCAGTGACACGGATTTTAGCAACTATTTGTTTTATACTGTGTTGGGCCTTAAACTGTAGTATATTTTCAGAAAACTGAATAGAATAGGGTACGTTTCATGGGTATTTAATTTCTTTTATTGACTTGCTTGTCATTTCTATATTAAAGAATAATTCAAAATAACATTATTGTTGTGTGTCCTTCTTAGCAACCCTGCACAATTTGTGAAAGCTCTGTGTTGTTCACTTTGCAATTTGATTTTGCATTTGCATTTAATCTAGCTAGTATTAAATAGCAAAACGGATTGTGATTGTCAACAACTGCTAGATCAAGTCAAAAGATTATAAACCCATACAGTCTATAAAGCTATGAAAGACACGTGTAAAGATGAAGTAACGCTATATAAAATAATAAACTACAACCCATTTCTTAAATAGTATCATTAAAATGAAAAGCGTTATGACAAGTGACGCCATTCGAGATAGTAGCTACGTACAAGCACGGTCAGTGCCCAATATATCAACTGATAAATAGTTTACGACAGCCGCCAGTGACAGGCGAATACACAAACAAATTTGCGAGGCTGCAACTCACCCTTTACATGGGATATTGACAACATCTGAAATCGATTAAGTAAAATGATCTTGTATGGATTCATTTGATTTTATAAGGCACAAAACAACTATCAAATGAAAGTAGACACACTAACAGATGTTTTAAGTTTACAATCAATCTTTATAACGACAACAATAAATTTAGCAAAAATGGCATTCATACAATATAATAGCACACCACTTATCATAACTTAATATGTTAAAGTTGGAAATGTATGAACTTTATATAACAAAGATCAAAGGACATCGTTAAGGATATTGAAAACATCAAAAGATAGTAGATGTGAAAAATTGAAAAGCTAGGCGACGAAGATGATTACCCACATACATGTTAAGTGTAAACTTATCACGACTTATAACATAGATAGATACATATTTCAGAGTTAAACAAACCAAGACCGTGATATGTAAGAAGCACAGTTCCAAAGCAATAAAGATCACATGGTTCGCAGAATCTTATATACATTGTCAAATTCATTTCTAAATTATTCTAACAGCTGGTATTCTTGACATACAGGACTGGATACTGTTTCCACAACACCGACTTGGTTAACTTCAAGACGCAACAAAAGTTGTTATCACACTAGTTGTGAAAACGCACATGGTAAGAAAAGTGACATGGAATATTATCGCCAATATCACAGAAAAAATAACACGGAAAGAAAGTTTAATCTGTTTTTCCGTACTTTCTTTCTATTAAGTTTAACTGTGAAATAGAAATGTAGTTTTATAACTAAATTTAATGTTTTTGTTCATATTTTTCTAAAGTACGTTCCCTTGTCAGAACATCTATGGCATAACTCGGAATTTTATAGAAGTGAAATCCAAATGATCAAAATACTATATTTTATTTGCAGTAATAGATACAAGTTTACAATAGGATAAGTATAGAGGTTGGAAAACACAGACTTGTTCCTTTCCCGATGGTGTAACATCCAGGGAGGGAGCGCATTTATATAAATATATGACATTGTATGATAATATTTAGTATGTGTTTGGATGCAGCGGAATACAAATAGTTCGTTCGTTGACAAAGACTGTAATGATAGACATATACAGAATTTCATCAAACATCATACATCTGACATTTTGAATTGCTGGCACTTTGTTTTAGAAACTATATATATCTTTACTTATTGATATCAATGTACCGGCATTTAGTAGCAAGCTAGTCAGTGCATTCAGCTGCAGACGTCATTGGTGTTGATGTCTCCCACTTTCACTTCAAATGATGGACCTCTCTGGTCATTTAAACGTTAAACTAGACAAAGTGATGCCCACGCACTCCACTCTGACGTAACTGTATTATAACAAAGTCAATGAAGGAATTTCTTTGAGATATTATAGAGACACAATTGATGGCCCTGCAGATGCAAAGTGTTATTTTAAAATAACTATAACATTAACATTTTAAAACCGCTTATACCCCAAAACGACAAAGTTCAACTATCTCCCAAAAGAGCAAATATTAATATTAATAAAACCCTGACTACATGCACACCTTCAATAAATGTACAAACAGCCAGCAAAGTGAAAACTTCCTAGCATTCAAACTGTAGGAGGAGTTATCTGGAAACGGTCCTCTTATGCAAGTAAATACTACAAAAATGACAAAGTTCCACTATCTCCCAAATGAGCAAATATTAATAAAAATCAAAACCCTGACCACATGCACACCTTCAATATATGTACAAACAGACAGCAAAGTGAAAACTTCCTAGGATTCAAACTGTAGGAGGAGTTAAGCTGAATAACTATATACCCATAATGGGACGGACGGACGGACGGAAGGACGGACAGACGGAAGGACAGACGGACAGACGGAAAGACAGACGGACGGACAGGGTAAAACAATATGCCCCAACTTTTAGTTGCGGGGCATAAAAACAATATATATCGTACTTGTAGCTAGAATTTCTTTTAAACAGAACGTTTTTTTCATAATTTTTTTTTTTTTTTTTTTTTTGGTTTTCACACATACCGCATTATGCTTCTTTGACAAGTTGATTCTCATTGCTAACTTTAGTGGTCGATAGAATTGGTCGCTAGCTTGATTGGTCGCTGGAATTGGTCGCTAGCTTGAGTTTGGTCTTTCATCAGGTAGTAACATAATAAGAGCATGTTACTGAATATATTATATGCATTTTTATTACCGCTAAGTTTAATAACATAAGATAATCAGTTGCAAAAGGAAATATTTTAGACGAACAATGTACAGAATGATGACAATTACCAACGCCCAGTGTTTGTATAACCTCATAAAACTCTTAAGCGCCGGCTGAATTAAAAGAAAAGATCTTTGAATCATAACCAGGAGGATTTGTTGTACATTTTGTCCTCAGTGACACAAATATTTACGGTTGCTAGACATTTTCCACGATATGAGAATGGCTAATAAAGACTTGTGTGACGATATTGACCACCTACCCCGGCTTGTTGTAAAATAATATATATGCCTGAAAAAACGGCTTAAGTATTTCGAATGATTTAAAGTTTAAGAATACTAAGTTTTCATACACACACAAAATACCTGTGTATATTATTGTAATTCGCGGATTTTTGTTCAAGGTTATTGTTGTTTTCTGAATTTTTAACATCTCACGTACAGCAATATACTACGGTCTTTATTTATTCATCCCTATTTCATTGATTTTGTTCAGTGTATGTTCACTTGTATTAATATGTCTTTTGATTGAGTGAAGCTATTTCAATTGATATTTTATGGTGTGTCTTTCTATGTTGTAATGTTACACTATTGTTTCAGATAAGGGTGAAGGTTGGTACCTATTAAAACGTTTAAAGCCACTGCATTTGTTTGCACCTGTCCTAAGTCACGAATCTGATGTTCAGTAGTTGTTGTTTGTTGATGTGGTTCATAAGTATTTCTCGTTTTTATATAGATTAGACCGTTGGTTTTCCCGTTTGAATGGTTTTACACTAGTCACTTTTGGGGCCCTTTATAGCTTACTGTTCGGTGTGAACCAAGGCTCCGTGTTGAAGACCGTACTTTGATCTATAATAGTTGAAAATCAAATGTTGAAAACGAATGTTGAATGTTGAAAACCAATGTTTAATGTTGAAAACGAATGTGGAATGTTGAAAACGAATGTTGAAAGTTGAAAATCGAATGTTGAATGTTGAAAACGAATGTTGAATGTTGAAAACGAATGTTGAATATTAAAAACGAATGTTGAATGTTGAAAACGAATGTTCAAAGTTGAAAATCGAATTTTGAAAACGTATGTCGAATGTTGAAAAAAAAAAATTAAAAAAGTTTAACAAAAAAAATTTTGAAAATTGAATGTTGAAATCGAATGTTGAATGTTGAAAACGAATGTTGAAAGTTGAAAATCGAATGTTGAAAACGAATGTTGAATGTTGAAAACGAATGTTGAATGTTGAAAACGAATGTTGAATATTGAAAACGAATGTTGAAAGTTGAAAATCGAATGTTGAAAACGAATGTTGAATGTTGAAAACGAATGTTGAAAAAAGAAAAAAATGAAAATAAAAAGTTTAACAAAAAAATTTTTAATATTGAATGTTGAATTCGAATGTTGAATGTTGAAAATGAATGGTACCAAAATAAAAAAAAAATTGAATGTTGAATGTTGAATGTTGAATGTTGAATATTGAACCAACTTGACATCCGTATATTTAACCGTCAATGTAAAGCTGTGATACCCAATAAACCCCACAGTATGATATCAACGGTACCAATTTTAATGCACCAGATGCGCATTTCGACAATTAATGTCTCTTCAGTGATGCTCGAGGCCAAAGTATTTGAATATCCAAAATCTAATACAAATGTTGAATAGGGGATCAATCCAAAGCGTACCTAAAGTATAGCCAAATCTGGACAAGGAATCAGAGCTTTTCATGAGCATGATGAGGGAGATATTTTCCTTAATCTCAAATAATTTTTAAAAAAGGTATTATCCTATAACCTCCCTATCACTATTAGGATAAAATCCATTTACTGGATAATTGAAACGTTGGTGAAATACTGATTGTATCTATTCCGTTGAACTTGAACTTGAGATAAATGATAACACAGATACAGCTAGATCTTCTTCAAACATTGACTTGCATCTTGCACTACCATGACTTGGCTAATCGGCGTATCTGCGTCACTAACGATCACGAATATATTAAATTAATTCGTTGTTACTTCAATTCCGTTTTTACTTAATTTTTAAATCGATTTACAAGTGCAACTGCATATGCGTTCACTCAGGTTTCACTCGGGTTTTTTTATTTCTTGTCACTCTTTCTTTAACTTTAATGTAGGATTTGACCCAAAGCCGTTTTCCTCTCCGAAACAAAATATCGGTGGTAATGTCCCCGTCAATCATCTGATATAAATTGCGCTTTTCAAACATATAGTTACAAATGCTTTTCAATAGAGCCATCACATATTTTACTTTTACGCATAAAACAAAACAAAACATGTCAGGCATTTCAAGTACACCATATGATCTATCATTTATGATTGCGCATGTCCCCATGTATTACAAAGAAGTGCGTAACAAAAGATTACATTATCCAAATGATTTAAGGGGCAAAGATTGGGTTTGTACAACTGATAGCAAATTAAAATCTTGATTACATATCAAAATAGAACATATATCTATTATACTTATACTGCATTATATTGTCCATGACTTGGCTAATCGGCGTATCTGCGTCACTAACGAACACGGATATATTTTATTAATTCGTTGCTACTACAGTTCCATTTTTTTACTTAATTTTTAAATCGATTTACAAGTGCAACTGCATATGCGTTCACTCAGGTTTCACTCGGGTTTTTTTATTTCTTGTCACTCTTTCTTTAACTTTAATGTAGTGTTTGACCCAAAGCCGTTTTACCACTCCGAAACAAAATATCGGCGGTACTGTCCCCGTCAATCATCTAATATAAATTGCGCTTTTTCAAACATATAGTTACAAATGCTTTTCAATAGAGCCATCAAATATTTTTATTTTATGCAGAAAACAAAACATGTCAGGCATTTCAGGTACACCATATGATCTATCGATCTGTATTTTTAGTTCATTTATGATTGCACATGTCCCCATGTATTACAAAGAAGTGCGTAACAAATGATTACATTATCCAAATGATTTAAGGGGCAAAGATTGGGTTTGTACAACTGATAACAAATTAAAATCTTGATTTCATATCAAAATAGAACATATATCTATTATACTTATACTGCATTATATTGTCCTTTCATACGGGTTTAATATCGTGATGATGCGGCATATATTTGTTTTAGTTGTTTTCCCTTTGGCTTTTGGATTTCTTTTGGATACTAGAAATCCTCAGAATTCAAGCAGTCAATTTATAACTGCGTCTGAATTTTTCGCAGCTAAATCTGGTTTACAAAATGGAATAGAAGAAAACCGCCACGATGTCGACAGAAAGCTTTTGTTACTAACGTCACAGGTACAGCAGATGTTTGATTCACTTCAGCAGCAGATACCACAAAAGGATACAAATCGATCAGACGAAAAAGTGCAGAAATACCAGGAACTCTCTGAGAATTATACTGCGTTACAAAAACGATTTGATTTATTACAAGCTAACCAAATAAGTCAACTGAACGAAATATCCCAATGCAAAGACAAAGTGAACGAACATAACATGGAAATATCGGCATTAATGAATTTGAAAAATATTCAACCATTAAATGACCTCTCATCCTTTAAGACCCATGTACAATCCGTTACTTCAACAATCCATGCTTTGAGTGTAAGTCATCATGCCAGACGTTAAGATTTCCGTGCACTATATAATATGACTATCAATTTGGAAAGACAGACAAAAACTCAGTTAGACCAAATAAAAACCAGTCAGAATGCTTCATTTGCCTTAAAGGGTTCAGAGGTTCATCAAAATGCGGATGGTATTGCAAAACTGCAGCAACAGATTAATAAAAGCAGCACTAGAGGTTTGTAATGTTAATTGGTTATACTGTTCTTTACTTCGTCGTTCCAATGTGAATTTACAGATCGCATAAAATTTATAAATCTTGAAAATTAAAACAATTTATTTTCTAGTTTCGGCCAAGTTCAGTTCCAGCAGATAAAGCCTCCAATAATATTGTCTTCGTATGTAAAAACCATTATTTGCAATGTCTCACAAAAGAGCTTGGAATAAACAGCACAACTGGTAATACTACGTATTCTTTAACATCATTTACAAAGGATGAAATTTTACAAAATCACAAATCTGTCCTTCTTTCATTTGGAATTAACATCAAAGAAAACGAAGAAAATCTACCGTCATTATACTGGATACCAAAACTTCATATACAGAACGATACATAGCTGGATCATCAAGATGTTCGACTAAACATCTTTCTAAAGTGTTGACTACTATTCTTTCTACAATAAAAGATGGTCTTCAAAAATATTGTGATGAGATATATTCAACCAGTGGTGTCAATCAGATGTGGATTCTCAAAAATTCTAAAGATCTACTGCTAAATCTCAGATCACAATCTCTGCAATTTTGCAGCAACATAAAGAAAGACCTTTGATTTTCTACGCTTTACACTACTATTCCCCATGCTCAATTGAAAGATAGACTTCACCATCTCATTAAACAGAGCTTTTTCTATAAAATGGGAATCGTAGATACAAATTTCTTGTTTTGGGTTATAATAATACTTATTTTATGAAGAACCACACTGACTCTATCAGAAAATACAATGAAGATGATATTATCAAAATGCTGGGCTTTTAATCGACAATATATTTGTTGAGTTTGGAGGATTGATATTTCAACAATCAGTCGTTATTCCAATGGGTACTAATTGTGCACCCTTCTGGTCGACTTGTTTTTGTACTCGTATGAAGCAGAATTCGTTCAGAACCTTCTAAAAGACAAAAAGAAAAAGCACCTTGAAAAGTTCTTTAATTTTACTTTCAGATATATTGTTAATATCCTATCACTGAATAACCCATACTTCAGTCAGTACTTGCATCTCATATATCCAAGTGAACTTGAAATTAAGGATACTACTGACACAAGAAGGACTGCTTCAAACCTTGATCTTTTCCTCAATATTGACACAGATGGACGACTTCACACTAAAATCTATGACAAACGGGATGATTTCAACTTCCCAATTATCAATTTCCCATTTCTCAGCAGTAACAAACCCTCTGCTCCGTCGTATGGTGTGTACATATCTCAATTGATACGTTATGCTCGTGCATGTTCACACTATACTGACTTCATATACAGGAGTGTGCTCCTTATGCAGAAACTGCTACAACAGAGTTATGAGGAGGACAGATTAAAATGACACTCTGTAAATTTTATGAACACCATCATGAATTGGTTGATCTATACAATGTGTCTGTGTCTAAACTAACTAATGACATTTTAACACGTCTTAGATTGTGGTTTAACATCTATGTCGTCTGTCTGCTAAGTACCGAACGTGACCTATTCCCAAATATGACTGTTATACCGAGAGTGAATTTACATTGCTATACGACGTGTCTCGGTAATTTTGTACATCCAACATTCATGTATTCATTTTTGATGTTTCTGTTATGGTTTCGGTTGAATAATGTGTTATGTCGTATCGTTTGTTGTCCAAATAATTATAAAATTGCCTTTGAATACTATCATTATCATATTCCTGAATATGACTGTTATACTGAGTTGTTATCAAATAGTTCGTTTCTATGTGTGTTGGCGTTTGTTTTTGTTGCACTTCGGTGTTCCTGTTGTTCTTTTGTTTTTCTCTTATAGTTGATGTGTTTCACTCGGTTTTGGTTTGTAACCCGTATTTGTTGTCTCTCAAGCGATTTATGACTTTTGAACACCGGTATACTACTGTTGCCTTTATTTACCTACCATCAAAATGTCAAAATATCCTGAATGAATAACCTCGTAAGACCTTGTTGGACTCGTTGTTCTGTCGTTAGGTTTTATATAACTTTTTATTCGGAATCTGAGCTAGTAACACCAAGTGCTCTCGTTAATTGTGAATGCTTGTATTAATGAATTTGTGACATTCCAACTATTTTCTTCTAATTGTCGAATGATACTGATTAGTATTTTTAAAGCAGTAATTTGCATTTCATGTAGGTTTATAGGGGATAAAAACTTAAAATGGGCCATAATCTTATCAAAAGAGACAATCGGGTACACCTTTTTACGTTCAGGCGAGTTAGTGTTGACATTTTTTGTGTTGAAAACGTATAAAGCAAAAATATTTGATACATTATCTCGCCGTTCAGACCCATTATTTTTATTTGTTAATAGATATAGGAAGATGTGGTGTGAGTGCCAATAAGGCTACATTTCGATATGATAACATTACAAACTCACAATACCAAAACATGAAATATATGGGTCAAGTGAAATACCTTTCTAATGTGTCATAACAACAGAGTAGGTGTGTTTGAATAACAAAAGAAAAGCTTCGTGCTACTTCAAATGTTTAAACTGAATGTGTATTTCTTACTTGTATTTTTTTTTACTTTCGTTCAGGCCTATTAATTATGTTATTCATCAAATGTATTTAAAAAGTCGGACACACCGTTCACTAACACCCCCTTGAATTTATACTAAAAGTCCTTGACTTTAAAAGTGGATCTTATAAATGCATTAATTTTTAAAAAAAAAAATTGTGTGTGTGTTATCTAGGACAATTAATCGCTAACCGCTGCAAACGTTTAGTCTTCCCTTCCACAAAATTCTTTTAAAAAAAAAAAATTTTGTTTATTTCATTTTTTTTTAATTTCGAAAATTCCCGCTGACATTCAATCAGACAATAGTTTTTAGTTGACAAAAGACCTAAAAGTACATAAAATGATGCATTATAGCTAGTAGATACATTTTTCATTAAAATACAATTGTTCGTAATTGTGTCATGTGGATAGATTCATCGGTTTTCAAGAGCTAAACTGACAGCGCGTCGTCCCTACATTGGCTTCCATTTTCACGATTGAACAAAAATGAGTCGACTTAACGGGTAGATAATTTTGACGAAGTAGAATCCTGACTTTCTGTGTAAAGTTCTACTAATTTACACAAAGCCTCCCCTTTTTTTACAAGTATAACAGGAAGATCGGTCAATTCTCAGCTTCTAAACAGAGCCAATAAATTAACAAATCATTCAAAATATTTGTTTATACAGTTTTGAAAATGTAAACTAAATTTGTATTCTTTTCAAACGGGATGTTTAAAGACACACCCACGTTCATTTTGATCTATAAAGAGGTTAAACTCCTAACTATCCTACTGTCTGTCGATACATTTATTTTGGCATTGCACTAGTCATGTCTTCTTTGACTGGTCATGACGTTAAAATACTAAATCCCTGGGATGTGTTTTAGTTGATTTTAGTCTCTGATGCATGATTTTTATTATTAATTGTTTTGGCTTTTAACTAGCTGTCAGTAACTGCGAGTACTCTCAAATCGTACTTTCTTGTTTATTTGACCTGTTGATACTAATTGTAATGCTTTTTGTTATTTAATGTTATTCAGGGTTATATCTGGTCTATATACCAGCTTTGATAAGTGTTTGGTACTAATATAAATTTCCACTTCGTACTATGAACATCAAAATTATTTATTTTGTTAAAATATTTCCTTTCTCTATTGTAACTGTATACGTATACCTAACAACAAAAATATTTTATTTACCTGTGTTTAAAGTTATTGCAAATGGCTGATAGTTTTGTTCGAGCATATTGTTTTTCTTAAATTGTTTAACATTTCATACCGATATAACATGTTACTTTTATTATTCTTCCCTTAGTTTATTTATTTTCATTTGCATTGTATCATAGGTCAAATTTATTTGTTCAGTGTATGTTCAATGGTGTTAATATGTCCTTTGATTGAGTTAAGCTATTTCAGTTGATATTTTATAGTGTGTTTTTCTATGTTGTGATGTTACACTATTGTTTCAGAAAAGGTTGAAGGTTTGGTACCATTAAAACGTTTAAACCCGCTGCATTTGTTTGCACCTGTCCTAAGTCAGGAATCTGATGTTCAGTAGTTGTCGTTTGTTGATGTGGTTCATAAGTGTTTCTCGTTTCTCGTTTTATATAGATTAGACCGTTGGTTTTCCGTTTGAATGGTTTTACACTAGTAATTTTGGGGCCCTTTATAGCTTACTGTTCGGTGTGAGCCTAGGCTCCGTGTTGAAGACCGTACTTTGACCTATAGTGGTTTATATTTATAAATTTTGACTTGGATGGAGAGTTGTCTCATTGGCACTCATACCACATCTTCTTATATCTATAGATAGATATTTTATAAATGCCTGTGGTCAACGTACACATTGAGATGACCCCTTCTCAAAAAGGTAACTGTCGTACAAGGTATAAGCGTCAGTATCGATAAGTTTTCGAAAATGTCTATTAAAACGAGCAAAACAATTTCATATAAGTGTAGGACGACGGACGACGACGTACGCCAAATGGTTGCAATATGGCACATAGTCTGTCAGGCTTATTTAGCTAAAATAAAAGGGAGCAGAAGATAACATGGGACATTCTTTCAAAACAAACATTTAATGAAAGATAAACGATGTATTGAGAAGTTATTTTCACTACTTACGGCATTATACCGATTCATCCAAAAGCAATGAGTATGACAGTCTGTTATTTTAAGAAGTGGTTTTGTTGAAAAATAGTTAGCAACCTACTATTTGGGTCCAGGAAAACACGTATATATATATTGTCATTTCGTACAATTTTAAACTTGAAAAGTCGCAGATTTTAATACACTATTGACACAGAGATATGAATCACAGTAATGTTGATAGTATGATACAAATGTTGAAATAAAAATGGCAATATCTTAACACGCGAACTATGCAAAACATTCAAAGTCAATGATCGATGACTGACAGTGCAGGGCAAGATAAAGTACGTGGAAATTAAAAAAAATGTCAATGTTAACACAATTGTATATATTAAAAAGAAGATGTGGTATGATTGCCAATGAGACAACTCTCCACAAGAGACCAAAATGACACAGAAATGAACAGCTATAGGTCACAGAAATCAACAGCTATAGGTCACAGAAATTAACAGCATACCAGGATTAAATATTGTACACAAAACGCGCGATATACATAATCATAAATTGCTTGAATGGTCAGCGTAGAATAACGAAAAAAAAGTCACGGAGCAATATAAAGATTAATTGTACATAGAACGAATTGTCTTTTAACTGTTTTAATTTATTTTTCAGTGGCTATGACAGCATGTATTAATCACTCTCCTACCTTATCCAGTGGTTCTGTTGTGAAGTTTAATGATATCAGAAAACATATCGGCATTTCTAATGTATCCTCCTTCCAGAATAGTGGCAAGTTTACATGTGAGAACGAAGGGCTCTATCTAGTTTCTTCCTGGATTCTTTCGAATACAGACAGGTCCCAGTTCTCAATGTACTATAACGGCAAAAGTTTAGCAAGTGCATATGTTATGTACGATGGTGCTTCCGAAACCAATGTTGGAACAGCTACAGTTGTTGTATCTGTTGAGTTAAAAGTAGGGGATACTGTATAGGTACAAACCATTACAGAAATGTATGTTGGTTCCCTAGGCTCGTGTCTTACTATTGCGAAACTAAAATAAATACGAGGTTTGGCTTAAAGATACTTTGTTTCAATAATTTGTAGAGACAGAAATCTGTAGAAAACTTGTTAAGAGAAATTAATATGCTTAAAGAATTAAAGAAATAGTTTAGCTGTATTTTTTGTACAATGCACATAATGAATAAAAATTTTACACAGCAGTAAAATTTTGTCCAAAAGTAGTTTTGATTTTCAGTGGTTGTCGTTTGTTGATGTTGTTTATAAGTGTTTCTCGTTTCTCGTTTTTTATATAGATTAGACCTTGGTTTTCCTGTTTGAATGGTTTTACACTAGTCATAGCTTGCTTGTTTCGGTGTGAGCCAAGGCTCCGTGTTGAAGGCCGTACTTTGACCTATAATGGTTTACTTTTACAAATTGTGACTTGGATGTCTCATTGGCACTTATACCACATCTTTTTATATCTATTAATTAATATATTCATTTTATTTTTTTGAAAATTGATTAGTACTTTAGTAATGCTAAAATTTCACATATAATACTATGTCATTTAAAATATATCAAATTTACAAACATACAATAAACTTTTGAGTTATCAACCAACCTACAAGAAACATACAATATACAAAGATACATGGAAACATGAGCCTTACAAACACGTTAACCTGCGCCAGTACACGTGTCTGTCCAAATTCATGAGTCATTGATTGAGTAATAGTATTTTGTTGCTGTCTATCATATGGGTTTTTTCGTTTTACAATTGAACAGCTGTTGGGGTTTTGTTTGTTATATCTTTTATGATTTGTTTACATTTTGTCGTGCCGTGGCAAATTAAAGCCTACTATATAATGTGGGTTTTACTCATTGTTGAAGGTCGTTAGATTGACTTTTTTTTCAATGATGGAAAGTTGTGTCTTTAGGAATCGTAACCCTTACGAAGAGATTTTCAAAACTACGTAAATGAGTTATAAGACCAAAAATTACATTAAACGAACAGCAAAATTCATCTATGGCCAACTTTGAGTGAGTGAATTGGATCCTTAGTTTCATGATTATTTCTTAATTTATCACCGGGGAATTTTAGAAATGTGAACAAATTTGAAAATGAGCATTTCACAGCAATGGAAATTTCATTCATATATTAAGTATTTTACACTTTATTTTCAGACGATTTAAATTTGACTTATTGTTTAACATTGTTCTAGGTAGTTATGGCATTTTACCTATTTGCAATTTCTATATATATGAAGATATATCATATCACCAGTTTCCCCAATCAGGCATGCACAAAAAAAGCTACTGCAAATATTTCAGGGATTTATTATGACAAGATTTTAATGCATATCTACCAATTCCACTTTGGAATTAAAT
This sequence comes from Mytilus coruscus, assembly GCA_017311375.1. Classification (NCBI taxonomy): domain Eukaryota; kingdom Metazoa; phylum Mollusca; class Bivalvia; order Mytilida; family Mytilidae; genus Mytilus; species Mytilus coruscus. The sequence continues at coordinate 48,868,794 of CM029603.1, read as the reverse complement.
ATTTGATAACATTTTAATACAAATTGAAAAGAAAAGCTTCAATCACAGGAACATTTTCCTGGCACAAGGGCAAATAGACTGACACAACTACAATGCAGGTCAGTAAGTATCATCATTTACAAATCTTATAAGAAAGAGAATTTGAGTTACAATTTTAAACCGTTTTCATATAAATGTAGAGAGATACGAGATGACAATATCTTGAAAATAGCAAACAGGTGTACAATTTGGGGGAAAAGGGATATAATTTAGGTAAATCGATACAAAGAAGAAGCAAAAACCCATAAGTCGAGGAAAACTACCCATGACCAAACACAAATCAATTAAAAGACAATTAAGTCCAAAATACTTAAGATTGAGTTACAAAACCCCTCCAAACATCAAGAAGGTAAACAGTAACTGCTTCAAGAGTAACATCTGTCATGTAACTCCTGCTAAAAACTTTTGATAAAAAATAGCAATGTTGGATTGGTATATGTCTACCCTTTAGATAAGTGGTATATCAGAATTTAGCTGTTCTAAACTCTTATTCCTGATGTCGCCCTACAACTCATGAATACATATGACATTTGATATTTTTTGAAGCATATATTTAAAATGGCGGTCAGGAACATTATATAAATAACACAAAGCTGAGAGGGTATAGAGCAGATTGTTCCCCCGAAAAAACATTGTAAACCGCGGCGAAGCCAAGGTTGACAATGCCTTTTCGAGAGGTAACAATCTGCTATATCTGCTCACTGTCTGTTAAATTTCACGTCTTGTACATAAGTCATCCCTGTTTAGTAAAGCGCACAAATGATCAAGCGTCTCCGTGAAGGGTAATAGAGTATTTGCCATGGGATAGAGTAAATTGTCTACCTCGTATTAACCAATCAGAATCCCGCATTTTGACATGAAGTATAATAAATCAATTTGGCGATTTCCTTTTATGACGTCCAAGAGCTTTAGGACCTAGTTTTAATACTAACAGAAAGTAACTCAAGTATGCTGTAAAGGTCTAGATTATTATAAATCGTTGTTTGTTTTGACGACTAGAAATAAAGTAAAAATATAACAAATATGTAATGAATCTCACTTTTCATTCTTGATTCTTGTCTTTTGGTCTTGCTGCATTTAACATTATTATACTGTAAAGATACAAGTCGGGGAAGTCGACAATATAGTAAAGTAGTTCGCTAGTGTGAAAATTGGGGAAAAGGAGATTAATATCTAGGGACAACACGAAACCATAATTCAAAGCAAAAATAAAGATAAAACATGGCATAATGAATATCAATGAAAAGACAAATAGCCCAAAAAAAACAACGATTGAGTAACACGAACAAAACCAAATTAATCCTCTCCTAAACATTTTGTTTGTATCCTCCCCCTTTAGTATTAAAGTAAGGAGGTGTGGTATGATTGCAAATGAGAGAACTTTTCATAGACAATGGAAAAGATTGTAAATGATTATAGGTCAACGTAATGTAATACCTTTAACAATAAGCAAAACCAATACCTTATAGTGGGTTATAAAGAGCCCAGTGTGCAACAAACAACAAGCAGGTTCCAGGATTTGGACAGTCACATAAAGAGTATGCCAAGGTTTAACATATGTTTAAGTGATCACACCCCCTCCCCAAACACACACCCTAACTTTACCTGGAACGGTGGAGATATATTCGTTATGTGGTAAAATGTTGATGCAAAATGTTTAAATTGTAAAATAGCATTAATTCTATGTTAATTCAACAAATTGTATAAATGCAGCATGTATTGCTCATCTGGCTACAATGCATATATAACCTTGACTAATGGGCAAAAGGTTTCACAGAAATTATCATGGGCACTGTTGAAACAAATTCTGCTGTCAAGATGCCAATGATGAAAAATACTTGTTATTTGACCAAAAACAGATATCTAAAATATCCTGTTGTTGGCCAATTCCTTTTATTTTAGTAATGGTGCAGTGGCGGATCCAAGGGGGGAGGGGGTGGTTCCGGGAGTTGGAACATCCTTCTTTGACGATTAATGCTTTTGAATGGGGAAAAATGGTTGGAACAGATTTTCCATTTTCAGTAACATTTAAGGCTCTGTTTGATGGAAGATTCTATTATATAATAAAACTAGGTAAACTGTTTAGGGGACTGAAACTAATGTCTTCCCTTCGTCCAAGTCCAGTTGCATTGAAAAAAAAAGAATATATATGGTATTGGAGTGGACATAAAACAATTAATTATTAAGGTCAAGGTCATCTTCCATTGAAAGTGACACGTCATCCTTATATGCAGCATCCATATGACAAATATCATAGAACTATGTCATACAAGAAAAAATGTTATGGTCTGTTCTGGACACCAAAATGTCAAAAAAATTAAGTATTTTGTCCTTAGGGTCAATTGTCAAGGTCACATACAGGTCATGATGATATGTGACACACTGTCTTATGGTTATAAACTTCATGCAAAATATCCTACGCCAGTGGCAAGAGGCACAATAAAGTTATAGCTCAGACAAGATTGTATGAGAAGCAGAAGCAGAACCAAAAGAAGAAACACTACTGAAAGGCATATGATACAGTTTTGATTCCACAGTGAATTTTTTAGAAAATTTGCATATTTTTCACCTAGTCAATTCAAATATGTCATTTAAAATTTACCTTCATGTGCTACTTTGAGAGATAAATGGGGTCGGAATTTTAGACATTTACTACAAATTGCGGTTTCATGGACATTTCTATCATTTTGAGATCACCCACAGTTTTTGGTGAGGTTCGTGTTGCTTAGTCTTTAGTTTTCTGTGTTGTGTTTTGTGTACTATTGTTGTCTGTTGGTCTTTTTCTTTTTTAGCCATGGCGTTGTCAGTTTTTTTTTTCGACTTATGAGTTTGAATGTACCTCTGGTATCTTTCGCCTCTCTTTTGGATAGATATACCTAACTTTTTCGTTTCAAAAGACAAACACAAGCAGATTTTTGTAAAATCATTTGAAATATTTTCTTTACATAAGTATGCTCCAAATTTGTGTAACAATTAATTCGAAACAAATCATTTCTTATCAGTTTAAGGATTTAAGGAAAACACCAGCATATTTTGCTGTATATCTATCCGTTTTTTTTTTTTTTTTAAATACATCGTTTTCATAAAAATTGATGCAAATAATCTCCATACATAATCAAACAAAATGTCATTTTAAAAAAGAGGGGTCAATGTAGTCATTTTCAAGTTAATGATTAAAATCAATTGAAAATTGCATCTTTTCCCGATATGTCACAGTTTGACGTCGCGAAAAATAACATTTTACGTTGGCATCTTCATTACCTTCCCTGTAACTGTATAGTATGCTCTTAAACAAATATCATAAACGGTACCAATTTATCTGCACCAGATGCTCATTTCGACAATCGATGTCTCTTCAGTGATGCTCGAGGCCAAAATATTTGAAAATCCAAAGCTTATTATCAAGATTAAGAGCTATAAACCAAAAAGGACAAAAAATTATAGCCAAAGCAGGGCAAGGAATCAGAGCTTTGCATGAGGGAGATACATTCCTTAATTCAAATAATTTCAAAAATTTTGTAACAGGAAATTTCAATAACGCAACATCCGTATTTTCATGCCAGTACCAAAGTACTGGCTACTGGGCTGGTGATACCCTCGGGGACTATCAGTCCACCAGCAGAGGCATCGACCCAGTGGTAGTAATAACATAAACGGTACCAATTTTTCTGCACCAGATGCGCATTTCGACAATCAATGTCTCTTCAGTGATGCTCGAGGCCAAAATATCTCTTCGTCGAAGGGGAGACATAATAAGTTAAGTTTTACAGTAATTCATTCTTCGTAGTTTTCAATTTTTTCGTTTTCAAATTATTTTTATTTTTTATTTTGGCAAATTTGTATCTTTAGTAATAGTAGCAGCCAATTGTGATAATGATTACAGGGGCGGAAATATATTATTTCATGGAAGTATTGTACTTAATTAGAATTTTTTTTGTATTGGTTATTTTTGTTTTATTTCTCATTTTAGAATGATGGTATATTATAAAACTGTTTGTGTCATATTTGACAATAAATCACAAAACAAAATGAGGATCACAAATGCTTCATTTGAACCAAATTTGGAAAGTATTGGCTTATAACATTATTTTTACCCCAATACCATCATTATTGTCAAATTTTCTTTTAATTATTGAAACAGCCATTGTTGATGACAGTTAGGGGTCATCAACCATATTTCCAAATAAAATTGCAAATCAAAATTAAAGACGCAATGTTGGAAGGTAATCGTGACTTCTAACAGATTAACAGAGATTTATTAACAAATTTTCTTTTTCCCTACCAATTAATTGCAACAATGTTTTATGATGAGTTAGATGATCAGAACCCTTGTAACAGTTGTCTATTTAAGTTTCATTTGCCAAATGTTTGGAGGCAATTTGTTCTTTGCTTCATTTTCAGATTCTTATATTCAATATTTTAACAAAAGTAAAATAACAAAAATACCGAACTCCTAGGTAAATTCAAAACGGAAAGTTCGTAGTAAAATGTCAAAATCAAAAGCTCAAACACATCAAACGAATGGATAACAACTGTCATATTCCTGACTTGGTACAGGCATTTTCTTATGTAGAAAATGGTGGATTAAACCTGGTTTTATAGCTAGCTAAACCTCTCACTTGTATGACAGTCGCATAAAATTCCATTACATTGACAACGATGTGTGAACAAAACAAACAGACATAATAGGTAAAAATATTCTGTGTTCATAGTAATGGTGATGAAAAAATGTTGACCCTTAAGCAAGGTTATCTCACAGTCTCAAAATTGTAAGATAAAAATAAGAAGATGTGGTATGAATGCCAATGAGACAACTCTCCACATGGGACCAAATGACACCGTCACCTTCAACAATGAGCAAAACCCACACCACATATTCAGCTACAAAAACCCCGAAATGACAAATGTAAAACATTACAAACGAGAAAACTAACGGCCTAATTTATGGGATAGGCAAATACAGAATGTGGCGGTGTTAAACATGTTAGCGGGCGCCCAACCCTCCCTGAACCTTGGACAGTGGTGTAACAGTACAACATAAAAACAAACTATAAAAATCAGTTGAAAAAGGCTTCACTCATCAGATGGATACAAATAGAAATACATCTAACAAAAATACAGAGTGGACGTGGCAGGGTACTTATACATCACCACAATAAAAAGACACTAAGTACAGATCTGAGAATACTCGCAGTTACTGACAGCTAGTTCAGGGCCAATAACAACTAATAAAAAAACCATGCATCAAAGACTACAATATCAATCAGTTCACATCCAACATCCAATGGATTTAGTGTAAAGATGTCATTAACAGATTGTAGAGCCTTAAATGTGCATATATATATAAAATTATATTAAGTTTGATTTTAATTTACTGATTACAAAGTCAACATTAATACCAATAAAGACAATATTCAAATTTCTAATTACAGTGTTGAATTGGTAACCGTTCAGAATAAGTTTTTTCTAAGGATCGATAAGTTTACCAGTATCGTACCTAAATTCCCGGCTTTGTAAACAACATTTCCGTAAAAGTTAGGATGTGCTATCCAGTTTGAAATAAGTTTTCCGCAGGTACAACCATACTTCCAAACCAAATTTTTATATATATGGAAGAATCAAGTAAAGGTTTTAAGTAATTTTTGGTAAAGAAATCCCTGACTTAATAATTTACCAGTAATACATAGATTACGCTCATTGAAATCCAAAACGTCACAACAGACACGAGCATAGCGAACGAGTTGTGATATATAAACACCGTAAGATTGTGCCAAAGGAACATCACCGTCCAAAACAGGAAAGTTAACAATAGGGAACGAAAAATCGTCCCTTTTGTTGTAAATTATAGTGTAGTTTCCCGTGTAAAACTGAAATATCTAAATCTAGTAAAAGACAGTTTCTACCGTTTATATTTGATTTATTTAAAGTCATTTGAAATCAATTTGTTGAAATTTTAATGTTATCGAAATTATTGAACCAATGCATGCATATATACTAAACTAAGTCTGGCATGCACGTTTTTTTATATTTATTACACATCTATAACGAATTATCGATAAATATTATTTCATTCAGTGGATGTTTACCGCAATCTAATTAAATTTCGAGTTTGTTGGCGAAGTTTACCGGATCGTGATAAACAATAAAAACAGAGCACGTGAAAAGCGTGACAGATAAGTGAATTGAAAGAGACATGACATTAGTATTTATATTTTTCATGCGTTGTTAATTAAACTATTCCTTAACAGTTGTTAAATGATTTGTTGTATCAAATTTGTTCTTTAAGAATCTGATACTTCTATTTACCTTCAAGAGCACATGTGTTTACATTCTTTCATCATGGTTTTCCCCTCGCACTTGCGCTGTGCGGTGGCAGAAGTTATAACGAGAGTTAAGGACACTGCATACGGAAAATATCGGTGAATTAGTGTCTGGGAAGTCAATAATTCAATATCGGTACATTTATGAAGATTTTGATAATATGAAGGATTTTCCTTTATAAAAAAGTTCACATTTTAAACCTTGAAAGATTAAATTATAGTAATGGGTGCACATATAATTTCAATTTTGTCCTTACATTACTCTAATATTTGATTTTAAACATATCGGTATAGTAGGACCAACTATAAAATTGGATTTTCTCCACTGAAGGTACTTAAAATCTTTATGTTTTACTCACCTGACATATTTCATTTACTTTCATACCATAAAAATCCATTTTAAGACGACAGGCACTCATATAGATGTATTCAAAAAGGATTGTTGCCCTAAGGTTTTCTTATAATTGCTGTAACAGATAAAATCAGGACTGATAATTTATTAACTTTTCTTTAATAATAATAAATATAATTTTTTTTCTTGTTTAATATTCATTGAAAAAATTTCTTGTCCGACAAATAAGAAATTTTACAAACTTAATCTTACAACTAATAAGCTTGGGAAAAGTAATTTTGTCCCATAACATTTTGCACCCTGGATAAATATTGCTTGGCCCCTTATGATAAATAAAAGCATAATAAAGAAGGAAGGGATAATAAAGAAGGAAGGGTCACACATGTTCTTCAGAAGTGGAAAGGGAGGTCATTTTTTTTCTAAAACTCCCTCCTCCCTGGGATGAATAATGACCGGAAAGTAGTACATATTTTATACTTAATAATTCATTTGCATAGCTGTAACAGGAGGGAGGGTCACACCACTGTTCCAAGTTAAGACCCAGGCACTTGTCTCTGAAAAAAAACAATTACCTAAATACTTTAATATAACACAAGGTACCTAATTCGTATATTTGAGAAATGTCAACCGGTCGCGAAGTTCCCTTATATTTCGATTTTGCGGTTGTCTATCGCACTTAAATTCGTTATCTCGTAAATCTACATAAAATGATCTTCAAAATGATGTATGTTTTTTAATTTTAGTTCCTTTTATGTTTTGGAGTTTAGTGTGACGTCCATTTTCACTGAACCAGTACACAATTTTATTTAGGGGCCAGCTAAGGACCACCTCCGGGTGCGGACTTTTCTCGCTGCGTTGAAGACCCATTGGTGGCCTTCGGCTGTTATCTGCTCTTTGGTCGGGTTGTTGTCTCTTTGACATATTCCCCATTTCCATTCTCAATTTTATAACATGCCTATTTCTATTGTCGGGGTCATTAGTAGCAGGCCTTCCAAGTATGTCAACCGTAACTATTTCGTCTTCTCACAGCCCAATGTCAGTAGATTATACTATGATCCTTCTTAAACAGCTGCCACTTCCAAACTGTCTATTGTCATACATGGCGTGTAAAATCATACGGGTATCAGTTTCCTCGTGCGTACTGTAAAGCTCGATCGGAAAAAGTTCCAGCTAAAGTAAGTTTACTGTTCTTCAGAAGTGGAAAGGGAGGTCATTAAATTTTTTCTGGTCATTTAAAATATTTTGCCGCCTCCCCCTCCTCCCTGGGATGAATAATGACCGGAAAGTAGTACATATTTTAAACTTAATAATTCATTTGCATAGCTGTAACTGTGCAAAAAGGTAACATATTTGGGTAATTTTCGTTAAATAATCAAGGATTCTCTAAAACAAACTGCCCAAAGGAATTTACTTTCCTTGCATTCTTGTGACCATAAATGCCTTATGTTGTTCAACAAACGACACATGACCATTATCAACTGTCAACTTGGCCAGAGATTTCTGAGACAAGTTATTATCTGATTTTTTGTCAAATCATTCAAATTCTTCATTGAGTAGATTCTTATTGCCACTTGATTACATAAGGTAATACAGTCAAATGTATTGGATGTCTCAGGTGTGAAAACTTAAATGACATGTAAAAGTGGTTTAATTGGTGATTACGACAAGTGTCAGAATTAGATTAATCTAGTTAATCATTTGTTTTACTATAAAGTTTATATTTTCATATAATATATTTATTAATCTCTCAGATTTCTTAATTTCATGAAAAAAAAACATTCTATAACAAAAGAGATATTAACACTTTTGTCAATCAGTTCAATATATTCAAAGTGTACATCGGCGACTGTGAAAACTGTCTGGTCAACTCTTTTTGTAGAAAAACATTTCTTTTTGCTATAAAATTTATATTTTCATATAATATATTTATTAATCTCGCAGATATCTTAATTTCATCAAAAATATTGTAAAACAAAACAGATATTAACACTTTTTGTCGATCAGTTCAATATATTCAAATCGTACATCGACGACTGTGAAATCCGTCCAGTCAAGTTTTTTGCTCAAAAATATTTTTTAGATGTTCATAAAATATAGTTTAGTATCTCAAAGGTCTCCAAGTCTAAAATAACCAAATACCAAATAACAAAAAAGTTATGACCATTTATATCTCATCCGGTCATTATCCTGTCACTATCTGGCCAATCGTACTGTCATTAGTGTAACCCCACAATGACATTTTAAAATGAGGGTCTTGATGGGGTTTACAGAAAAGAGAATAATAGGCCAATGCTACAGACAAATTCATACAAAAGAATAGAGAAAAAAGCAAAAATAAATAAAGAAATGAGAACAATATGGTGCTGAAACTTAAATAATGGAGAATAATGGGCAAAAAATATAAAGAATAAAGTAAATGACCGAAAACTTAAAGAATACAAAAATTAAGGACACCCCATCCAGACCCTCTTATATAATGTGCTGTTTATAGGAAAAACATTTTGTAGACTTTTATATTGCTTATTTGTGCACATTTGGGTATTTAACTTTTTTATGTTTGCGCGCAATTTTTGGTTACATTTGCGCGCACTTATCGAACAGGTAACTCAGTTCAAAATAAAGATAATAAGACCTTGTTGATAAATATTCCGTATCAACTTCACAAATAATACACGATGTTCTTGAAATATAGATTCTGCGTACTGACGTTGTTTATCATCTTAATAACGTGTTATAGTATTCTTTTATTTGTCTTTATTAATATTACTTTTACTGTTAAGTCTGTTTTTGTGATATCCATTTGACGTGACTCTGTACTTATGTATCCCGTCATACTTTGAACGACAAATAATATTACTTTTACTGTTAAGTCTGTTTTTTGTGATATCCATTTGACGTGACTCTGTACTTATGTATCCCGTCATACTTTGAACGACAAAATTATTTTATATCTACCTGTGTGACGTCAAACGCGCGATTCTACGCCAGTACTTAAAACCTTCCATCCTTTATGGGTGGATTTTACATAGATAAATAAAATTGTATAATAAAAAAAGCAAAATGAGGATGTTAAATTTGATGTATGCCTTTTTGTGCTTCTTTGTTACATTTGTTTGTTTTTATAGTGATTAAGATGATAACACAATGTTGACTGCTGTACCCTATTTTGACATTTTACCTATTGTGTCTGTTTGTTTTGTTCACGCATCGTTGTCAATATAATAGAATTTGATGCGACTGTCATACAAGTGAGAGGTTTAGCTAGCTATAAAACCAGGTTCAATCCACCATTTTCTACATAAGAAAATGCCTGTACCAAGTCAGGAATATGACAGTTTAGTCTAGTCAATCTGTTCTAAATAAGGGTGAACCTCAAACTAATTGAGACAAATGATTTTAATGGTAAAAACTAAAGTCTATGTACATATACATCATATAGTAAAAATATACAAAAATATATTTTGCGGAAAAGGGTCATTTTGGGGTAAAAAATGAGATTTTGAAAGTAAAACTGCGAAAAACTGAGAAAACTCTAAAATTCAATTATTTTTTTTACTAATGCTGATTCTTTTTTCTCTAGAATGCAGAACCTTAATGAATGAATTATTAAAAGATAGTAAGACATTTATATGCAATCATTTTGTTTATACATTATCATTATTATAGAGAAAAAACATCATAAAAACCAGCTAAAATCGGGAAAAATTCAAATTTTTAAATGTTAATGGGTTTTTTTTTTCGTTTGAAAGCTGAATCTTAATGTTTGTCATATTTAAACATGATTAAACTTCTAAAACTGTATTTTTGGCACATTATGTCTTTTTATCTACTATCAAAATCTGTTTGTTGTGTATTACAATATAATGATTTGATGAATTTGGTAATCGAAATTTTTTTTTTTTATTTTTTTACCAAGAATAGTTTAGTGATTGCCTTATTATTAGTCAATTAATGATCAAATTTTAGCAACAACAAAATCACTCAGACAATTATATGGTCATGTGTCATTATTTTCTTCGATATCAAGTTCGTCTAGTTCGAGTTTTGAGTTTGAACAGTTTATTCCTCTGCACTCTCCACAACCACTGGAACAAGAAATGCCATTCTTGCGACAGCTACACCTACGGTTGTCACAATCAGTCTTGCAATTACAATGAATTATCTTCAAGAGGAATTCAGGTGCTGGCTGCTTTGTCATTTCAATAGGAAAGAGTTTTTCATTTTTCATAGTCCAACCCCATTGCAGGGGGTCCATTTCCTCAGCGGTTTTTCCCCTCCAGTATTGACACTGAAGATAAACTCGCATAGAATGAAACTTTGCGGCATCAGAAGTTGCTGGGAGAGTCTGAACTAACACTATAGATGATCTATTTAGTGCCATCGTTTTTGTGGTGAACTTTCTCCACCGAAGTATGTCCAGTCCTTCTAAGGGCATGCCACCATACAAGTTTACCAGTGCTTCTTCATCAGCCTTGCAAACGTCATCTTTCCCATTGACTCCTTTAGAAAAACTTCTCCTTGAGTCTGAAGATGATGGTCTGATTTTATTTTCTTCAATACGACAGGTTCACCTATTCCATGCAATCGGCTTGTCGTGTCACAACCAGTAATGGCATGAACAAACGGTAGTTGAAGGCACATATCTTTTTTGTATATCCGAAACCTTTGAATTTTTCATCGAACTTTGCTTGTCAGTGGTAAAGAATATGCAATGAGAATTCTTTTCTGCAAGATGACAAAGCAGTATCAACAAGTGAGTGTCTTCTCCGTATATCACAACTTCTTGTCTGTTTGATTTTTCTACAGCTGTCTTAACGATAAGTAAATCTGCATCTTCCTTGGCTTGTATAGCCTCGATGCTATGTTCTTGAAATGTATCCATCAGAATTTCAACAAATCTTTGTTTGTTAGATTGGTTTAAGAGAAATGTTTCTTTCTTAATTCGTAATGGCATGTCTCTTGTGAATGTGATTGTGTTTGATTGTGGTCCTTTGCTTCTTCTCAAGTGAGTGATGTCTTTTGTTGATGAACTATTGTAGCCATCCATGACTATCGTTTGGTTGGAAAATCATTTTCTTATATGATCGATGTACTTAGTACTGCATACAAATTTGAAAAAATGTCTGACCTTTAATCCACGGTATTCTATATAAAAGAGATCCTCCGTCAATGACATGAACAATATTTGTTTCTGGTAGTTCTTGAGCATGACAGTCACCCATGTTCCAAATAGCATCTGCAAGAGTTGCTTTTGATGCTTGTTTTGGGAAACCATTAGCCTCAAACAAAGAAGAGGGAAAACTTGAAAGTTCGTATTCAAACAGTTCTGCTGTATTGTTTAGTGATTCTTGTCCTACTTCTGTTAGTCGTTGAAACATTAGCTGAGGATCGACTTGTGGCTGTTGAGGGATATTCTAGCCTGATGGTCGTTTTGCGTCAAGTGTAACAATTTGGTCTTTCTTCTTGAATGAAATTTCCGAAATAAGATTTCCAGCTATAGACTCTATGATTTTATCGCCGACTGTCTTTGCTTCATCTGCATTGGCATCGCTATCCGCTACCATTCCAGTTTCGATGTTTCGTAGTGTCTTGTCATTTGTGAAGGGATTTCGATCTGTCAAGAATTCAGTGAGCAGATTTGAATCTTTGTTGTCTCTTTCCATTCTCGTTTTGCTGTTTTCAATGTGCTGGTCACTAGTTTTATATCCCGTTCCAGTTAACTGCTGCATGGCATGATTGTATTCGGCTAAAGTTGGTATAGACAAGAGCCACAGTGCTCTTTGGATTTCTCCCATACCTCTGCCTCTAGTTAATCCTCCGGTTGACTTTACGCTTCTCATAAGCACTTGCTCTATCACCAAATCCGTTGACAAGCCAGCCCAAAATCGGTCACTTCTTCGAACAACATGTTTACCATTCATAAAATGAGCATGGATATCTGGATGGTCTGATTCTAGGTTTTGCATCTGAGAGAGGTAAAAATAGGCAGATTTAGTGTAAAGATTGTGGCCTGAAGCTGCCAAATATGGTAGCATTTCCTTCAGTGTTGATAAATGTAGCAGCCAATCCCCTGTCCTTTCTGCAATTAGGAAACGTTTTAAAATGGCCACCATGTCTAGAAAGCACAGCCAAAGTTTTGATGTCCTGGATTGTTTTATCTCATTCCGTTTCTTTTGTAGCAGTTCTTGTATGGCTTGTAAAGTTTGACTTTCAAGTGCATCTTCTAGAGAGATTTTCTCTTCCTGTAAGCGGTCGTATATTTCACAAGCTTCCATTATCAATGGATGTTCAATACTTAGGGTATGATTAATTTCGTTCTCATGTTCTTCTGAAACGTCATGTCCGAAAATTTCATTTGTCATCAAAGTGTGAAGAGCTGTGTCAACGAGCATGAATCCACGGACAGCACGGGATACGGCTTTTCCATATATCATATGTGTTACTGCATTAGGTGCATAAATAAGTTCAAGAACCTCCTTCAGTCCTGAGCCTGACATAATCCGCCCTATACTGCCCAAAAAACTCATCTCTGTATGAAAAGCACCTAATCGTACGATAATGTTATTGCATTCTTCCCTACTTGTGATCATGACAGATTTCCAGTAAAGTGGTTGGTCAAATGTTATAACTGGAGTTCGTTCTTGACGAGAGGCTTTTTTGATACGAACAAAAGTGTCGAGTAGATGCAGCTCATATCACTTGGATTTAGGTCAATCATAGGCAAAACAGTTATATCAGAGACGCCTGTACTGCTACCTTGCTGAAACATCTGCATTGTTCCAGACCATTCAGGAATAGGGGACTTTAATTGCCGTGTCGCATGTCTTAATGTGTCGATTTTCCATGAGTTGTTCAATACTCTGCCTCTCAAACTTTGAAGTTCTGGAAATTTCAATGATGTAAACCCTTTGTGTTTATCTGCATTGCAGTGATACATGTTGATTTGACCACATGCTAGTATTTCTTCTGTTGTAACATCTACCCTAGGAATGTGAATAGGCGCTTTTTCTAAGCCTGGTGTATCTACACGAGATTATTCCCATGCCATGAAAGGTATTGTTACCGTCGATGGTACTAATGTTGTGATCTACGTTGTCAGCCACGTATTGGAGACAATGTGATTCATCAAAATGATCGGTTGTTTTTTCTTGTTTCGAGATAACAGCAGATGTTTCGAATTTCTGAACCTCTGAATACGACGAACAAAATCCCATGTTCCTTAGTGTATCAACTAAAAATCTCGAGCCAAACATATGATGCATTTGTATGGCAAGTCCAATTCAATCTACAGTGGTTCAATTACAAGTCTTGGTCTTGTTGCTTGCATGATGGCCTGTCCTATTGAGGTGATTTTCAATGAGGCGTCCTTTTCCGAAAATAAAACCTTCAAAAATACTGCCAAACTTTCAGGAATCTTTTTTTCATGTGACAAAATATCGTTGTTGCTTGGATAAAAATTCTTGTCCACTGGCATAGATCTAATTTCGGTTTTAATGAGTGCTGCTGCTGTTTTATTAAGAAAAGCTTGCTGTCTTCGTCTGATTTATTTAGCTTAGATTCTTTGTAGAAATTATGTATAATAGTAGACGCAGTTTGTCGGAATGTTACTACATTTTCTTTTCCATTGAGCTCTGTTATTAAAATTGATGTCCCATAATGTTCTTGTACCTTCTGCTTCATGTATGGTTGACTATATGCTTCATCACCACACAAAACTAGGTCTTTGGTGGTTAATTGTTCATCGTCATTATCTTCCAAAAATCAAGCACTTTTAAGAAATGTTGGTTATTTGTATTTGGTCTGCCTCTTTTTATTTGGCTCTTGTCTGTCTTCAGTGAAAATAAATGTGGTACATTTTTTCCTGTTCGGAAGTTTGTGCTGCAGGAGCTATGGTATATTGCGTAAACTGTGTGTAAATCCTGAGCAAACTCTATTCTTCCTTTGACTTCTGTTGCCCATTTATCATTTCTTTCAATGCAAATCTGCTCTACTCTTGTTTGAAATTCAGTGGTTTGAACGGCATGCACGTCAAATAACCTTCTTTTTGCTGTTGTTTCAATGGTAGAATTACCACAAAATAAGCAGTCTTCTTGAAAGCTAAACTGACCGAAGTGTAGGTGGTGTAGCTAACGGTGCTGGTGATGTGAATTTTCTTTTTAATCCTTTGATGACATTTGGATTAACGTAAGAACGGCGGCAGTGTTCATGTACAAGCTGACCCGTCCTGGTAACAATAGTGTCTCCTCTTTCTCTACTTGCATTATTAATTCCAATACTGCCCTTTTCTCGCAGTTCAACAGTTTTGTTTCCATTTTGTATATCATCATTACATATTATGCAAGTATCCATGTTTTCTTGTTTTCAGCAACCAACAAAATATAACGAAACACATAAATATATGTTTTATGATTATTACAAATCATGCAGATTCTTGTCCCAGAGCACCAATACTAATATACAATCGAAATTGTGGTGTGATTTTTAGAAATTCAATTGAAATATTAAATTGTTAGTTCCATCTAACTGTAATTTGCTAATGATAAAACCAGTTTTTATAGAAAAGCAATTTCAGTCTTTGTCGGTACGAATTAATGATATTTAGCCATTTCTATTTTTAAATATATTTCTTTTACTGAAATATCACTATTTCGCTATTGATCAATTTCTCTTTTGTAAAACTGTTGAAAAAATGATTTTATTTTGAAAAGTTATAACGTTTTCCTGTGCATTTTCCTGAGTTTATTGCAATATCGAAATATGTCAAATAATGACATGTTTTTGTTAATACGGTGCTCCGTACTTTTTTTCCTAATAGGGGACGTAAGTGCAAGTGTAAAAACAGTTTTATCGTATTTTAATGCGTTCTTTGTAATGTGTTTTGTTTTGTTTTTCTATTTCTAGCTTTATACACTTAAAAAACATAGCAGTTCATTTTATTCACGGCTATATTTTTAAAAACAAAGTATCAAATATCAAAGGGAGATAATCAAAATACGCGGAGTAAAATGTCTTTGTTTTGATTGAATTTACGCATATATTTGGAATAATTGAGTGTGTATTGGTTTTAGATTTACTACAATAATAATATCTAAGTTATCATTCCATATACATACCATTCTCTGTTTGAATTGAGAGTTTCAACGTTGTTTGCTTCGTGTACCATTTACATGACGTCATCTTTAACTGTGTATGGTGGACGGTGTTGACAAAAATAATCGACGTTTTTTCGTACATTTTATTTTCGATTTTTAAATATGTTTTGCAAAATATATTTTTGTATTTTTTTATTATGTTCTTTTTCAAATACAACACAATGATTTACAACAAAAAAATCTTGTGTTGCAATTAGTTTGAGGTTAATTTTTACATTGACTAGACTAGTTGTTATCCATTCGTTTGATGTGTTTGAGCTTTTGATTTTGCCATTTGATTAGGGACTTTCCTTTTTGAATTTTCCTCGGAGTTCTGTATTTTTGTGATTTTACTTTTTTCGTAATAAATATGACTCTAGTTATCAATTTTAAACATATCTGTAGGTTAAGATTAAATTATTTATTTTCATATTGAATTCTAAAAAAAGAAATAAAGTGATCATGAGAAATCACGTAATAGTTTAAGGCATACTTGTTTTTTGGTGGGGTTCGTTTTGCTTAGTCTTTAGTTTTCTATGTTGTGTTTTGTGTACTTTTGTTTGTCTGTTGGTCTTTTTCTTTTTTAGCCATGGCGTTGTCAGTTTATTTTCGACTTATGAGTTTGAATATCCCCCTGGTATCTTTCGCCTATCTTTTGTAACTTAATTGCGAATTGCAAATATTTCAGACGGAATTGTATTCTGTTTCCTAATTTTACCGATAGTTATCGCTTTAGTAAATAATAATATGTCAGTTTGTTACTATTTTCTTTATATTTTAGCTTATCCTTTTAAAAATTGTTTTTCAATTTTTTTCTGTGATATGCTTTGTTTTGATTGATACAAGCCTTAATATTTGATATTTCAACGAAGTTAGTGTAGGTATAGTGTCCGGTAGGGATTCTGTTTTAGCGAGTGAATTGATCGGGTTTTGTTTGTGTGACCACGTTTTTCCCCTCGCGTGAATAGGTTAAATGTAACAAACATACTTCTTTTCTAGTAAGACATGAAACCGAAGCAGGAAATAAATCAGAAGTATTTGAAAAAGAACGTTATTATTAACTGAGCCTTATTTTGAATTATAAAAGTTGCCTCTATAATATACCTTTGAACTGCTTTTATTTCAAAATTTACAATTAAGCAGTTGTATACATATACCAATGCAAAATTCAAAGGAAATGCATTCATAGAATCTATATTTCGTTATATTGCAGACACTTTACAAAAACACTTGAAAAAGGATGAAAAGGTACTTTTGAGAATAAATTTATTGTCATATGTCTGGGTTTTTTTTCGAAAACAGTCCAAGTTTTTTTTAGTTACATCCAGTTTTTCTTGAGTAAATTAACAAAATTCTTATTGCAACGTTTAAGATGTTATCTATTTGAAAATGCATTTAATTTTGAAATAAGAAAGATTGTTAATGTTGTATACATATTCAAATCATGGGTCGTTTTTGTGTAGGTAGTTTTATTTCACAGTCTAATAAGCGATTATTTGTGTTTTTTTGTTGAATTCACAGAGCAAATGTCTTCAATTCGTCTGTTTTGAATAGCGTTAACAAAGGCTTTTAATAGTGATATGAAGAAATTTTAACGGGAATATTTGTAAAATAAATCAACAAAATGGAAAATGATTTTTATTAAATATAACAAAAGCTGTCATTTAACCTGAAAAAATAAATTAATACAAATCATCAAGTAAATCATGAATTCATTTCAATTCATATCTTATCTAGATACAGCTACAGGTAAAATAAACTGATAAGAACTTAATACTGCCTAAACAAAAATCAGGTGTTATTGATGGCTTTGTATTAGTTGAGTGAAAAATTCAAACGCCGCAGGTGTCAGGTAGATTAATTAATCTGTCATGTCGGACACTGTGTCGGCCACCACATGTCGACCCAATACAGTGTCAGCAATGTCTCTCAGTATGCAATTACGAGTACTGTATGACAATAGGTGTACATGTATAAATACTCACATTCAACAACCGTTACTTATATCTCTCTTTCGTTTCATGTCAACCTTATCTTTTCAGTAATCGATTTGTATTATTGTAATCGGATATTCATATTTTCAATAATTTAAGGTAAGAAATATAACATTTGTAACGGCTAATCAGAACACTGATCAGGATATGTTCGATATTGGTCAGGTAAATTTTTCTTCCCTCACAATATATTCGTATTCTTTTTCTCATAATCATTTAAAATATTAAAAAAATATTGATTAATTTTATAATGAAGTCATTTATTTAAGAACTGAAAAATACATTACAATTTTTCAAATGATCATGTTATTGTCAGTGCAGAGCCGATGTTGGTCAGGTCAAGTTTTTTGTCTTTTAATTATCTTGTTTTCCATTTTGTCCCCTATTATTTCTATAATGAATGTTGTATACTTCCTTGTTACTAAATGTAAAGGTATTCCTTTCATTAACAACAAAGTTATTAGTATTTTTACAATGTTTTATATCATTCAGGACTTTCGTCACGGCAAAGTCGACGTTGGTCAGGTCAAATTTTCTAACTTAATTTTTTTTTTCTTGTATTTTTGTATTAAATGTTATAATCTTCCTTGGAACCGAATATGAAGTCTAATATTCCAATAACAAAAAAGTATTAAGAAGTTTCATATCGGTCAGGACATCAGTCAGTACAAAGTCGACGTTGATCATGGAAAGTTTTCTAACTCTTAAAAATATTTTTTTCCTTGTATTTATTAAATTAAGGTTGTCATCTTGCTTGATACCAAATTTAAAGTAAACCCTCCCAACAATGAAAAAAAAATAATAAGCATTTTCATATCGGTCAGGACAATTGTCAGGAAATTCGTGTGGCCCCCTTTCTCGAACAATTAATTGTTAGCATTTTATAATATGTGGACGAAGTCCCCTATTACAGTAAGAAATAGTCAATAAAATGGAAAAAAATTTTAAAAATCAATCTACTACTGAACTAAAAATTGGTAACTTTTTTTTCTAACTTTTTTAGTTACCTGCATTTGCGCAGAAATCTCTTTCTTTTTTCCGGTCTCGTTTGTCACGGGACTTTGAGTAAAATATAGGAAGCAGCATTATATTCTTTCCTCCAAATTTTTTCTTGAATACGGAATAAAACTGCCAGTTAAACAATTAAAATAAATTCCTTACATTTAAAAAATGTCTGGAGCTTAATCAATATATGATTTTATAGCAAACAAAATGTGTTCTCTTGGGAAACTTACCTGATCCACTTACTTCAGATTTCAATATCTGATAAGAATAACAAGCCGACTTGGTATCATAATTTGTCGTTTAAAGATGTAAATCATTATAACTTCATTTGAAAATTCTTTGATATGAAACAAAAACGTTAACTGAATGATGATAGCGTTTCTTTGTTTACATTGAAATCAGTAGAAAAATCCATAACAACAGGACCAAAATTGGAAACGTTTCCGTTTTTCCGTTTCTTTTTCAACAGATTTTGAAGTTAACATTTGCCTAAACTAAAAACAAATATACTGAATTCGTTCCCTTTTAAAAGGGAACAATTTCAGTAGGGAAAACAATAAAATGAAGGGAAAAAAAAGAATGTACTTATTAACTCAAAATTTAATTTTGTTCCGTTTGAGTAGAATATAAGAAGGAGCATCATATCATTTCCTGCAAATGTGCATCTAATCAATCAGACATATTTGTCTTTTAGTATATTAGAACTCCAAGGAAAATTAAAAACGGAAAGTCCCTTAACAATTGGCAAAATCAAAATTTAACTTAGGTTTTAAGTTTCATTCAAATACATCCATGACATGTAAATATATTAATAAAAAATTTTCAAAGGACAAATATGTTAATAAATAAAATATTCAAAGGACAAATATGTTAATAAAAAATATTCAAAGGACAAATATGTTAATAAAAAATATTCAAAGGACAAATATGTTAATAAAAAATATTCAAAGGACAAATATGTTAATAAATAAAATATTCAAAGGACAAATATGTTAATAAAAAATATTCAAAGGACAAATATGGACAGATATTACATATCACAAAATGTTTAAAAATATAAAAGTAAAGCTTACAGAGAGTTAATTTTTGGTATTGCAATTGATACATGTACATACATTGTATGATGATAATTAAACTGTTAACTTAATTGGTCCATTTTTAAATAGGCATAAGCCCCACAATCGTTTTATATTTACAATTTAGGTCATTGCAGTGAAAATTACAGTACGTTTTTAGGATCAGAAGACCGTACTGAATATTTCCAAGCCCAATACTTTTTCTGCACATTTTTTAAAAGGAACATAACTCTGTTAATGAATAACTCTAGCACAATTGTATTAATTTTGTTGAATTTGAAGAATATTTTTCTTTTCTTATGGGAATATATTGTAACAAATGATGATGTATACAGCTGGGACAGTATATGGATGTATTCTGTGATATTAGGAAGTGTGCATGCACAGTTTACCAATAACATGAGTTAGTTAACACTAAACCTTTACCTGAGAAATGTAAGATGAACTGACCAATCAATATAAAGATGTGGACTTATTTCTAATTATGAAATTTTGTATTTCCCTTTTACCCAAGTTTGTAATGTTTTGCACAAAATTTCAACTTAAATTGTTTGAATATATACGTAACCTACAAAATTTGTAACAAAATCTGTTATTTCTGTACTGACAAAAATATTCACTCTACATACTCAACCTGTGTTTCACATTTTACTCAGTTGGCTTCCATTTCTTCATAATTGGAAACACTTACTTGTAACTGATGACATATCACCACCGCAAAGGATGGATAATTATAACACAAATCAAGATGCTGTGTACAATGTGTCTTTCATCCTGTGTTCGTGGCCCTATAGCACCATGATACATAAAGCTCTGGGGAAAACACTGCAGTATCAATTACAACACCTAGAATAACTGATTAATTAGACAAAACAATTTAAACCACATTTTGGGTTAAATGATTTTTAACTTCCCTCTGAATGACCTTTGTATAAAAAACAAAAAAAGGGAGAACATATATTTTACTGTCTTGCAGGTTGTATAGGTTTTTTCAATGTTCTACATTCTTTATGTTTTGTTTAATGTTTTGTTATGATAAATGTTTTGCAGTAACTATGGACAGTGGATTTGTGGGAAAACAATTGATATTTATGATAAGGAATGTGTTATATATGCTAAAGAAGACGTGACAACATCCAACCCGAATTACGGTTGTGTTATTACGATTCGTTCTGGTTACAAAGATTCAGATTACCAAATAGAGATCACTCCGGAGATGGTCGATATCACGGATTGTGGAGTTGAACTGAATATTTATGAAGGATCTTTACCAGGAGGAACTGTTGTGGTAGGTTCTTTATTTGTAGTAGGAAGAGTGGGATATATTATTACAAGGAAATTCTTATTATCCGCACATATTTAAAACAAATGTATAATTGCATTTCAAATTTAATGCACTTTAAAGATATATTTTTAAAAGCTGTGCAGAATTACTGAGTTAGCAATACTATATATTAATAATACCTACGGAATAAACCGACAGATATTTCAAGTGCTTCAACCACAATCATCAATATTCCTGGTAAAAATAACAACCAGGACTAAATTCTTAACTGTATCACCTTATGTGCATACATAGTTCTATTTTTATTAACTTTCTTTGATTGATTGCTGTCTCATTGACATTACCCTTTATTGCGTCACCATACATTTACATTGTATGCACAATGATAAAACAATTGTCTCATGTAAAATTATCAATTTTTTTGTTCATGTGACAATGCTATTTTGATTGTGTGCAATTGCAAATTTCATAAACTCCTCTAGCTTATTTCATTGTTTCGTAATTCTTCTATCCATTTTAATATCTCAAAGTGTAATTTTTCCTGTTCATCGTGTGTTAATTGTATATTGATGCCAAATTTCAGAAAAGATTTTCCTGTTCAACCTTGGGCACAGGTATTTTATATTCCAAATATGGAATATAAAATACCTGTGCCCAAGGTTACATTTGAGTTAATAACTCAAGATCCGATGTACACCTCAAGATATGACACCCCTTCAGACATGACTTCAGTATCAAAGTGAAAGCATTTCGTAAGTATTTTCTGTTGATATTGAAATATTGAACCATGCCAGTGGGATTGCCGCGTATCCGTCAACTGAGCTGATGATGCCATCAGTCCACCATCAGATGTATAGACACAGGACAGGTAAATGAAAATAACACTTTGTATACATTAGTTAAAATATGATAAAGTGTTTCAAACCTATAAAGCCTTCTATCAAAATTATGTGCTTAATTCTTCATTTTTATATAATAATGTTTATCAAGATGTGCATGTTATAATTCATTCAAGTATTGGGGGATCCGGGGAATCATGTTCGAAGATATGTGGAATAGGAATACAAAATAGACATAGACTAAACAGCACTTGAAATGTCTTGGAATCGGAAACACAATATTGTAACACACAGCCATGTGCAGGTATATTCAACAATTCCATTAGATGAACACATTAACCCACTCGTACACGTTTGGGGCAATTTCACACCTTTAATATCTTCATAGAGTCCAATTTCATAGAATTTACTTAAAACTACAGTTACTGTTTATAAAATACTTACTGATGTAAGTTTTTTAATTTTCATAGCATACTGATATAATAAAAGCTAAAGATGTGGACTCCCAAAAACGTATTAGTTGATAAAGTAATAAGGCATATTCTAAACAGATTAATAAGTAAATATTGACTGTTCCTGGGAAAAGTAAATTTTCCTTTTTGTTAAATTTTATGTAAAATCGATTTCGTACATGCATATATTGACTTGTATTTGGAAAGTTGATAGATCAATTACAAGTTTTTGTACGCAAACGGCTTTTTGAAAACTGTTCTGTCGTGCAGGAAGAAAAATGTTTGCTATGTCACATGATGTGTCGTATAGGCTCACAGGTACTCCTCTTTCTTTCTTTATTTTTCTTTATTATTTCATATCATACATATGTACTTGCCTTATATATTTTTGGTTTTACCTTATAAAATACTTTTTTCACCCACCGAAAACGTTGAGTACTGGTCAGAATTGACATTCCAACGTATGATGTACATGTAGATGTAGACATAAAATAGAACAATTTCCTGAAGATTCCTTCATAAATTATACTTTTTCTAAATTTCCTCCCCTTAATAAAAAAAAACTAGACCTATTGTGTTCTGCTTTTTACAATCTAAGATGACAGAAGATACCTATACCACCTTAAGTTTTGATTTCGTATTTTTACTTTTTAATAATACCCATTAAAAATGTATTTGTTTCGTAGCTATTTGCCTTTCGTTCATCTGGCCTGAACAAATCCGGCTTCCGTGGCGGTACCAGGGAAGTAATACCCGCTGTCCCACTCCAGACCATCATTTGACTAACTTGGCAAACGGGGGACTGAACAGACTAGAAAGAGAGTTTTGAAAGCTCCCTCTTGAAGGATGCCAAGGAAGGAGCCTCTGCTACTCTTGTTGGTAAAGAGTTCCAAACGGTCACTGTTCTTTGAAAAAAGCTGTATTTGAAGCCATTAATCTTTGTTGAGTATTAGTGGAACTTCTAGGTATGTGATGATCTTGTTCTTGCTGACATTGGTGTTAGGTAATTGTCGCATGGTTTATCCACAAGATCATTAACCACTTTATTTTAAGGTTAGTGTCACCTCTTTGTCTTCCAATGATTTCCAGTCAAGTTCTTCCAACATACTACCCACACTACTGGTGTTCCTATAGCGATTGGTGGCGTAACGGGCTGGACCATTTCAACTTTTTTCACCTGCTCTTTTTGATAGGGGTTCCATACTGTTGCAAAGTAGTCTAAGTGGGATCTGACCATTGCAACATAGGTGTTTGTCTTCGTTTCACTATCAAATGTTTTCAAATTGCGTTTTAGAAATCCTAGCAAACTTTTTGGTTTTTTTGGTTACTCAATCGATGTGTGGTTTCCTGGACAGGTCCGATTCGATGTCAACCCCAAGTTATTTTGTATCTTTCAAGCACTTGTCCCTTAAGCGTGTATGAGTGTTTAATTGATGAGCATGATCTTGTAGTAGTTTGTACAGTGCTCTTCTATGAGTGAAAGTCCATGCCCGAAGATTTCTCCCATTCTGCAAGTTGGTAAAGATTTTCTTGTAGTATGGTAGTATCCGTAGGAGATGTTTTTGTTTATATACTATGCAATCGTCTGCAAAGAGTCGTGTGTTAGATGTTAATAAACGGACTACTGGCGCCTAAAAACCAACCAATTGTAGAAAGAATACAGAATATTCATTACTAATAATACAACAAGTATATGTACAAAAATATGTATGTGTGGATATTTGATAGGCCGCTGATAAAATGTTTAACCAGTTTCAGGGAGACAAACAACCCGATAGCCAAAGGGTTGAAAAGAGCATATCGGGGACCCTATGATAACATAAGTGTCAAAACATCCCTCCTACGTACAAGAGTGGACTGGACGGAGAACCCCCTCTGTTTACACAAACCTCTGAAAACAACAGTCTCTCCGATTTTTTATATGCAAACAACCTGAATTACGTGTACTGCGGAGATGACACCTCCCTTCTGATACCAGAAGTGGAGGGGATTCCTCTTGATGACAAGAGTGAACCCTAGGAAATTATTTAATACCCTCCACTATAGAGCCGGTAGGGTAGAGATATGTGCCAGAGGGGCACAGTTCCAAGTCCGTTTATTGTCTCCCTGAACCGCCAAATGAATGGGGGTCTTATAAATCCCCATTCACCGCCAAACATTCTCTGCGCTCATTTATCTGGTTGGAAAACCTTAGCAACACCTAGTACGAAAGTTTCAATAGCAGCCTGAATGTTACTTAAGAAAATACCAATACCAACTTGTGACAGGTGGGTGCCGTCATGTCTAAATAAATTTGATTCAGAGGCTTTGATAGCTGGATACCTCAAAATATATTGACCTTCGATCTTCATAAATGATCTTACGGCACAGTTTACTCCTTTTCTGGCTATTTCTACTAACTTTGGCCTTAATGTTCCATGCCAATAGGGCCTTGGTTAAATATCCGACCATATTATTTTAATGTCAGGTGCGAAAACCTTTATTCTTAAATTTGAACATTTGATGTTCTCTATTAACTCTTTTGATTTCATAAGTACTAAATCATTTGCACCTAGATGTATAAATATATAATTTGGGGCTGGCCACTTTTTAATTTCACATGCATTCAAAAGATG
Source organism: Mytilus coruscus (assembly GCA_017311375.1). Taxonomy (NCBI): domain Eukaryota; kingdom Metazoa; phylum Mollusca; class Bivalvia; order Mytilida; family Mytilidae; genus Mytilus; species Mytilus coruscus. The sequence continues at coordinate 48,843,686 of CM029603.1, read as the reverse complement.
AATCCAGATCTTTCCATTTCATTCCTGATTTTGTTATCCATTTAACTTGTACTCCTAGCCTATCCAAATTAAGGTTTTTCCCACCAGATCGGCTAGCAGCTGTTACGCCAGCCCAATGGGGAATAGAAGATCCCATTATCCAGACAGTTGACTGCACCTCATGACCTACAAACCGAAAACTATTTAAGGAGTTTGCTATAATGTTGTTTATTTCTGTTCTATATGTACATATAAAGAAATTGAAAATTTGAAATTATTTTCACCAAGGAATCCTGATGTAGCGCTCAAATGCACCTGACGACCACCTTCCCCATTTTTAATAGCTTCGTCATTAATACCACGATTGCTCGCCTCTGTGGCGGCTCCAATTCTAAAAGAATGCGATTGGAATGTTACAAAAATTTACCGACTTCCTTAGCATAGCTGACAGTTGATAACGGGTTAGCGGTGACCCGTCAAAATGCATAAATAACTGATTACGACCTGAAACCGTAGGACGTGCAGATAAATATTTCTTCAAGGTTAACACAGGGCAAATACTCGCGTTATCTCTGTATTTATTTATCACAATGAACGTTGAATGACCTCTCTGATCCGTTTTACTTTTCTTAATGTTAATTTTAATTGACGATCTGACAAGACCACATCCGACAATTGCAGTGCTTCGGTACTAGAATCAGATTTATTTTTTGTCGTAAACTCACTAACACGTAACATAGCGAAAAATGCCAAAATAAATGAAGATTTAAATAATAAAGATTCGTAAGTAGATGTACAAATACTAGGGAGAGCGTCTGTAATCTGTCGTAATAATGGTAATGTTATCGGGGCCCTGTTGTCTCTCTGTGGGTGATTTCTGTGTAAACCTTCAAGCATTTTCGATACAACAAAATTCTTAGTAGTATCCTCTAAATTACGTGCCTTGTGAGAAAAGGAAATGCCACTTATATATAATCGAACTCTAGCTGGAGATAAATGCTTCAATGATAAATAAGCGATGAATTGTACTAACTGTTCAACAGGAACTGGCCATACTTTATCCAGTGTATATAGAAGTTGGAATGAAGCAAGAACAGATCTCCCTCTTGAATAGCTTTTCCATGTATTTCCGGCTAACGAATCGGAAAAAAGTCTAGCTGATTCCTCTGTTATAGAATCCATACTTGGTTCGGAATTGGAGTTGGTGTCAGAGATGCATTTGGTGTTAGGTTCCGGAAGCGGGACCACTGGCAACGAGAAATAGCATCAGCAATAATATTGATCTTACCTGGGACGTGATCTGCTTTAATTAATATGTTATTATGTAATGTTTCTAGAACTAAACGTCTAACTAAAATCATGACATCCGATGATTTTGATGATTTCTTGTTAAGAATGTGTACTGCTCCTTCGTTATCAATATGAAACAACACCTTTTTATTTCTAAGTTCAGACCCCCACAGAATGATCGATACCATGACTGGGAATAGTTCTTAAAATGTAATGTTAGACAATAAACCGCGCTTATGCAACGTTCTCGGCCATAACCCGTGAGCCCATCTACCCTTAAAATATATGCCGAAACCAAGTGTGGACCCCCCGGCACTGTCTGTGCAAAATTCGAACGCCTCGTTAGAGGTCCATAATCTATCTGGCATAAGAGTAAGACCGTTAAAATTTTTCAAAAATGATTTCCACATCAAAAGATCAGCTTTTATGTTCGAAGTTATTCTTATTCTGTAATATGGTTTAGTCAAACCAATCGTTGAATCAATCAATCTTCTGCAGAAAGCTCTCCCGGCGCGACAACACGACATGCAAAGTTTAATGAACCCAAAAGGGATTGCATTTCCCTTAGCGTGACCTTCTTGTTTTTTATAACAAAGGAAATTGTTTGAAGTAATTCATCAAGCTTATCTGAAGGTAAGCGGAGAGTCATGTCGGAAGTGTCAATTTCTACACCCAAGAATGTAAGCCGAGTCGTGGGGGAGATCGATTTCTCATCCGCTAAAGGAATTCCCAGATCATTGCGAATAGCCTTGAAAGTATGAAGCAGGTCACCACATTGACTGGTTCCGCCCTTCCCAAAAATAAAAAGTCGTCAAGGTAGTGTACAATGGCGCCCTCAGATTTTCTTACAGAAACCGCCCAGTGTAGAAAAGAGGCAAACTTGTCAAATAAAGCACAGATAATTGAGGCTCCAAAAGGGAGGGCTTTATCAAAATAAAATTCTTCATTAATTTTGAAACCAAGAAGATCAAAATCAATCGGCGAGATAGGGAGCAATCTAAATGTCGAGCGGACGTCGGACTTGCTGGCTAATGTTTTATTTCCGTGTAATTTCGACAGCGTCATCAATATTTGAGTAGACTACTGAACATATCTTTGGATCAATAAAATGAATTTTCGGGGTAAGATAAGTGGTGAATAACTCTAAACTGGCCGTCCTTTCCCTTTGGAACTAAACCCAATGGCGAGATTCGTAAAGTAGGAATAGGCCTAAACTTAAAAGGACCGGCAACACGCCCTGCATCTATTTCCTTCTTAATTTTTTGAAGAAGTATATCTGGTCTCTCGATAGCACTTTTTAAGTTTTTGGAATCTGTAGGCAAACGAGGGCCTGAGTAATGTAAGGAAAAACCAAATTTGAAACAGGACAATAAATACGAGGCACTTTCTAAAAGGGGATAATCATGTAAATATATTGCTTAATTTTCAACCTTAACTGGGGAAAAACCAAATGAAAATGTGTTTCTCTGTTTTGACATTTTAATGTCTCTTACTAAAGTAAGCTGTGTGTTGACCTCCGCATGCTGAGCATCCATGTTTGAATCTGCAAGGGTTAAAATTACACCGCTTCCCTTTTGTGTTGTATGCATTGCATGTTCTAGGTGGCTGAAAATTTTGCTGGCCTGATGACTGACGAAAGGAATGAAGAGGCTCACTTTGAGAACTGAAACCTACTTTACTTTCATTACTTTGACCTTGATCTCTCATAGCTGTTGTTATATAAAATGACCATAAGTCTTGGTTTATGACAGCCCAAGATGACTGAGGTCTTTGTGCTTTTCGGAGTCTGAATTAATCATCCTATGTTCCCCAACCGTGTGATTTATTTGCTGCAAAACGAATATCTCTCATGTACTGTAGCAGTTCCTGTGCCAAAGAACTCTGTTTCTCTAGCAAAATACTCATAAAAATCATGAAAGCGCTTGTCCATGTGTGTATGTTTGGTATAGCGCGACATGGTAAAGATTCAATCCGCATGTGACCCCCTTTTACAACTAAGTCACCCGCTTGGTCAGGAAAATTTGCCAGTTCTCTAGGAGATTTAATCAACAAACTCAGGTCGATAAATTCATGTTTCCAAATCTTATCTTTTAGCTTCATGGGTACGTAACACCCGATTTGGTCAAACAAACTTTCTTCAAGACAGGGAAGGCTTTGTGAAAACTGAATGTTTTCATTAAATGAGTTAGGTTCTGTCCCAGGTGACGTTTGGGAGGGCACTTGGACACTACTAAAATCAATAATTGACTCACCAGATGATCTGGGATTGACTTCACTAGCTGTTTCTTTCTCCTTAGGGTCGGCCATTCTTCGTCTTTTACCCCTGTCCTCTAGCTGGAGTCCCTTTCTTAGAATTCTCTCTTGGCATGTTAGATTGGAAACTGGTCAGCAAACAAAAAGCTAGGATGGTACTTAATTTAGAACTGGTCAGGAAACAAACAGCTAGGATGGTACGTAATTTAGACAATAGAACGTCACACTTTTAGTACAGGCTAATGTTTCTTCGGTATAAAAACTCTAAATGTCAACAAAAGTTTGTCTACGATGATACTCGGGCAATAATAACTAGACAGGTGAAGATTGCACCCAAAAATCCAAGAATATAGACTATGTCGAAAATATTTTTTGTATAACAAAATGTTTGCATGAAGCTAAACAAATGCTATGTGAGAAAGTTATAACGTGCTTTACACTCTTGAGAATAAAATGCACGTGATAGTAATCATTTTAAACAAAAAGAGGCGTTCCTAAATGTAAACCAGTGTAAGCAGACACTTTTGATTTATAATACAAACACATTATAATCCAAACAAAAACAACATACGCCAGTAGCCTCATTAAATTCAATTATCTGATAAACAATAATTGCTATTATGTCGTCAGGTAGGTCGTTAATAAATAGAAGGAAAAGTAAGGGTCCGAGTACAGTCCCTTGGGAGACTCCACTGACCACAGGAATTTATCTTAAGATTCTCCCTCAAAGATGGCTTGTTGGGTACGTTTAACTAAGAATGATTGAATCCACTTGGATGTATGTCCTGTAACTCCGTAATGATGTACTGTAAATTCAGAAATTATTGCGAGGGTTTTATTAATGCATATAATGCGAATAGATGAGTATCGCAATGATAAAAACTCGCATTCTGAATTTGATACATATATCTGTATGCAGAATTTTCCTTAAATCGCAATAATTTATCTCGTATTTATGTCCATTTTTTCAAAAATCGCAATAATAAATGCATGCAATAATTTCCGAATTTACAGTAGTTTGTTTAGCAAGCGTCTATGTTATAGAAAGAAAAAATTTACGTTGACCCCATTTTTCTTTTGAGATTCTGAAAGCATTTTGTAAGAGCATTTTTCTCATAATTTATTTTAAAATTTTATCATTTAGTTTACCTTCGAATTTTATTCACATTATGATGGGACTTTTTTTTATAAAACAGTTGTGGGGTGTTCATATTTAGATAACAATAATTTAGTTATTGTAAAAGATATTAAGACAAGTGAAGTACTATATTAATGGCGGATTAGCAACCCAAATGGAGTAAATGCACCTACATGTTTCTAAATGACCATACTTGAAAGACGATTGAAAACAAATACAACACTTGTATTCTTAAATTAGCGTTGTCAGTTTATCAAATGATAAATAAATCACTTAATAAGATATCTTGAAATTAAATATATATAAAAAATCAGCTTGCCATACATATCAAGTTTAGTGAAAATATATTTCATGTTGCAACATAAATTGTTTGTGCAGCGTTCGTATAATCTATATTAAACATGAACCACTTGTGTTAGTCGATTGTCTTCCAACGTTGATATAAAAAATAACGAGTTATGTTGTGATTTTCAATGAGACAACTATCGACGACCTGAGCTCAAATGAAGTGGAGGCCACCGTACGGCCTTCAACAATGAGAAAACCCCATACCGTATAGTCGCCTATAATAGCTTTTTTTTCAATAGCAAATGTTGTTAACCCAATGCCGAAACTAACTTGGTATTAAATATAAATCGATATTCTAGCTCTGTAAATGTAAATATATATAGGACGGGTTTACTGGATAGAATTCAGAACTCTTTATGTTTCAAGGTTAATAACAATAATTGAAGACTAAATAATAACCATTTTCTATTAAGGTATTCATGTCTAAATTTCAAATCACATAATCAATCTTAAAAATTTACTGCAAAAATTAAACACATATTTACAATATAATAGCATAATCAATTAAATTTTTCAAGCAGCACACACGTGTTATATGTTTCGCTTCAATTAATGAAACGAATGTACAGAATCTAGAATGATCATTCAAATTATAGGCATCCGTTTGAAGCATGTTTGGTTTTTACCCTTCCTCAACCAACATCAGTAAAACAAGGAGTTTGTAAGAATACAAACAAATCATAATGTTTTTTTTTTTTTTTTTTTGCAGAAATTCAAGAGGCCTTAAATGATTCCGTAGGTCAACAAAACACGAACATGGATAACTTAAACGAAACTGATGACGTAAACACAAGTATTGGTAAACTACAACAACATATTGTTAGTGCTAGAGATTTACGGAGAGTCTCGGTACAGACTGTTGACACCGACTTTGACCGATAAAATGAAAGGGGTCCTCTCATATGTGATTTTTACGGCGCACTTGATTCATAAGGTATTTTTATGCAAATAATACCAGAGTCCCATGGACGAAGCATATTATCACTCCATTGACAATAAGCAGCAAAATTTGAGGTTCCGTAAAAGAACATATAAATCGGATATTTCGTCAAGCTCATACACATGTATATGCAGCCAAATAAGTACTTTCGAATGATTTTTTTTTCTACACCTTTAATGCCATAGTGTACTAATAAAAAAAATCAAGTTTTTCGTTAGTTATATTTTCCTATTCCACAGACACAAAAATAGAGGGAAGGGTAGTTAACCAGGGGAAGGGAGAAGCGGGAACAGATAATAAATCGTTCAGACAAAAATACTTAAAAATTTGTGCACACCAATTAAAGTCTGTGGGGCCATTCAGACAACTTTCATGGGCCATTGAACACAATTTGGAAAAACGGCAACCCAGGGAAATTTCTATCAAGTTTGGTTCGAATGGACCAATTAGTGTTTGAATAAAATCTGTCAACCAATCACAGGCCATGGTGGCCAGGTTTTAAAATTTGTCGGAATAATCAGTCGCAGTTTTGGTGGAGGATAATCCGAGGATCATTTCTACCATCTAATTTCGAACCTACACTTTAGTCGTTATTGACGAGAAGTGGACCGCTCAAAGGATGCGATTGCTATTTTGAAAATTAGTTAATGCTGTCAGACATAGTTTTTATAGTGGACAAAGAGAGTTTATATATATACCAAGTTGGCTTCAAATACTTTTTAAGACAAGAAAATATTTTTGATATTGAATACATTATTCAATCTTAATCTGTCCATCAAAAAGCTTTACAGGTTTAGAATTCCACTATTTTCTTATAGAAATTGAGAAAAATGACAGTAGCAAAAAATATTTAATAAACACATACATTTTTTTTTTAACTTGCAACGGGCGAAACCCCTGAAACATGCTAGATATTCTGCAGCTTGTCAATGACTCATTTTCACAAGATACTAGGAGACCCTACAAATTATCTCAGAAAAATCAGGTTATTTTGTATATAATCTGGCGTCAGCCTTATCCATCATACCATGTCTCTCGTTGATTTTCGACGTTAGTGTTGCCATAATGAAAGCAGAAATTAATACATGTATTCCAATATTGCAAAGAGCTATGGATTCATTTGTGCTGTTGCCTGCTCGGAACAAATGGAGAGGAAAACGCGATATTTGGACTCATATCCCTGCTGTCGTCGGTGGAATAGAATATCATAGGCTACAAGTTGAGCCAGTCGTCGTCACTACCACGCGATGCATACGTCTTTTTAGTTAACCCAATTGCAACTGATTTTTACAATTTATTTTTATGTTGTGCTGTTACACCACTGTCCCAGGTAAGGGGAGAGTTGGGCGCTCACAAACATGTTCAAACCCGCCACATTCTTTATGTGCCTGTACAAAGTCAAGAGCATGTAGTACAGTGGTTGTCGTTGGTTCACATATGTCATATTTATTTTTCGTAAATTGTTTTGTTATAAATTAGGCCGTTTGTTTTCTCGTTTGAACTGTTTTACATTTTTCCTATCGGGGAGTTTTATATCCGACTATACATTACCGGTATAGGGTTTCTCTTTATTGAAGGCCATATGGTGGCCTATAATTTCTTACTACCATTTATTTTAATCATACCACATCTCCTCAGGTTTATATCAATAGAAAACCTTTATGGAGGCACGCAAGACAAAAACTCAGACATCTTGTGGAGACCTGTGCAAGACTTGTGAACAGACAACAATCTTTATTGAATTAAATAAATCATTGTGTAAAATCTTGTTGAACAGTTATTTGCAACGTATACCTTGAAATACAAATTGCTTCATCCCCTTCATTTTACCTATTAGTGCTAGAGGTTTGTGACTTTAAGTAGTGTTACTCCCTTTATTCAAAAACCGTGCAGTGATAGTTTCCGTTCCGGAACTATTTTCCTTTACTCCATCAGTTAGTGTAGAGTAGTATGTGGATCGAAGCTGGAACTGCCGGGGAGTTTGTCCTTTATTATGTCATACAAACTTGTGAATATAAGAATCGAGTACAATTTCCAAAACTGACTACGTACTTAACAGGAATCACTTAAGGGTAAAAGTGTGTGACTTCCGCTTTGTAAACCTAATTTGTTCATATTTTCCAGTTCAACTGATAAGCGATTTCATTAACATTATTTATTGTTTAGCTCTATAAAATGGGTAATTTTAAGAATCAAAACAAAAATGGCTAGTTCCCTTCATGTTTGTTTTTTCAACTATCTATAAATTCAAAGGGAAAACATTTTATTTACACTTGTGTTATCGAAAAATCCTAAATATTTTACTTAGGAAGTTGACAATCACTGTGAACACTGATGCTTGAACCTTTCCAAAAGATACTAGTCCTAATATAATTTTGAACGCCAGATGTGCGTTTTATCGACATAAATCTCACTAGTGACGCTAGAATTAAGCTGGAAAACCATATCAAAAACGAAAACGATGTTGAAAAGCATTAAAACAGAAAACTCAGAAAAGTCGTACCAAATACGACGAAAGCAATTTATTCTGTGCGCGAAAAGTAAAATAGATAGAGAAACACTTTAAGAGCAAAAATAATAAGCTAAAAAAAGATCTGCAATTGAGTCAAATGTGTGAAATGGTCAGTTGACTCTTTCCATTAGTTATTGCCCTTAAATGAATTGTTGTTTACCCTTCTTCGCTTTTCTTATATTAAAGATTTTAAAACTTTAATTGATTTAAACGGCAAAATTAATCAGCTAGACAAGATATATAAACAAGCCAACACGGCCGTAATCATTAGTCAAAATCTCAAGGAGTTATTACTCGTTAGTAATGATTTTACCAAATTTGTGGTTTTTAGTGGAAACCATATTTCAGCAAAATAAGATAACACGACAAAAATCGTCAATCGATCTTCATGGGATTTCTTCGTATTTGACGATGTGCACCAATATTTTGTGGGGTATTTTTGTTGAAACTAAGTTTGAAAAAGAGAAACTGTTATAAGTAAAATGCTTGGCAAAATCAGATCTACAAATACGTTAACATGACTGAATCGTCAGTCGACGCCTTATATGAGTAATTGCCCTGGAATGTTGATTTGTTCCCATATTTTAAAGATTTTTATGGATACTTTAGCAAAAATCATCAGTAAGAAAAGATTTACAAATAATTTAAGTCAAATCATCAAAATTGTCAATTGACACCTTTTATGAGTTAATGTCCTCAATGATGGTTTTCACATAACCCCCACCCCACCCAATTCTCCTGTTATAATTCATAGAGAGAATTTGTTAACAGTACGAATGTTCAGCAAGATATGATATACAAAGTATTGACAATAAAGATAATTTTCAATCTACTCCTTATATGAGTAATTGTGCTTAAATGACAATTGTTACCTTAATTTTGCTGGTTAATTTTGGCAAATGTCTTGCAATATTTAACACAAAGAGAGAGCCGTTAAGTAGCAAGAAAATATAAACATGCCCGAAATCGTCGACTTGTAAAAGTAAATACCATTTTATGAAAATTATTACAAATTTTTGCATTTTCTATATTTTCCTTAAAAACTATAAATGATTGAAAAGAGACAGCAAAAGGGATCAGCTATATAACATAAACATAACTGAATGCAATAAAAGTTAAAAATAATTTTCAAAAAGGCAAAGTTTAGCAGCCTATTGTTTAAAATTCTCCAGCAACTTCACAATTCGGGTTCAGGGGAACACGTATTTGTATTATCATTGGGTACAATTCTAAATATGACAGAGGGACAAATCTGATTGTAAAATCACTCACTTTCCGTTATAATAGTGTCTATCAGTGTTAAGTATACGAAGGATATGTACTATTAGTTGGCCAATTATAACCAAAATAGAATTACTTCTTGTTGACAAAAAACTACTTAACAACCGTTTTTTTTTTTTTTTTTTTTTTTTTATTATTTTGTTTAACTAACTGCTATTACTAAAGAACCATTTCAACTGAAAGAACTTTGTCATCCTGGCCACAAAACGACCCTGTGAGTCTAATTACCCAACCAATATATGTAGTCCGAAAAAAACATGAGCTTAAGGATGGACATTGCTAAATCAGTCGTGCAAATTATATTTGTTTAATTTTTTTTAAAAGATTTAACGTCGCTTTATATTTATGTTATTCAAAAAGTGAAATCAAGAGATATAATCATTAAATGCTTGATTTGTCAGCGCAAATGTTTACAAAATTCATTTCGAGTAAGATAATGACCGATTATAGAGAGAACAAATTGTCTTTTATGTTTTTTTTTTCATTTATTTTTCAGTGGCTATGACAGCATGTCTTATTTCCAGCATTTCTTCTCTAGTGGTTCTGTTGTGAAATTTGATATCAAAACACATACTTGCATTTCTAATTTATCCTCTTTCCGAGACATTGCTTACCTTACGAATTCCCATCGTGCATTTGTCAAAGCTGCTGATCCAATACTTGTCGCTCGCCGTAAAGTGCTTATTGAAAAGTTCTGCAAGCAGCTTTTAAATGAAAGCGAAGAAAACAAAGAGGAAAACATAGAGGAATTTTATATTGAGGAGCCATTGCAAATTTACAAAACGTCGATGACGGTGACCCTGACAATTCTGGGATTGACGTCAGTGTGTAACACTGTACACACTGACAGGAGGCGAGGGTATAGCAGAAGGATATGAAACCAAGAAGGAAAGCCAAGAAAAAAGGAGTAATGAGAGAAAAAAAACCTCGCTACCTCTTAAAATTTAAAGCAACTTGCTATTTTTATTTTTTTCGAACTCAATAGTGACGGACATTTAATTAAAGGTGTGTTTATCCGTGGGCAGAACTTTTGGACGGGTTGTACTCAATGCAGAACCGTCTTATCATACAATATTATGAAATTCAGCTTGCGGGCGGGTAGACGTGCAGGCGAGGCGGAGAAGAGGGTACCTGTTTTGAGTAATAAACACCTAAGTGTACGGCCTCATTATCCCTTATTTGACGTTGGAAATGGTTTTATATATAATAATCTGATAATACCTTCTCAGGAAAAGATAAATTTCCCTTATATTATTTTCATGTCAAATGTGACTGGTTCGACCCAACGAAATAACTCGAAGGATCTTTGGAAAAAGACATCTTAAACATATATTCCTGCAAAGTTTCAAAACATTTCGCATTGTAATTTCTGAGGTCTGAAATTGTCTTACCCGTTTGACCTGCCTTTCAAACATTCCAAAAAGTACTCGCTTTCATACACACTCTAATGCATGTATTTTCTTTGTTTATTTATATTAACTCTAACCAAGTATTTACAAAAACAAAACAAAAAGTTTAAACTTTAATTGTAAATTCTCTTGTAATGGTTCTTTGTAAAATGTGACTGGCTTTTCGCCGGTTGCACATCCTCGACAAATATGTGGAAGGTTAGCATAAAATGCCCGAAACGTAAGCGGTAATTGACAGCAATTTTCGTGTCATTTTCAAACCAGACAAGGAGCCTCGGGCACAATTTTACTCAAAATACCGGCTTTGCATACCTACGCAGATTTTTGTGGACAATATGAATCATATCAGGTTCACAAGCAGTAGTTTCCTAGGACAATAGGATGCTGGTCTACAGTTTAATGTACTGCGTTAAATTGACGAGGCATGACATTAGATATTCTCAGGATTTTGTCATTTTAGGTAAAATAAAAATACCGTATGTCGTTCGTTTTCCTCTATTGGCGCCATTAACTTAGAGCTACGTGTAGAACAAGAGCAGAATGAATATAATGTAAAAATAAACTTGCAATTTTCGTTCGTGTATCAGATATATGTGGAACGTGCTATAGGGCGCTTAAAAACTTTCAAAGTCAGTGGAAGCCTATGGAGACATCCGAAAAACAAGAATGTGTCCATCAGTGTATATAAAGTGCGAATCCAGTTAGTTCATTTTCACTGTTGTATGCGAGTATGTCTATTGTAGAATAAAGGATGATGGGAAAAACTGCGTTTGTTTACTTTTTGAAAATACAAAATAATAGATTTGAATGTATGTTTTAACAGAATTTCATTGGGATATAACTTTTTAATGTATAATAACAGAATTAAAGTCCAAAAAAGTGTTATTTAAGCAGCAGAATCCATAATATTGATTACTGAATGCGATTCATTTTAACTATAGATGCGAAACTACACAATTTGCCATTGATGACATGTATGATAGCTTTGTAACAGTGATGAAGTCTGAGATGTCGCAAAAATTACCATGTAAAACTGTTTTATATAATAGTAATAACAATAAGCCTAGGCGATGTCAGAAGCCATGGTGGACTGACAACTTAGGCACTTTATGGAATGATGTATGTAAAGCAGAAAAAGTCTGGACTAAATGTAAAGGAAATACCAGTAAAAATTTACGCCATATTTATGTGGAAAAAAGAAAAATGTTTGACAAAAGTGTCCAGAAAGCCAAACGTCAATATTGGTTTTCGTCGCAGGAAGAATTGATGAACACTGCGAGCAACCCAAAAAGAATTCTATCGAAAGATCGGCAAAATCGGTGTGGGAAATGAACGTCAAAACAATATACCAATGGAAGTAAAATTAAGTGATGGTTCCTTATGTAACAATCAAAATGTAGTAATAGATACATGGAAGAATAGTTTTTGTGATATGTTAAACCAAAATCATAGTAGTATTAGCTTAAGTTCAAACCAGGTTATTTTTGATGAATTTTTAGATAATGTAATTTCAATAGATGAGGTTTATAATGTTTTAAATTTGTCTAAAAATGGCAAATCACCTGGGATAGATGATATTCAAGTTGAATTGTTTAAAAATAATACTGCTTTGAATGCATTGACACGTATTTTTAATACTTGTTATGATTCTGGTAAAATTCCATCTTTGTGGAGTAAGGGTTTGATAACGCCAATTCCAAAGTCGTCCACTTCTGACCCACATGATCCTATGTCATACAGGGGAATAACTTTAGCCCCGTCATCATATAAACTTTATTGTGGAGTACTTAATGCTAGACTTACATGTAAGCTTGATGATTTAGATTGTTTAAATGATGAACAGAATGGTTTTAGAAAAGACCGTAGCACTATTGACCATTTGTATACATTAACAACTATAATTGAAAGCAGAAAATTAAAAAAGCTTTCAACTTTTTGTGCATTTATAGACTTTAAAAAAGCCTATGACTGGGTTAATAGAGGCTTATTGTTCACCAAACTTGAGTCATTGGGTATAAGTTCGAAAATGTTAAAAGCATTACATGCTATTTATAATAATGTACAGTCATGTGTTAAAAAAATGGCCATATGACAGAATGGTTCAATGTTAGGTCAGGATTAAAGCAAGGGTGCATTTTATCACCTCTTTTGTTCAATATTTTTATTAATGATCTTATTGATGAGGTCAAGAGGTTAAATGTTGGCATAAAACTTGATGATGATATTGTTTCTGTACTTGTATATGCAGATGACATTGTATTTATGTGTGATAATGAAAAGATTTACAAAAATATTAGACATTTTAAGTCAGTGGTGTAACACTAATGATCTTCTTGTAAATTTAAGCAAGTCAAAATTGTCCATTTTAGACCCTAGTCAGTACAAAGAACAAAGTTTCAATTTATGTTTAATGATAATAGCATAGATATTGTAGAAAAATATACATATCTGGGACTAGTGTTGAATGAATATTTGAATTATATAGATATGGCAAAAGCTGTTGCTAAGTCTGCCAGTAGGGCATTAGGTTTGTTAATTGCCAAAAGTAAAGCTAATGGTGGTTTTGAGTTTTCAATTTTTACAAAACTTTTTGATACACTGGTTATGTCAGTTATCGAATATGGTGCCTCAATATGGGGAGCTAGGGAATTTACATGTATAAATGCAATTAAAAATAGAGCCATGCGATTTTTTATGGGTGTTGGAAAATATACCCCAAATTTATCTTTATATGGAGATACGGGCTGGATTCCATGTATAATTAAACAATGGTCATGTATTTTTAGAAATTGGTCAAGATTTTGAAAATGAATGATGCCAGACTTAATAAAAAGGTGTTTTATGGGCAAATAGAATATGTAACAGTAAAATTAAAAACTGGAATTTTAGAGTTCATAGTAAATTTACAGAACTTAATATTGAAAATTTTGTAATATAAACTGTACTTTTAGTAAAATGATATTAAGAATATTGAGAGTAATGTTTTTGAAATGTACAAGAGAAAATGGTGTAATGATTTAAACACAAATGATCGCAGTAAACTGCGTACCTATAGATTATTTAAACAAGAATATAATAAAGAACATTATTTAAGTGTTCATATGCCAGGAAAATATAAAAGCGCCTTTGCTAAATTTCGATGTGGTGTGGCACTGATTAGAATTGAAACAGGCAGATATGAAGGGGTTTTATGTGAAAATAGATTTTGTTTTAATGATTCATGTATGCAACAGAAACTCATTGAAGATGAGAAACATGTTTTACTCAAATGCCCTTTGTATTCACATGCAAGACAAGAGGTTTTTACTAGAGCAGTTTCTTTTAATAGTGGTTTTTAGACTTAAATGATAATGAAAATTTATTTACAAATGAAAATTTGTGCTTTTATTCTGCCAAAATCTGCCATGATATTTTAATTCAAAGGAAGAATGTTTTATATAGATAAAAAAAAATGTTTTTTTTATTTTTATCGATTTGTCCATTTTTATGCAAAAGTCTCTCATAACTCTTTTGAGAGTGGCTCTCGAATGTTTTTAAGATTGTTTTGTACTTTTAATTAAAACATGTTGTATATATTGTATTCATGTTTGTATTGTACATGTAGAGAGGTGAGACTATAATAAAATATTTGATTTGATTTGATTTGATTGATTTGCGATGAATTATCACTGTAAGTGCAATCATTTCTGATGTGGAATTTTTGGAAGTGCGATGAATTTTCATTGTCGTTTTATATGATTATTCGACATATAACAACTGAAAATAGTTTTTAAATGACTTTAATATTGATGATATTTACAATTTGAAATGCAAGCTAGTCGTAGATGCTTACTTGAATATATACGAGTATAACCACGTTCATATCATGAATATTCAAATATTGTTGGTGACTTGCTATTAGCTTGTCATGGATCCGAAAATTTACTGGAGCAGAACATCCTTGAATATAACGTTTTTCTAAGACGAATTTTCTTTGAAAAGTTTTATAACTCGCTTAAAAAAGCTTTGAACATTTGTCACGCCGTGTCATACACATTTTTACCGTATTGATAGGCTTTTGCACAACGAACAGTACAAGAATGTACAACGAAGGGTACTAAAGAAAGAAAACGAACTACAAAGAGAATAAATTGTACAGTGTCGAAATTCTGAGGTCAGTTTTTCAAGTAAATGTCTTCAAATAAAATTAAAACAACGGGTTTCTCATTCGTATTATGTATTTTAACAACAACAAAGCACAAAATACACGGTTGCATTTAGTGAAAGAGCCAACCAACTATGCTTAATTTGTAGTTTAATCAAGTTTGAGTTACACATAGTGTTTGTTTCGCGATGTTTACAAGTAATTCACGGACCTGTCTATTTAAAATAGTCACATGGTGTTCTATAAATGATATACAATGTTTCCAGGAGCAGTAAACTTTGTTTTCATAAACACTGAATACTTAACTGATCAGTTAGTCAATTAGTCTTTGGTGTAAATATAAGAACGGTATGATATCTACCAACATTGCTTCGCGATGAATGTCCTCAATGATGGTTTTCACATTTGCGATGAAGCGATTAACGTCCGGAATCAACTGTACGTCGGTTATACCCCGTGGTATAGAACCATTTAAACATGTAACAATAAACTGTTTTCAATATTTCTTTGATTGAATGTTGTTTGTTTTTCGTCCAGTGACCAATATTTCATACATGTTCAGGACGAGGTTCAGTAGTGGAGTGACAGACTGATATCGCAATTAATAAAGTAAAAATCAAACTGGCTAATTTTTTTATTTTGTTCAAATCTAGAAGTGCATACTAGAAAAACCATCGTCCCAATCCCCCGCAAACACGTATACCTTTACCATCCTATAATTACAAGCAATGATATCAGAAAATGATTATTCTAAATTTTTGTATAATTTTTAATGAACCAAGAATTGTGAAGGATACCTGGTTAACATCACTCAAATTGAATTTTACCTGTTTTAATCGATAATCAATATTTTGACACAGTCCCCACATTTAAAGTCAAAGCCGTGTTCACATTGAGCTTAACTCGATGTGGTGTAAGTGTACTCTACACTTAAACTAAACTCAATTACGTTCCCACTGATAAAAATCAATGTTTACATGTAGTTTAAAACAGGTTCTGACTACACACAGTAGATAGTCAATGTAGAACTTGTGTGGGTTAAGTGTTCATTAAACAAGATATTAAGAACGTGGATTTTATTTTGAATATTTAAGGAAGTTACATATATTGAATAAATATGATTAAAATAATACTATGAATTAAGTTATTCTTCTATGTATATATGTGAAAAACTCAAGAATTGTTCTTTTAAAAATATGATTAAATTTAATATCCTTAGTGGACCATTTGACCTTTTTTTTTTTTTTTTTTTTGTGGGATGGGGATTTTTTGGCTGATAGAATATTCATTTTACATAGTGTACATCATTTGACAGTACGTCTTATTTATTTAGCCCGAAAATTATTTTCACTTTTTGTACAATACTTTTTCTTGCAAAGTCCTGCATTCTGTAGGACAAAATATTCATTTTCATCATGTCGTGGACAAACTTTCGGCAATCTTTTCAGTTCGCCAGAAGACCTGAATGTTGTTCACCAGTGTTCGCCGCTAGCAGCGACCTTTCGGCAAACAAATGCAAAAGTTTGCCGCAAGTTTGCCGCAAGCTCTTAGCTTTCTTAAAATTGAAGGAACTTTGTAAACAGACTTTACAGCAGGCCCCAAGTTTGCTGGAACTTCGCCGCAAACTTTATAGCATGCCTTTACCATTATATGTAGCTTATATCCAATACTGGGCATGCTCCATGCACTGAAAACAAACTTCCTCTTCTTTAAATTTGAAATAGGAGGGAAATTATAATGCTGGTGTTTTCATGTAAAAAGTAAATGGATGTTATATATAATAGATGTCTGAGTTATATATGATTCAATTAGTTCCTGGAACAGGCCATGCATCATTGACCATCTCTCTGTAAGTCATTTTAGACATTTTTTGCATGTTAATTTGTTATTATTGGTACAAAATTTATGTCAAAGAACCCCCATTTTTGAAAATAACAATTGTGTTACTCCTTTACTGGCCTTAGAGAAATATCATTACAGTTGTAAACTTAAACTATGTGGATAATGATGTTTTGCAGGAATTGTCTTCTAATCTGCAATTTTATATATGCATTAACATAAAAAAAAGTGTAATTACAATTTATTTTTCCTTTTTAAAATTTTGAACATTTTCATGAATGTTAACAGAAAAATAATACTTAAATCTGAGATCAAATTAAAAAAATATGACTATATGTAAAAAATTGTAATACTTTATTTTTAAACCACATTTGATTAATATTTTAGATAATTTTATGCTTAATTTGTATATATAGTATAAATGTTGTCATGCCTAAATCCCAGTTTCTTTATAATTGACCATTATAAAAACAGATTTGTTCTTGATTTTTTCATACATATGAATCTGTTAAGAAATTAATCAGCTCATTCTGAATTCTGCACTGAGTAAATTAATAGATACACATGTACCTCTAAAATATATATATTTAGTTTTCTGTTGGTTTTTTTGTGATCCCAATTTATATTTCTCTCTTTCTTTAAAAATGAAATTTTGATCAAGAGGTAAATAAAATTATTGGTCATAATAATTAATACAATTTAAATTTTGATCCCTATGTGCATGCATGTGTTTTGAATGAGACGTACAGTTTTGATAAAGAATTAACAGAAAGGTTGCCACAAGGCATCATTAGCATATTTGATTTGCCGGAAGATCACCACAAACTATATAAAGCTATCAAAGTTTGCCGGAAGTTCACCACAAAAAGTAGCCAGAAATTCGCCAGAAACTATATAAGGCTATCAAAGTTCGCCAAAGGTTCACTACCAATAGTTGCCAGAAGTTTGCCACAAACTAAATAAGGCTATCAAACTTTGCGGCAAGTCTGCCGCAACCTTCATTTGCATGGTAAAAAGTCGCGGTGAAGTTGCCGCAAACTATTTGCCGCAACCTTACCGCTGTGTTTGCGGCAAATCTGCTGCAACAGTTTGCCAGAAGGCTGATTTTTCAGTAAGGGTTATGGTATGTTGGTATGGTACGAATACCACAATACAATGGTATGCATGAATGGTACCATGGTATGCATGAATGGTACCATGGTATGGTATGATGGTATGGTACAAATTACTATACCATGGTGTAATTTGATGGTATCAAGCATGGTATGGTTTTTTGAAGTAGGAAATTTTGAAAAGTTAATAAAGGTTATTTGAAACATGATCTTTTTAATTTGCTGACATTATGTATCTGGTTTATTTTTGAAAATAAAATATTGCTAAAAAAAGAAAGTGGATGTAGATAAAACAGATAGACTTTTACTTACATAAAGTTGTGAACAGAAAACAAGAGAAAACTCAATTTAAACATCTCATATAACCATAAAGTTAAGATAAGATAGATAGTATGTCCCTGCCTGACACAAACTGAAAATTTCTGTCAATTATTCTTTGAAATTTTGGGAAGAACTGCATATCTTATAATTATAATCTAGATAATGTAGTTCAAGTTTTATTGAAAATGACTCCTTTAAGATTGTTACTCTACATGTCTACTAAAAGACTTTTCAAGGACATTGTTCTAGAATGTACCTATTTATTTAGCAGATATGGTTTATTAAGCAAAATATGATATTTAAAAATTATATGCAATATGCAAGGGGAATCCAATCACCTTTGATAATGACAATTATACTTTGTTAATTACTAAATCGGATATTTTTTTTTTTTTTCATTTGTATATCCTTTGTAAGACGAAGATTAATTGTTTTTCGGATTTCTTATATATGAAAAAAAATTATCATTATTATTTCTGAATGGCTGAGGCAAATATAACATGTAAATCAGTTTGTTTATTGTTAATAAACTCTATATATTTTAGTACAGAATCATTATGACCTTTGAAATATTTGAATTAAATGTTCTGTATTTAGTATACGGACGTGAAATATTAACATGAAACTTGTGAGTTTTACGCTTCTTTTCGTATTTTCTAATGATCTCTTGTTCCCTTTCTGACATTGGTTTCATCTACTGTCCGTGTTTTGTATGTCTGCAATTTTGTCAGAAGAGGCCATTCAGCTTCATGTCTATCTGGAGGCAGCAACTGATTGTTCAAAAACTCTTCCCGTTTCTCTTTTTTGTCTTGCGAGAATTGTGCAAGTAAAAAGTAAATGAGTTTGTATATTTATTCTTAGGTTTTCCTAGTTAAGAAAACAAAAGAAATTAACGATGAGATTACCGATTTTGACTTTCATTTCGTTTCATAATTGATGCTATATTCTCAAATTGCGTACTTTATTTGACAATCAATACCGTTAAAATTTTCAAATTTAGTGGCGAGGCTTGCCGAGCGTTTTTAAATATTCAAAATTTAACTGTTGAGAGTGAGTACATATCGTATAGCAATTTGTATATATGCATAAGCCAATAAGCCAGCAACCCATGGCACAGATTCAAAATTCAATGTTAATGAGACAACAACCCGACGACAGAAATGATCAATCGACATATTTTCTGGACTGTACTTTTATCAGGATCGCTCAATACAATATATTTGAAAGCAAAGGGTGTATACGAACCGAAATATGTATTTTGTGTAACTATTAATTGACTTATTGATATCCATTCCCCAAAATACTGATCGCATTGATTCAACAACAGCAGTTCTTGTCGAAATCATAATACACAATTTATGAATAAATCTTTGTTTTTGATGAAATTTGACCAATGTATGACACGTATAATTATCCCTGTGTTAAAATAAAATATGTCAAACTGTAAATCGCCCCGACTTTTGAAAAGCTGGACATATCAAACAGAGACTATGAAAGACCATCACCATCACTAATTCCCTAAATGACAAAAACACATTAAGCCATAAAAAAGTCAACCAATGACCACACAATTTATACTCGGGGAAACAGACATCTTGAAGGTTAAACAATGGTACTACGGCCGGGGTGTGTAAAATGTCATATACATCATCGTTTTTTTTTTTCCTATTTCGGACGGGTTTATATACACAGTTAGAAAAAAATATTGCTTATATATATAGATTTCACCACTGCATCGAGTGTGCGTTTTAAATATTTAAAATTTAACTGTCGTGAGTGGATAAATATCCTATTCCACGATATTTGGTGGTGGAATCTGTTTCTCTATTGATTTTTGTCGAGCCTGCAAGCTCGACATAGGGATAGTGATCCGGCGGCGGCGGCGGCGGCGGCAGCGTTAACTTACTTACTTACTTGATACTCTTCGTTAACTAACTTCTTAAAAGCTTTATATTTTAGAAGGTGGAAGACCTGGATGCATCATACTTTGTATATAGATGCCTTATGTTATGAAGATTCCGTCTGTCGTATGTCAATTGTCCTTGACCTCGTTTTCATGGTTCAGTAACTACTAGAAAAAAAAGTTAAGATTTTTTGTAATTTTAATTTCTTTCATATTACGAGTAAAAGGATAACTATATTTAGTATGTGCGTACCTTGCAAGGTCCTCATGCCCGTCAGAAAGTTTTCAATTGACCTCGACCTCATTTCATGGATCATTGAACAAGGTTAAATTTTCGTGGTCAAGTCCATATATCAGATACTATAAGCAATAGGTCTACTATATTTGGTGTATGGAATGATTGTAAGGTGTACATGTTCAACTGACAGGTGTCATCTGACCTTGACCTCATTTTCATGGTTCAGTGGTCAACGTTCAGTTTTTTGTGTTTTGGTCTTTTTTTTCTATTACTATATGCAATAGGTCAACTATATTTGGTGTAAGGAAATATTTTATGATGTACATGTCAGTCTCGCAGGTTTTTTTTTTTTTTTTTACCTTGACCTCATTTTCGGTTCGTTGCTCAGTGTTAAGTTTTTGTGTTTTGGTCTCTTTTTCTTAAACTATAAGCAATAGGTCAACTATATTTAATGCATAGATTGATTGTAAGGTGAACATGTCTGTCTGGCATGGTTCATCTGACCTTGACCTCATTTTCATGGTTCATTGATCAATGTTGAGTTTTCATGATTAAGTCTGTTTCTTAGAAACTATAAGCAATATGTCAACTATATTTGGTGTATTGAAAGATTGTAAGGTGTACATGTATTTCTCCTTTGGTTTATCTGACCTTGATCTCATTTTCTTGGATCATGTTAAGTTTATGTGATACTTGTATTAAAGCTGTGAAGATGTGAGACAACTCTCCACAAGAGACCAAATGACACAGAAATTAACAACTATGGGTCAACGTACCGCGCCATACCGCATAGTTAGCTATACAAGACCCTGAAATGACAAATGTAAAACAATTCAAACGGAAAAAAACTAACGATCTAATTTAAGTACAAAACAATGAACGAAAAACGAATATGAACAGCAACAAACGATAACAGGCTCCTTACTTGGGACAGGCACATACAGAATGTGGCGTGGTTAAACTACTTTGAAAGAGCGCCTACCCTGCCCCTAACTTGGGACAGTGGTGTAACAGTACAATATAATAAAAAACTATAAAAATCAGTTGAAAAGGGCTTAACTCATCAGGTCGATACGAAGCAGAAATACATCTAACAAAAACACAGAGTGGACGTGGACGGGTACTTAGACATCCCAACAACAACAAAAAAAAAACACGAAGTAGAGATCTAAGAGAACTCGTATTTACTGACAGCTAGTTCAAAGCCAATAACAACTAATAAAAAATCATGCATCTAAGACTAAAATATCAATCAGTACACCTCCAACATCAAATGTATTTAGCGTAAAGACGTCATTAACAGTCGGAGAAAAACATGACCTTGTGCAATGCCAAGATACGTGTATCGACATATTATGCAGAATTTGTATCGGTTGGATAAATCCGATCTTGAGAATCTGATATCGCTAATATTTGCATAATATTGCCAATAATTCGTTTGAATTTTTAAAACAAAAGGAGGAGACGTTTGCTTTTATAATGACAATCAAATCTCTCTTGATATTATATGAAGAAAGTCAAGAAATGTATATACATTATTGAAATACGTTTTTTACTCATTTTTTTTTTTTTTTTTTTGGTTGTCCATTTGTGGAAATGCTGCTTAGACTCACAAACATATTGATGGCCATAAACCGAACATTCTAAAATGTAGATAAAACTTATTCTTTGGCAGGTAGCATTGCAAATTCTTTTATAGCTATTATTTGGGGTGACGACCAGCGAAAGCTTGGGGAATAAAGGAACTAAATTACTTCATCCAAAAGGCATCAAGTGGAAGTATTAGCAGTTTGATAGATAGCCTCATCTATAATTTAGTATGTAATTACACAAACTACTACACTTGTGTATATTTGGAGAATTTTGGATCTATAAATACGCAGACACGTTTCACGACTCTCCTTATATAGGTCGGTATATCGACACAAATGATCGAGAAAGAATAAGTAACAGCGGTATTACGATCGGATCGTAAAAGCAATCAAATTAATTCAATTTAACGGCAAATTCTGAGAAAATATCCGTTGTATTATCAATAGGAGGAAACAATCAGAAAAAAAGAAATATGTGTGTCAAAATGGTTTAACTTCTTTAAAAATAATGTGCACTAAATAGAAGAAAAACTACTTATTAAGGAAACACGAAAGGCGACACAAAACCGTATGCGGAAAAAAACACGTTGTGATCCAAAATAAACTCATTTCAATAAATCATGTTATATTTGAAACTAAATCTTGTGTGTATCACATAGTACAGTAACATGGAAGTAATGTTTTACCTGAAAAGTTTAAGATTAAAAAAAGGATTTTGTTGATTTTTAATTAAAATTGATCTTGAAAGATTAGACAACGTGTTATTCTTGATCGTGAAAGCAATGCATGTCCAGACAAGACTGTACAAGTTTTGCTTATTACTGTTGACCACATTCTTACGACTCTGGTGGATAGTTGTCTCATAAGATCTTTCTTACATTTTGACGAAAGGTACGAACGAACGGACGAAAGGGAGCACGTATTACACATTTCTACGATAATGCTGAGAGTCTATGTTTTATCCGGTAAAACAGCATTCTTTTCTGAATCAAACGTATCTTTAAAAATTTAAGTATATTGCAAATAAAACACGCTTTTGATATCTGAAAATAAAGAAAATTTGTTTCAACTTCACTTATGTCCGATACGTTACTATTGTTAACCACGATTACACACATTTGCGCGGGAATTGTTCAAGCATGGGTTTCACAATTAACATTTTAAGAAAATTTTTGAAGTATGATACTCTAAATTTAACTACAAGATTCATAATTATTTTTTAATGAGTATACCATCATCAAATTGTCGTAGCGGATCATCGCGATTTGCAAGACAAGGATGCTGCAATGTTTTGAAAAAGTAATGTGAACTTAATCTGGGTAAAAGATTTTGCGATGAATTTTTTTCTATTAATGTTACGGTTCTATATGAAAAAAAGTAATGAGACTCTTGCGACCGCAGAAAACAAAGGTAATACGGGACAAATACTATAGTCCCCCTTTTGAAAGTTAATGGTTAGTTTTCCACAGATGATTTAAATAATAATATTTATTATCTTCAGTTAGATCACAATATTCTTTTACACGTCGTTAATTTGTTTTAATCATCTAATAATTGGGGACCTATCTTTGTTTATTGGGTATTTTTTCTCCTGACGAGCCTATATTTAGGAAATTTTGTACACTCCTTCCCCCTGGTGGTATTATATTTTTACCTTTCGTGCGTCAAGAAATTCCTTAATCTTACGAAAATCAAGTTTAACACGTGTCGTTACATGCAGTGTTAATATTAGTCCTTAATAGGCAAACATTAAGATGAAACACCATCGAAGTTCCATGACGATTCGATTAAGATTAAATAAATATGTCAAAATAAAGGATCCCTAAAACGAGTCTAACGTATGATTCGTCAAGCGAACGTACCTTTCGTCAAATTGTAAGAAAGCTCTATTAATATTTGCAATCATACCACATCTTCTCGTTTTTCTTTGGGTTTTTTATCGTATATTTGTATATAAATATGTGCTTGTACGGAAGCATATTAGCGTTATTTCTTCGTATGTTTGCGTTATTACGCAAACCTTTGGGATATAACGCAAACCTTTGCGAAATAACGCAAACACATGCGCAATAAAGTAAACCTTTGCGTTATAACGCACAACGCAAACCTTTGGTCGTTTGAATTGTTTCACATTTGTCATTTCCGGGCTTTTATAGCCGACTATGCGGTATGGGCTTTGCTCATTGTTGAAGGCCGTACGGTGACCTATAGCTTTTAATTTTGTGTCATTTGGTCTCTTGTGAAGAGTTGTCTCATTGGCAATCATAGCACATATTCTTTTTTATATTATAACGCACAACGCAAACGTTTGCGTTATAGTTTGCGTTATAACGTGAAAAAGAAAATTGTGTGGCGGTAATACGCTTCCGTAGCTTGTCATATTTAAACCTGTTTTTACTTAAGAGGCAAAATAACTAGACAAATAGCAAGTCTGGATTCGCCTGCCTGGTGATGCACACAAAGCAGAAGGCGTTTGTTTATCTTGCAGACACATCCGGCCTCGCTCCGTTTTAAGATAAGTAACCATAAAATAAAAATAAGGAGATGTGGTATGATTGCCAATGAGACAAATATCCACCACAGTTAAAATGAAGTTGATGTAAGAAATTATAGACCACCGTACGGCCTTCAACAATGAAAAAAATTCATACCGTATAGTTGGCTATAAAAGGCCATAAGTTTGTTTTTCTCATTTTATGTATCTTCTTAAAATTGTTCTTAATCTTGAGCCCCTTTAAGGCATAGTCAATTCATAACGCTAAACACGAATGCCTTGTAAAGGAGAAGCGAAGGATACAAAAGAGACATTCAAACTCATAAGTCGAAAATAAACTGACAAATCCATGGCAATAAAAGAAAAAGACGAAAAGACAAACAACAGTAATAATATACAAAACACGACATAGAAAACTAAACACTGAGCAACACGAACCCTACCAAAAAACCGGGGGTGATCTCAGGTGCTCCGGAAGGGTGAGCAGATCATGTTACAATGTGGCACCAGTCGTGTTGCTCGTGTAAGTACAAAACCGGTGATAAGTCTAATTCGGTAGGTCACATTCGGGGAACAGGAGAACGGGACTGTGGTTACAACGACTGGAACATATTCGCTGCTGGTTTGTGCTACCTAGAAATGGAAAGTCCACAACTTAGAGCCTGAAATCATCTCTGTTGTCGTAAAGTTTTGTTTTCAACCCACCCGCAATTTTCTCTAGATGTAAGTCAAGATATAAGACAGACTTAACTGTATCTGTTGTATCCTTTATTTCAAGTTCGATGGGATAGATGTGTTAAAAAAAGTCACCAAACTTTGAATTATTTAGTAAGAGGACATCATCTGTAAAGCGAAAAGTGATGTTAACGGATAATGTTAGCTTTTTTCTTCCCAAGAAGGTCGTGTATGACGTCAGGCTCACATGAATAAAGGAACAAGTCGACAAGAAATGGGCACAGTTGGTTCCCATGGTAATGCCGATTTATGACAAACATGTCCTCCAAACTTAACAAATATGTTATCAATCTAGATAACAAACATCTTGATAATGTCAGTTTCAGAGAATAATAACATTATATTATAGTATATATTATCATATATTAGAATCTAACTCTAAGTCAACATTCGGATTTAGTGATACTGCGAACTGCTAGCACTTTTTTCATCTCGAACTAAACAAAATTAGCTCATCGTGTCTAACACAAAAAAGATACCGCCGCATGTTTAGACATTGGAGGCATTGAAACGATTCAAAACAACAAATTTAAACCAGAAATCGGCGTTGTTGGATTTGTGCTATTTATGTATAACTGTAGAACGGTAAAAGTGACGCCACTCAAATTCACACTTGATTATTGATTTGTAGTAATAAACATTGTGTATAAGTTTCATAACATTTGGTTGATCGAGGCAAACTTAAGTTAGAGAACGGTAAACAATTCCGGGACGTACGGAGGTACGGACGTACAGACGGACAAGGGTGAAACTTAATACCCCTCCGCTATGGAAATAATCAGATTTCTTATGTTGAAATCTTTTCTAAAAATGAATCTCGATTTTGTTCCAATACTAAATTAAATTTAAGGGATTTGTCCATGCATAATCTTTATGTATACCCTTTCCCGCTTTTCACTCTAGTAAAGGTGCAGCGTAATGATTGGCATGAATATTAAACAGATGTGCCTGTTACGATAACAAAAATACAATTAGTCATTCAACCTTATGTCACCGAAATAAAAGTAAAGCTACGTCAGATTACTTAATCTGTACATGCGTATACGAATCAGGAAAAAGTGTGTGATCGAGTCTTGTTCTTGTCTAACTAGTTATTGACTTTTGGAAACTAACATATATTTTTTTTCATTTACAAAAGGTAAAGTATTTGTTTATATATATATATGCTTTCCAAATACTGTTTCGATTCCTAACATCACTGAAGAGACATTAATTGTCGAAATCCTATGGAACGCCACAGCTGTCTTATGTGGAACTCGGATATTATGTTATGTTGTTTTATCTTTACTTGATGATATTTTGTTTTTACATAATATGGTTTTGACATTACGTAATGATGTTTTGATATAACTCAATATGGAATAGTCATTACTTAATGATATTTCGATATTACACGATATGGTTTCGTATTGATTTGATATAGTTTTGTCATTACTTAATATGGTTTTGTCATTCTTTGATGTGGTTATCACATTACTTGATGAGGTAAAACCACGTGACCATTTCGGAAAAAAATATGTTCTATTTTTAAACCGATTTCCATATGTCATTTGTTTAATGTGCTTTGAATGAGTATCGCTATCCATTTAGTTAAAGTTCAAATAAAGTTCGAGTTGTTATTCAGAGTTATTTGGTATGAAAAAGGGGAACTGCAGACATAACTAAGAAAAAAAGTATTAAAAAATCAACAGTATTTCGGACATAAGGGGGATATCCCCAAACCACTTGGTCCTGCCGTTTTTTCCCTTAGTTCTCAAATGGAAGCAGTATTATAATAAATTCGTAAAAGATTCCACGGAACCCTGTGTTTCCCTGATATTGCTGCTGTCAGTGTAAAAGCGTAATGTTGGCTGTACGTTTATCGGTAAAAACAAAATTTAAAAAAATATTTTCTGTAGATGCTTTATCTTGATCTTGAAGAATAACTCCTATACAAGTTTTATAACAATTCATGGAGGTTTACGAATTTATCATGTCAAAACAGTTTAATTCGGTAATATTTAATGCAAAAAAAAAACCTTATATTAAAATAAGAAAATGTGGTATGATTGCCAATGAGACAACTCTCAACCACATACCAAATGACGTAGAAATTAACAACTATATATGACTGTATTGTCTTCAACAATAAGCAAAACCCATACCACATAGTAAGCTTTAAACGGTCCCGAAATGAAAAATGTAAAAACAATGCAAACGAGAAACCTAACGATCTAAATGATATAGACGCCGACGCCACTACCAACGACGGAACATAGGTTTGTTGTGTCTCACTGCCGCTACATTAATGTCGCAGGCTCAACACAAATCAAAAGACTTGTACTTTATTGTCAACAAATGAGACTCTTTAAAACAACTCACACTAAAGTTACAGGGAAATGGGAGGATCGGACTAAGCGACAAAGCATCAATTCTATAAAATAAGAATTCTCCGATTTTTTTAGCGTTTATACATTTGAACATATACGAATATCAATCTTTTATTTTTATAAATTGCATTGTCTGATATATTTCGCACTAATTGAAAAAAACAAACTTTTTGGAATATCTGTTTCACAGGTGACGACGGATATGTTCCAGTTGTCGTAACCACAATCCCTTCATCTTTTCCTCGAATGTGAACTACCAAATAAAACCAAATCACTGGGTTTTTACCTTCACGAATAACACGACGGGTGCCACACATTGAGCAGAATCTGCTTACCCTTCCGGAGCACCCGAGATCACCCCGATGGATTTATATTACCCATTCATACCGATCTATTGAGTTAAGCCCATTGAAACTGTTTTTTACATTTTTATACGACCGCAAAAAAAATTTGCGGTCGTATATTGGTATGACGTTGGCGTCGTCGTCGTCGTCGTCGTCGTCCGGCGTCGTCCGAAGACACATTGGTTTTCGCACTCTAACTTTAGTTTAAGTGAATGGATCTCTATGAAATTTTACCATAAGGTTTAATACCACAAAAGGAAGGTTGGGATTGATTTTGGGGGTTATGGTACCAACAGTTAAGGAATTAGGGGCCAAAAAAGGGCCAAAAATAAGCATTTTTGTAACTTCCAGACATAACTTATGACTTGTGTTAGTGTATGGATCTCTCTGACATTGTACCACAAGGTTCCATATCACAAAGGGAAGGCTGGGATTGATTTTGGGGTAATTGCCTCAAAATTTTAGGAATTAGGGCCAAAAAGGAGCAAAAACAAGCATTTTCTAGTTTCATGACAATAACTTGTGTGTAGGTGTATGGATCTTTCTGAAATTGTACTACAAGGTTCCATATTACAAAGGAAAGCTGGAATTGAGTTTGGGGTAATTGCCCAAAACGTTTAGGAATAGGGGCCAAAAGGGCCAAAATAAGCATTTTCCAGTTTCCAGACAATAACTTGTGTTCAAGTGTATGGATCTCTCTGAAATTGTACTGAAAGGTACCATACCACAAAGGAAGGCTGGGATTGATTTTGGGGGTAATTGCCTCAAAATTTTAGGAATAAGGGGTCAAAAAGGGGCAAAAAAACAAGCATTTTTCTAGTTTCAGGACAATAACTTGTGTGTAAGTGTATTGATCTTTATGAAATTGTATTACAAGGTTCCATATCACAAAGGGAAAGCTGGGTTTGAGTTTGGGGGTAATTGCCCTAAACGTTTAGGAATTTGGGGCCAAAAAGGGGCCAAAAAACAAGCATTTTTCTAGTTTCCAGACAATAACTTGTTTTCAAGTGTATGGATCTCTCTGAAATTGTACTGCAAGGTACCATACCACAAAAGGAAGGCTGGGATTGAGTTTGGGGGTGATAAATCATAAGGGGTTCAAAAATTTGAGGGGATTATTTTATACGATCGCAAAATTTTTGCGGTCGTATATTGGTATGACTTTGGCGTCGTCGTCGTCCGAAGACACATTGGTTTTCGCACTATAACTTTAGTTTAAGTGAATGGATCTCTATGAAATTTTACCATAAGGTTTAATACCACAAAAGGAAGGTTGGGATTGATTTTGGGGGTTATGGTACCAACAGTTAAGGAATTAGGGGCCAAAAAGGCCAAAAATAAGCATTTTTGTAACTTCCAGACATAACTTATGACTTGTGTTAGTGTATGGATCTCTCTGACATTGTACCACAAGGTTCCATATCACAAAGGGAAGGCTGGGATTGATTTTGGGGTAATTGCCTCAAAATTTTAGGAATTAGGGGCCAAAAAAGGAGCAAAAAACAAGCATTTTTCTAGTTTCATGACAATAACTTGTGTGTAGGTGTATGGATCTTTCTGAAATTGTACTACAAGGTTCCATATCACAAAGGGAAAGCTGGAATTGAGTTTGGGGGTAATTGCCCAAAACGTTTAGGAATAGGGGCCAAAAAGGGGCCAAAAATAAGCATTTTTCCAGTTTCCAGACAATAACTTGTGTTCAAGTGTATGGATCTCTCTGAAATTGTACTGAAAGGTACCATACCACAAAGGGAAGGCTGGGATTGATTTTGGGGGTAATTGCCTCAAAATTTTAGGAATAAGGGGTCAAAAAGGGGCAAAAAAACAAGCATTTTTCTAGTTTCAGGACAATAACTTGTGTGTAAGTGTATTGATCTTTATGAAATTGTATTACAAGGTTCCATATCACAAAGGGAAAGCTGGGTTTGAGTTTGGGGGTAATTGCCCTAAACGTTTAGGAATTTGGGGCCAAAAAGGGGCCAAAAAACAAGCATTTTTCTAGTTTCCAGACAATAACTTGTTTTCAAGTGTATGGATCTCTCTGAAATTGCACTGCAAGGTACCATACCACAAAAGGAAGGCTGGGATTGAGTTTGGGGTGATAAATCATAAGGGGTTCAAAAATTTGAGGGGATTATTTTATACGATCGCAAAATTTTGCGGTCGTATATTGGTATGACGTTGGCGTCGTCGTCGTCCGAAGACACATTGGTTTTCGCACTATAACTTTAGTTTAAGTGAATGGATCTCTATGAAATTTTACCATAAGGTTTAATACCACAAAAGGAAGGTTGGGATTGATTTTGGGGTTATGGTACCAACAGTTAAGGAATTAGGGGCCAAAATAAGCATTTTGTAACTTCCAGACATAACTTATGACTTGTGTTAGTGTATGGATCTCTGACATTGTACCACAAGGTTCCATATCACAAAGGGAAGGCTGGGATTGATTTTGGGGTAATTGCCTCAAAATTTTAGGAATTAGGGGCCAAAAAAGGAGCAAAAAACAAGCATTTTTCTAGTTTCATGACAATAACTTGTGTGTAGGTGTATGGATCTTTCTGAAATTGTACTACAAGGTTCCATATCACAAAGGAAAGCTGGAATTGAGTTTGGGGTAATTGCCCAAAACGTTTAGGAATAGGGGCCAAAAGTGGCCAAAATAAGCATTTTCCAGTTTCCAGACAATAACTTGTGTTCAAGTGTATGGATCTCTGAAATTGTACTGAAAGGTACCATACCACAAAGGAAGGCTGGGATTGATTTTGGGGTAATTGCCTCAAAATTTTAGGAATAAGGGGCAAAAAGGGCAAAAACAAGCATTTTCTAGTTTCAGGACAATAACTTGTGTGTAAGTGTATTGATCTTTATGAAATTGTATTACAAGGTTCCATATCACAAAGGAAAGCTGGGTTTGAGTTTGGGGGTAATTGCCCTAAACGTTTAGGAATTTGGGGCCAAAAAGGGGCCAAAAAACAAGCATTTTTCTAGTTTCCAGACAATAACTTGTTTTCAAGTGTATGGATCTCTCTGAAATTGTACTGCAAGGTACCATACCACAAAAGGAAGGCTGGGATTGAGTTTGGGGGTGATGAATCATAAGGGGGTTCAAAAAATTTGAGGGGGGATTATTTTATACGATCGCAAAATTTTTGCGGTCGTATATTGGTATGACGTTGGCGTCGTCGTCGTCCGAAGACACATTGGTTTTCGCACTATAACTTTAGTTTAAGTGAATGGATCTCTATGAAATTTTACCATAAGGTTTAATACCACAAAAGGAAGGTTGGGATTGATTTTGGGGGTTATGGTACCAACAGTTAAGGAATTAGGGGCCAAAAATAAGCATTTTTGTAACTTCCAGACAATAACTTGTGTGTTAGTGTATGGATCTCTCTGACATTGTACCACAAGGTTCCTTATCACAAAGGGAAGGCTGGGATTGATTTTCGGGGTAATTGCCTCAAAATTTTAGGAATTAGGGGCAACAAAAGGGGCAAAAAACGAGCATTTTTCTAGTTTCAGAACAATAACTTGTGTGTAAGAGAATTGATCTTTCTGAAATTGTACTACAAGGTTTCATATCACAAAGGGAAAGCTGGGTTTGAGTTTGGGAGTAATTGCATTAAACGTTTAGGAATTAGGGACCAAAAAGTGGCCAAAAATAAGCATTTTTCTAGTTTCCAGACAATAACTTGTGTTCAAGTGTATGGATCTCTCTGAAATTGTACTGCAAGGTACCATACTACAAAGGGAAGGCTGGGATTGATTATGGGGGTAATTGCCTCAATATTTTAGGAATTAGGGGCCAAAAAGGGGCAAAAAACATGCATTTTTCTAGTTTCAGGACAATAACTTGTGTGTAAGTGTATGGATCTTTCTGAAATTGTACTACAAGGTTCCATATCACAAAGGGAAAGCTGGGTTTGAGTTTGGGGGTAATTGCCCTAAAAGTTTAGGAATTTGGGGCCAAAAAGGGGCCAAAACAAGCATTTTCTAGTTTCAGACAATAACTTGTTTTCAAGTGTATGGATCTCTGAAATTGTACTGCAAGGTACCATACCACAAAGGGAAGGCTGGGATTGAGTTTGGGGTGATGAATCATAAAAAAAAAATTGGGGGAGATTTTTTATTTTTGTCCTTTTTTTTGTCCTTTTTTTGTCCTTTTTTTTTTCTTTAAAATTTTCCATTTTAAGTTGGTAATTTCTGATTTATATTTAAAAGCAAATAATAATGATATGGCAGGAGATACACACCAAACAGGATGTGAAAATTATTGTATCAAGTATTGTGCAATAGCAAGAAATTTTCAATTGCATAGTTTTGCGCAATAGCAAGAAATCTTCAATTGCACAGTATTGCGCAATAGCAAGAAATCTTCAATTGCACAGTATTGCGCAATAGCAAGAAAAATATCCAATTGCACAGTATTGCGCAATAGCAAGAAATTTTTATTGCACAGTATTGCGCAATAGCAAGAAATATTCAATTGCACAGTATTGTCCCGTTTTCAAATTGGTCTACATTAAGGTCCAAAGGGTCCAAAATTAAATTTAGTTTGATTTTCACAAAAATTGAATTCTTGGGGTTCTTTGATATGCTGAATCTTACCATGCATTTAGATTTTGGATATTGGACCATAATAGGTAAATGTCCAATTTTAAATTTTTAAGTTCTTAGACCACATTCATTCCGTGTCAGAAACCTATGCTGTGTCAAATATTTAATCACAATCCAAATTCAGAGCTGTATCAAGCTTGAATGTTGTGTCCATACTTGCCCAACTGTTCAGGGTTCGACCTCTGCGGTCGTATCAAGCTGCGCCCTGCGGAGCATTTTATTTTCATTTTTTTTCTTTAAAATTTTCCATTTTAAATTGGTTATTTCTGATTTATATATAAAAGCAAATAATAATGATATGGTTTGAATAGGTAAATTAAAATTTTTTAAGTTCTTAGACCACATTCATTCTGTGTCAGAAACCTATGCTGTGTCATATATTTAATCACAATCCAAATTCAGTGCTGTATCAAGCTTGAATGTTGTGTCCATACTTGCCCCAACTGTTTAGGGTTCAACCTCTGCGGTCGTATCAAGCTGCACCCAGCGGAGCATTTTATTTTCTTATGCTGTGCTGTTACACCACAGTCCGAGGTTAGGTTAGGGTTTAGCGCTCACATACATGTTAAACTCCGCCACGTGCACTTTCTTTATGTGCCTGCCCCAAGTCAGGAGCCTGTAGTTCAATGGTTGTCGTTGTTTCATGTGTGTCATATTTGTTTTTCGTAAATTGTTTAGTTATAAATTAGACCGTTAGTTTTCTCGTTTGAATTGTTTCACATTTTCACGTGGTGGCCTTTTGAATCCGACTATACGGTGTGTTGAAGGCTGTACTGTTGCCTATGATTGCTTACATTCACTGCATTTAAACTCTGGTGGATAGTTGTCTCAGTGGCAATCACACCACATCTAACTTTATTTCAATTTCTATGTTGTGTTTGTATACTGTAACATTGTTTATAATTATCTGTTGTACGCATACCCCTCAGTCCTCTTTTCGGAAGCCGGCCAAGCAAAAGCCCTTGATCCGCGATAGAAAATTTAAATACGAACTCATATTAAATACCCGAATTTCAACTCGAAATCGTAATCTAAATGAGACTCAAATTCGAGTCTAACTCAAACTCTACCTCAAAAGGTGACTCAAATTCAAAGTTGAAGTCGAATTGTAACTCGAACTCTACCTTTAAATGTGACTCAAACTCGAAGTTCAACTCGAAACTCAATGCTAACTAGAACTTTAATTCTAATAATGGCTTGAATTCTAACTCGAAATCGAAGACTAACTCAAAGTTTAACTCGAACAGTAACCCAAATTTTAATTTGAACTCTAACTCGATGGATGGCCACACTCATCCAAGGCACATAAAACATAGAAATCTATTTAAAAATAGAACTAGTTTTTCCAAATTGGTCACGTGGTTTTACCTCATCAAGTAATGTGATAACCACATCAAAGAATGACAGGACCACACCAAATACTGAAACAAACACATCATGTAGTGTAAAATCGTCAAAGTTTGAAACATCATTACGTAATGTTAAAGCCATATAAAGAATTGGCAAATCATTATTACGAAATAATGAAACCACATCATGTAATGAAACAAATACATTACGTTAAGTCACATACACATCAAGTAATGTTAAGACCACATTGCCTAAGGACACAACCACATTAAATAATGGTGAAACCACATCGAGTAATGACAAAACCATATTAAACAATGACAAAACTATATCATGTCAATACGAAACCATATCGTGTAATATCGAAATATCATTAAGTAATGACTTTTCCATATTGAGTTATATAAAACATCATTACGTAATGTCAAAACCATATTATGTAAAGACAAAATACCATCAAGTAATAATAAAACACATAACGTAATATCAGAGTTCCACATAAGACAGCTGTGGCGTGCCAAAAAAATCCGGATATGGTGTACAAAAACCTTTGCACCTTTTGTTTGCGGTATACCATCTTTTCCGCAAGTTTATTGTTTTCTGTTTAGTATTAGAATTATAATTAAGATCCATTTATTACGTCGGTGATCCGTTTATTTGGCAATCGCCAATGGCAGTCAGCAGGGTTTAAGAACATTTGGTGTTCGACCTGTTAGTCAAATGCGTTTTGTTAAAATTTACTTTTTCACTTTTTTGGTCTTTTGGAAAATGTTGTTTGTGCTGTATTTAGACCCCTTTAACAAGAAATGTGTTTTGCATGCACACGTATAAAAATTGCGGTTTTTATCCAACGCAATCATAGGTTTGAACGTTGTTTTCAATTTAGACTTGTATATATATATATTAAATATAAAATAAGTTTATAACAAATAATTCTGTAACTTGAAAGTTTTAGCTATACTATGATAAATAGTATCGTCAAATAATTGAAGCAGCTCGTTGTTATATAACATCTGCTTACTTTTTATACCGTATTTCATTGTATGTTTTTACTTAACTTGTTTATATATATAATTTACACTATACTTGTATATATAGACATTAATTGTCGAAATCCAGATATGGTGTACAAAAATCTTTGCACCTTTGTTTGCGGTATACCATCTTTTCCGCAAGTTTATTGTTTTTTGACTAACAGGCCGTTGTTATATAACATCTGCTTACTTTTTATACCGTATTTCATTGTATGTTTTACTTAACTTGTTTGAACGTTGTTTTCAATTTAGACTTGTTTTTTATTTTTTCGTTTAGGCTTGTATAATATTTGCCTTCTGGTTTATATGATCCGTTCATCCTATTTTGACTCCTCAAAATTCAAGAGTCTATCCTAAATTGAGGTAAATTGTATGGCTTTCCAAATACCGTTTCGATTCCTAACATCACTGAAGAGACATTAATTGTCGAAATCCGGATATGGTGTACAAAAACCTTTGCACCTTTTGTTTGCGGTATACCATCTTTTCCGCAAGTTTATTGGTTTCTGTTTAGTATTAAATTTATATTTAAGATCCATTTATTACATCGGTGATCCGTTTATTTGGCAATCGCCAATGGCAGTCAGCAGGGTTTAAGAACATTTGTTGTTCGACCTGTTAGTCAAATGCGTTTTGTTAAAATTTACTTTTCACTTTTTTGGTCTTTTGGAAAATGTTGTTTGTGCTGTATTTAGACCCCTCTAACAAGAAATTTGTTTTGCATGCACACGTATAAAAATTGCGGTTTTTATCCAACGCAATCATAGGTTTGAACGTTGTTTTCAATTTAGACTTGTTTATATTTTTTCTTTTGGGCTTGTATTATATTTGCCTTCTGGTTTATATGATCCGTTCGTCCTATTTCGACTCTTCAAAATTCAAGAGTCTATCCTAAATTGAGGTAAATTATATGGCCTTCCAAATACCGTTTCGATTCCTAACATCACCGAAGAGACATTAATTGTCGAAATCCGGATATGGTGTACTAATTTTTGCACCTTTTGTTTGCGGTATACCATGTTTTCCGCAAGTTTATAGTTTTCTGTTTGGTATTAAATTAATAGTTAAAATCCATTTTGTTACATCTGGTGATCCGTTTATTTGGCAATCGCCAATGGCAGTCAGCAGGGTTTAAGATCATCTGTTGTTCGACCTGCTAGTCAAATGCGTTTTGTAAAAATATACTTTTTCACTTTTTTGGTTTTTTGGGAAAATGTTGTTTGTGATGTATTTAGACCCCTCTACCAGGAAATTTGTTTTGCATGCACACGTATAACAATTGCGGTTTTTATCCAACGCGATCATAGGTTTGAACGTTGTTTTCAATTTAGACTTGTTTTTATAGATGAATTATATATATATATATATATATATATACGTATATACTAGTCAACGATCTTTCTTATACGAGGGCGCTGGATCGTTACGAGTTACAATACATGTACACAATAAATAAAGAATGTAGGACAGAAAGTCACAGGACAAGAAGTATATATATATATGACAGGAGTTTTGAGTGAAAAAAAAAGGTAGGATGAGACACTTGCAAAAAAAAAAGTCAGGATGACAATTTAGGTAAAAAAAGTCAGGATAAACTTTAAAAAAAAAAAGGCAGGACCGAATAGAGTGAAAAATAAAAAGGCAGGACCGAATAGAGGGAAAAATAAAAAGGCAGGACAAAATTTTTCATCCTAGCCCCCACCCCCATAAAAATCACATGGTAGCTCCCTAAATATTGCATCGTCGCTACCAATCTTTGAAAAACATATGAAACGGACCTTTCCTCTATGTACTGACAAGTTTATTAAGATAGAGTCAAATGCACACGCTATGGATATATTATATAATTTCCGTCGTTTGTTCATAAATATCGTGCGAAATTTTACAGTCGGATGTTATTAGGTTCATATGATGGGTATGTGGTAATTAGTATATGATATGGGTAATTAACATATAGCACGCCTGCATTTTCAGGGGCGTAGCTAGGTATCCAATTAACTGTAGGCACAAATTGCGGCAAGGTGTCTGGGAATCGCTCAAGGCCCCCAGCAGGACCAGGACAGAGACCTGGTAGGGGGTTCCGGGGGCGAAGCCCCGACAGATAACGATTTTCAGCATTTTAGTTGCAAATTTTGTGTACAAAAAAAACATGAAAACTTGTCATTTTATCATGATAATATACATGAAAAAAATTTCGAATTATAATAAACATAATATTACAATTTCATGTGACTGATGAAATAACCGGCAGTACAATCGGAAATATATATATAAAAAAATATTTACAATATGCATTGCCCAGCGTGGATCAACGTAGCCCTTTATTAAGCAGCACAACCTGTTTAGTATTTTCATATCTATTCCTTTCTGATTGAGGATAATTGATATATACGTAAATTGATAGTACATATTGACGATACTACATTTAAAAGAAACTTTCACCGTCCCCTGGCTACACAAACACATACACACACAGTCGATGCCTCATGCAGAAGTTCTGTTCTGTTCATACCATCGAACAAAATTCAAGAAATTCATATTTCCTTATATCCTGTACTGTAAAATCCCTACCTGCTTAGGAATTTGAATAATTATGGTCATTACACGTAGATCTGAGAGTACTCGAAGTTACTAAAAGCTAGTTGATTGATTGATTGATTACTTAACGTCCAGTGGCAAATAGCTCATGCATGTTCAGGATAAAAACAAATTCACAATAAATACAACAGGTAGTTAGTTCCTGTAATAGGGGTCGTCCAGGACGAAGGTCTGGAAATTTGGAAACGCCATGCATTGGCAAATGAGAGTTTATTGGATAGGAACAGAAATTTTGACTTTCAGTAGACCACCTACGAACCCATCAAAGAGTTGTTGCAAGTTTCTTAACGTGCAGAGAGCGTGACATTCTCTCTACACTAGGCATCGGATTTAACGTCTCCATTCTGAACAGACGTGACTGCGTATTTATACATCCTGCAGAGCCAAACTTAGGCAAGGGTTTTATTGTAGGTCGGATGAAGACCAAGTGGAAAGTATAATTGAAAGCCAACAATAACTAATAAAAAAAATCATGTGTCTAAGCTGAGATTCATTCAAGTATTTGTTGATAGAAGTGAAATGATCTGAACCAAAGTTCAAGTTTAAAGTTTCTATATAAGGGGGAATATAATGACATACAATTCTATCCAATACTCCATTCACTAAGGATGATAGACTAGTGTACACATGACATTCGATAATTAAAGAGTTTTGACGACTTCACTGGCGTGCATCTACAGATAACGTTTTTTATTTTATTTAAAAAAAAAAAATATTTGTGAAAAAATAATGTGTAGGCACGTGCCTAAAGTGCCTAACGGCAGCTACGCCCCTGATTTTTGTAGAATTTTGGTAGAATGTAAAAAAAGAGTCGTTTAGATTTGATATATCAATTATCTTTTTCTTTTAGTTTCTATAATTAAAAATCATTTAATACGTCATAAAAAAAATCTAGTTGAAAAAAGGAGAATTTACAATCTCATCAGCAAGTTAAAACAGTTAAAGTGTTGTTTTTTATATGATTATAAACTCTATAATGGCAATGGGTTCCGCTGAAACGTAACTATTTCTCGCCTGCCACTGCTGTTGTTCGTGTAAAGATGTAATGTTGAAAGCCAAAGCAATGTGTGTGTGTGTGTTAAATTTAAAACTGAAAAATCAGTGTTCAGTAAATTTAAACTCAACGCCCATTCCCTTGCAATTGAGAGGGGGCGTTATGTTATGCCAACATTGTAAGAAATCAACACATTTGCCTATCCTGTTATAGGCCAGAAATTGAGGATGAATACCATTTCTTCTCAGTCTGTCCATGCTACATATCATTGAGGGATACCTATATACAAAAAATTAATAATAATCTTAATTTTAATTTTATTTGATTGCTATCAGCTATAACAGTGAAGCATATGACCACACTTTTAAATAGCACTGCAGTTTACCAATTATTATAAAAATCACCACAAAATATATTAATGATTGTCCTTTATTAAGAACATCATTCTGTATATATTTTATTTTTTGATATGCATCCTTTTTTGTTCATGGACATTATAATTGGTTAACTGTCAATACACACGTATTTGTAGTTTTCTTTTCGTGTAAATACCACTGTCACTCTAATATGATTATTGTCAGTTTATTGTCTCATAAGCCGTAACCATTTAAAGTAAATGTGTTTGTGCAAATAAATATTGTCAATATTGTTTTTCAAAGGCTACCCCCCTACTGCATTTAAAATCTGAAATGAAACTTTGAACTAGTATTGTTCATATATGAATGCATTGATCTATGATGTACATGCAAAGGAACAATGAGAAGTGACAAAAACTAATTAAAAACAGTTGAACTAAAATTATATTTTTGTTTCTAAAATTATATTTTTATACATGTAAATGACCACCTACTTCATTTGATATTAAATAATTAAGGAATATTGATGCAGTGGTTGTAAGAATTAATCAGGGGTGGATCCAGCCATTTTCAAAAGGAGGGGGTGGGGTCCCAACCCAGGATAAAGGGGAAGTTCCAACCATATGTCCCCATTCAAAGGCATTGATCGTCCAAAAAAAGGGGTGTTCCAACCCCGGAACCCCCCCCCCCCTTTCTGGATCCGCCACTGATTAATAGACTGATCAGATTATTTTCTGTATATCGCCTGTGCCATAAAACGTCGCAGAGGCCAGACATAGACATCGTTAAATAATGTCGTTTGTGTTTCCTATTCTTATAAAAACTGAATTAATTAAATATTTTTAGTAATTTGTATAACTTCTTCATACATAGCTATATTGCAAATTATTTGTATTTATATCTAGGAACCCATCGTGCTGTTGAAAACATGATATAAATCAATTACAAAAACGCAACCGACGAAACAAAAGCGTTTTCAAGTTTTGAGGTATCCATCTTCATTCTCAAACACATTTTGTATAATGTATAACCATGTAGTTTTATACTACGTCAATCATCAGAATTTCATGAGGCCTTAAAATGTTTGCTTCCTATTAGGAATTAATAAATATTACACTTTCAGTGTCCTCCTTTAATAGAGGTACATCATATTTCAATTTATGTCGAAGTATACATGTACCAATTCTTGTATAAAATTTCTTTTAAAAGTAAAATTTCTTAGTCGATAGAAAAACAAGAGATAAGGGGTATCCATCCATAACACAAAATCAGTAAATGCACAGCAAAAAAAAAAAAAAAAAAAAAACACACACACACAGAACAGTGCTTTTATTGCTGTTCTTCATTTTAAAATCACAATGATGCCTTCAACATGGAGCAAAAACAAAAAACCACTCCCACTTCACTCCAAGTTTAAGATGGGCCCTAACACCGGCTTTAGCGGAATTCTTTGCAAAATAATTTAGGTAGACTTCGTTAAATGTAACACCACCAAATTGGGCCCTGTCAAAGAGGAAGGTAGTACTAATATAAAAC
Source organism: Mytilus coruscus (assembly GCA_017311375.1). Taxonomy (NCBI): domain Eukaryota; kingdom Metazoa; phylum Mollusca; class Bivalvia; order Mytilida; family Mytilidae; genus Mytilus; species Mytilus coruscus. Next base: position 48,802,957 of record CM029603.1, on the reverse strand, counting down.
AAAATTACGTATAGTTGTGAATATCAAACAGTGCAGAAAATATTTCGGTAATTTAGATATCAAATGCAAAGTGACTGATAATTTTGAATGATATATTAAAATGTATAGATGAATTCAAAATTGAAGGCATGTCTTGCTTGTTTCTCAGATAAGAAGTACCTGGTTTGGTGTATCTAAATTCTGGTAACCAGTACACAGTCACGGTATACTGAACCACGCTCCTAAAAATGTTGAAATTGTTTATTATTTGGTCGTCCGGAATACTAGTAAAAATTGGCTTATTGTTAAAGAAGGCAATGGATTTTCCATGATATTATGTCGTTGTTCCGGCCTAACAAGGTGAAGAAAACATATTGGTTTATTGGTTATGAAAGCATTTGAATATAAAAAAGAAGATGTGGTGTGATTGCCAAAACTCTTCACAAGAGACCAAATGACACAGAAATTAACAATTATAGGTCACAGTAAGGCCTTCAACAATGAGCAAAGCTCATACCGTAAGTCAGCTATGAAATCCCCGGAAATGACAATTCAAACGAGAAAACTAACGGCCTAATATATGTACAAAAAATTAACGAAAAACAAATATCTAACACAGCAACAAAGGACAACCACTGAATTACAGGCTCCTGACTTGGGACAGGCACATACATACAGAATGTGGCGGGGTTAAACATGTTAGCGGGATTCCAACCCTCCCCTTACCTGGAACAGTGGTGTAACAGTACAACATAAGAACGAACTATAAAAAAAAATCGTCAGGGTTCAGCGGAACCCAGTGTCTCGCCTACTTTCGTTGTTGTCTATGTTTTCAGTGTGATAGGAGAATGCACATAATATATTTACAGTTAATGAAATAAAACGTTTGAAATGTATGAAAAAAGTTATACTTATTATTATTATTTAAAATTTTACTCTAGATACTATCTTTTGATTGTAAGAAGCTTCTGTCCAAGATTGGTAAAAATCCAGGATGGTTTATGAATCTAATAAATGTTTTAAAAACATTAACTGCAGACTGTATGTATTGTTAACTGGAGGAAAAACTAAATCCATTTATAAGTAATATACAGAAAAACAGGAAATAATTTTTTTACAAAATTTCCTTCTAGATACTAGCTGTTTATCATAAACAAGCTTCTGTCCAAGTTTGGTACAAATCCAGATAGTTTAAGAAAGTTGTCAAAATTTTTAAAACTTTAACCACAGAGTGAATGTAATGTTAAATGGCAGAAAAACTAAGACCATTTATAAGTAAAATACGGATAAACAGGATTTTTTTTTTTTACAAAATTTACTTTTGGACACTATCTTATGATCATAAACACGCTTCTGTCCAAGTTTGGTAGAAATCCAAGATATTTTAAGAAAGTTATTAAAATTTTAAAAACTTTAACCACAGAGTGAATATTTGTGGACGACGACGACGCCGACGACGGTATGTAGGATCGCTATGTCTCGCTTTTCTGAGACAAGTGCCTGTGATGCACGCGAGTTTTTGTTTCTTTTTTTTTAGGGTCCTGAGGTTGTGAACCCCGCACATGGCAGGTGCGTTCCATTAGAACCTTATTTGACCATGATTTTCAGTTTCCATACCAAAGGTCTGTGTTTCTCTCCAGCTTTCTCCACCAATACAAACTGACCGCCACGAAATAGCAAATATATACTGCTGGAAGTGGTGTTGAACACCAATCAATCAATCAATCAATCAATATTTTCGTTTTTTGGACCCAGAATCAAAGGGTTTGGAGAATGATTAGAAAACAACCATTTCCAATCACAATGTTTTATTAGCATAAGCTATAATTTGAATAGTTAGGGGCCAAGGCCTCAATCCTACGTTCCAACAGGTATAGATGAAGTGTCATATGTGGTCTAGTAATGTCATCAGTGTGTTCATATATAATTTCCTAGAAAAAGATGAAGGATGGCTTTTTATATTGTTAATGTTAGATCATTTGCCTATAAAATAGACTGATTGATTGATTTTTGGTTGCGAAACGTGCTGTTGCAAATATTTCATGCATATTTAGGACGAGAAGCTATTAACAGGGGGTCGACCGGGATGAAGGGCGGACATTTTGGACTGCCATTATAAAATTCTAAAGGAGGGTCAATTTGATAGGGATAGAAATGTAACCTTGCCTAGCAACAGGCCACCTACGGACCACTATAAATGCAATGGTTCTTAGCGCACAGAGAGCATGCCACTAGACCCCATTTTTACTGGACGTGGGTGCGAATTTATGCTTTTTATAGGGGTTATAGATTTTAATTTTTTCGTCGTATGAAGAAAATGCGAGTTAACATATTTCTAGTCCCCAGTCACCCTTGTGGTAAGTAGCAAATACCAACTTTCCAGTCTTGATTGTGACACGGTCGTGGGCAGAAGCGGATTTAGGGGGCACGGCCCCCTTTTGTTGGAAAAAAAATTGTTGATTATTTAGGGAATCACTGAAGTATGACTGGAGCGGGCCCCCTCTTTGGTAGTCAGTGCACCCCCCTTCCCTCCTCCTTTTGTGAAAATTTCTGGATCCGCCACTGCGCATTATATCGATTTCCAGTTTAGGATAACATTTTCTAATTCAATAATTTTCTTTTTTCCAAAATAAACCTTTCACAGTTTTAGTCGCTTCAATTGAATGTTCTTACAATTTTTTTATATGGAAACATATTTTATTTCTCTGTTATATGAATATATGAATTTATTTATTAGCAGCCAACACCTATGGTCTTCTCTTCACACATCTTTCACTCGCATGATAATAATAATTTTTTCATTATATATTTGTTCTATTTGAAATTTATATTTATCGGCATTTCGTTTATCTTGATGAAGCTAAATATATTCTATTTTTAGTATAATATTGTTCTTAATTTTAACAATTTAGTATAACAAATTATCACAAAACTGAATAAATTATGTACATTCCAACGTTTCTCCATGTTTATTTCAAATGGCATTGATACTAGTACATTATCCGTAAATACTGATATGAAACTTATACACTATGCTTATTACCACAAAACACAGATCAAATTTGAATATTGGTGGCGTCACTTATACCATTCTAGAGTTATGCCCCTTTACAAATGGAAAAATTGCTGAATTTTTCGTTTCCGTTTTCTAACTTTTAAATTAGTTTGCCTCAACCAAATGTTATGAAACTTATACACAATGCTTAATACCACAAAACACAGATCAAGTTTGAATTTTGGTGGCGTCACTTTAACAGTTCTAGAGTTATGCCCTTAACAAATGGAAAAATTGCTGAATTTTTCGTTTCCGTTTTCTAACTTTTAAATTAGTTTGCCTCAACCAAATGTTATGAAACTTATACACAATGCTTAATACCACAAAACACAGATCAAGTTTGAATTTTGGTGGCGTCACTTTAACAGTTCTAGAGTTATGCCCCTTAACAAATGGAAAAATTGCTGAATTTTTCGTTTCCGTTCTCTAACTTTAGTTTGCCTCAACCAAATGATATGAAGCTTATACACAATGCTAATTACCACAAAACACAGATCAAGTTTGAATTTTGGTGGTGTCCATTTTACCTTTCTAGAATTATGCCCTTTACAAATGGAAAAATTGCTTAATTTTTGTTTCCGTTCTCTAACTTTAGTTTGCCCCAACGAAATGTTATGAAACTTATAAACAATGCTTATTTCCGCAAAACTCAGATCAAGTACAAATTTGGGTAGCGTGACTTTTACAGTTCTTGAGCTATGTCCCTTTATAATGTTATATGCAAGCGGGGGCATCATCTGTGTCCCATGGACACGTTCCCTATTTATTTTACATGTAATTTTTTAAAGTGTGAAGAGACCTCCGTACTAACATCACGTTTTTGTTACGTTAAATTGTTAAAATGTTTTACTTTTTTTTTCCTTCTAGGGTCTTTATTTTATGATTTATAACTTCATGGTAATTATCCTCTTTATATTTTTACTCATCTTTGTTAGCCTACGTGTAAATGTAATACACATTCCGTAACATGGAATAGTGTTATGAACAATTTAAGCCCTTTTTTTTTCTTTTAGAACTTTTTTTAGCATTTCAATTTATTTTATCTATTTAATCCATACTAAAGACAGCACGTATAAACAACTGTTCAAATTGTAAAATAGTAGCACATTTTATGAAAGCGAGAACAAATTTTAAAAAGTTAAGTTTTAAAAAATCATAAAATTTATTACAAATCTTTTAAAACAAAAAGAAGAAAAGTTAAGAAAAAAAGGTGTCCATATTCAATCGCCTGTTTATCGTGAATAATACTGGCGAGTCTGGATGGAGAATAATGGTGAAAATGCAGGATAAAGGGCAAACAATAAAGAATAGACCAAAAATATAAAATTACGAATACAGAATAATGGGGTGATCAAATATAAAAGAATAGATAATAATGGTCAAAGTTTATAAAGAATAGATAAAAATAGCTGTCAAAGTTAAAGGATACAGAATTGTAGCTGGAATATCCATACACTCATACTTTTATAGTTGTCCGATTTTATGTTAAAAGGCATATCCATGTATCATGTTATTTGGATTATATAAAATGACCACGCACTAAAATCAGTGGCGTAGCTTGCATGTATGCTCAGATGCTCAAGCATCCACATCACTTTGACAAAAAAAAAAAAAAAAAAATAAAAAAAATATATAATTGCATATAATCGCATATGTTCGGTTTAGAAATAAGATCCAGATGTAAACAAAATATATAAAATATTTTTATTATTATAAGATTTAATATAATAGTTATGTAAGACACATGTTGTGTTAGGCTGTGATCCTGTCCATAACGTTATAGTATGGTATTAGGTTTCTGTTTAGTTTTTTCCAATCATATTGACTGTGCATAATATTGTTGTAAAATGATGCCCTTTATGGGTTCTTGATTAGATTAATAAAATTCTTATCTTATCTTATCTTATCTTATCTTATCTGTTCGAAGCATATAAACGCGTAGGTCTCCGAATGTTACAGGGGTAAGGATATGAGAACAACGCCAAATCATTTCCGAAGCATGTGTTCTTCATTTAGTTTATGTAAACAAGATGGAAAAGCAGAAAAGTGTTCTCGACTTTTTTCGTAAAATGTCTACGTCATCGGCTACTGCAAGCGCAGAGGATGATGATACGCAGACCCGCGGACAAGTTACGTCTGAAATTGAGCCGAGCGGAGCAATGGCTTCAACATATCCTGATATCGCTTCCTGTAACATGAAAGACGAATTGATCAAAACTCAATTTGTGACAGAGTGTGATCATTCCTGGGCTTATAAATACCCGTTTCTATCTAGGTACAAATATTAATTTTATTTTCACATATTTTGGCAATAACCCACTAAAAAGGATAAGTAATCATAAATCAAAAACCCCATGGGGAGGCTCACATTCCGGGAAAAGGGGATCACTGGTTCTTTTATTCCAAAGTTCCATAAACAGAAGTGCCACTGTAATGAGTCCGTTATTGAGCTGTCAAATATAAAAGGGGGACTTTTAAATTATATATTTATTAATTGAATGATGGTAGTTTCAAGAAAACAAATAAAATTCTATTGGAAATATGTGAATTGTTGGTTATATTGAAATTCAAAGCTACACAGCCTCAGGTATGCCAAATATATATAAGTGACCCCATGCTTACTTAGGGGTCTGGGCTTAGGGGGAATGTGAGTATCATGTATTGAGCTTTGCTTTCAATTTCCAGTCTTCTTTTTGTATTTAAAAATATGGAATATATAATGGCACAATCCATGATTTAAAGTTTTGGTTAAATGGTAGGGTTATCTATGGTCGGGAGAGAAAACTGAATGCATTTTGGTTTAAAGAGAATCCATGGCTAAGACATTCGATGTTTACTGACGCACTCTATTTCGGAAGTTGTACTGTCTTCGCAGATAAAAGTGCCAAAGACAAATTAATTCATTAATCTGGTTACTGATGGGTTAATCTTTTAGATATGTTACTCGTCACGAAAAAGAGGGACTGTAATTACAAAATTTGCATCTTTTAAGGGAAGAAAGCTGAACTTTTTGTTGTAAATAATCTGAATTGTTAATTTTGTAAATAAATTATCATTGGAACCATATTCAATATTTTCAAGGCACTTATTTCTGGAATTAAAACAAAAATCTAACTAGTGTCGGATTTTGGGGGTAGTACACATGCATTCAAGGAAAATGTGGGAAAAAATATAATTTACTGCATAAAATGGTCCAAAAAAATGGTCCAAAAATGATTTTTTTAATATTAATAAATAGGGAATAAATTCTACAACGGCTTGCCATAATTATTAATATGTTTCCCAGATTATTTTCTAAAAATAGAATAGTAAGTATTCATTAATTTGTTTATTACCAGCATTCATCAAAAGAAAACTAGCTATTGAATGCACCAGAACCGCTGAGATTGACTCGTATAGTCGAACACCCTACAAAAAACCGGGGTGAACTCATGTGCTATCATGTGTCAAATTTTAGAAAAATGTAGGCAAAAACTTTTTTCAGGAAGTAGAGAGTATAGTTCCATCTTTCAACAAAATGTCTGATGAGGAAAAATTTACATTTATGTTTACATTTAATATTTATGACATAACTAAAATAATGGTTAAGGGGGTTAATGATTTATATGTACTAAGAAATAGACTAGCTGACAAGAAAAACTAATTATATATATGTAATACAAATTTGTGATTATTTTCTATTTTTCTTATATATTTGTAATGTTATATTTTATAACAATAGCATTAAGAATATTGTACTTTTATTTTCCAATTTGCAAAAGTATCACCTCCTCCAAAATATCTAAATATATGAGATACCTTTATAATATGAAGGATTCGTGTGCATATTCTACATAACGAACCCAAGTAGATATGATTAGATATATTCATCATATATGTACAATGTTCAAATGCAAGCAAGTAAACAAGCAGTCATCTGCAGGATAATGTCAGTGAAATGTTTTTTTCTAAACACAAAAGATAAGAATGTGTATAACTTCATTAACAAATATCCAGGGTTTGTGTCGATTGGTATTTAATTTTTTTTTTTTTTTTTGTCAACTGGTATTTTTTTGTGAGTCATTCACGATAATAGGTCGATCTTATATCAATGATAAGTCGTTTTTAACTGTTAAGTATAGAAATGATTGAGTGCCTAATGCATATTATAATGTATGAACAAATAATGTTTAGCGTTAAAATGCACATGCATCTATCGGTTAAACTAAGCTTTGCACTGTCATGGAATAGATGTTCCAAACGGAAGAAATATTCTGGAATATTATTTCCAATGAATATTACAGTTTTTGCAATGGATAAAAAGATAAGTTTGTTCCTTACGGCATAAAGGGTATAGAATATTTGTCTCAACAGGAACATATTATAACAAAGCTTTAGAGGAACTTCTGTTAGGATGAACAATTATACCCCAAGGGTGTCTGGGGAATAGAATTTTGCAGGATGAAAAAATGCGCAGTCACGTCCGGTCAGAATGGGGACGTTAAACCCGATGCCTCGTGTAGAAAGTGCCACGCTCTTTGCACGTTAAGAACCCTGGCGACAACTCTTTGAGGGGTCCCTAGGTGGCCTGTTGCAAAGCAAAATTGCTTTCCCTATGCATTATACCCTCTTTTTCCAGTGGCAGTCCAGATTTCTCCGACCTTCATTCCTGACTGTCTCTATAACAGGACATACCTGTATTTATTGTTAATTTGTTCTCGTCCTGAACATGCATGAAACATTTGTCACTGGACTTTAAGCAACAACAATCAATCAGTCAGGAACAATTATACGTTGACAGTACTATCATAGTGAAATATTTTAATAAAAACACCAAGGCTTAAAGCAAATGGACAAAATGCAAAGTAGTCTCGATGACATACTGTGGTATAATTTTTGAATGATGATTAATTGGTTTTTGTATGCTTTACGTCCAGTGGCAAATATTTCTTTCATGTTCAGGACAGGTAGTTTGCTTTGCAACAGGTCACCTACGGAGTCCTCAGAAATTTGTTACAAGTGTTCTTGAATGTGGAGAGAGCGTAGCATTCTCTCTTCACAATTAGTGATTTCGACCGGACTTGGCTGTTTTTATACATCCTATAAAGCCAATCGGGCACCACACTTTAGGACGGCTCTTTCTGCCAGAACGGAAGCAGTCTAAGGGATGACCATATTTCTATATCCAAACAGTCAACCCTGGTGGTTTAATAATTTTGGAAAATATTCATCAAATGTTGATAATATTTGTTGAGTCCTATATCAGCTCTGTGCGTGCACTAGTATGCTACAGGTTTACGAATCATTCCTGTCTATATTCAAATTGTACTATGTTGTTTTCTGTAAGCTAGAATGCAATGTTGTCAAGGAAATAACAAAATATAAAAAATTGTGTAGACAACAAACTAGCACGGTTCAACCAATTAAGGAATTTTTGACATTAAAAAAAAAAAAAAAAAAATTGGACAACGACAATCATTTTATAGTTTATAGTGAAATGAAAAAATGTCGTTTGTCAGGGTTATTGATTGTTTAAATTCTAAATCTTTTTTGACACATTGAAATTTAAAAAAAAATTAAAAGAAAAAATCTTACGGTGCATATCTGTAATAGAACCAGCCAGTTCATATATCTCATTAAATTATATGCAACATTTTTTTTCAATCTGTCTTGTAAAATGAAATGAATGAAGCAGATAGTTATACAAAGAATGTCCAAAGGGAAAGCAGAGAGGCGATCATTTCAATGTAAGATGAAAGTTAAAGATCATGGATTTTTTTTCAAATGACAAAAAATGTAATTTCCCACATTTTGAAATTAAAAAAAAGAAAGAAATAATTGCATAATGCACATCTATAATAAAATATGCCCGTCCTTATTTATCATTCTTCTTTAGGACAAAATCGAAATTAGTATTGAAAATTTAAAATTCCTCATTCTGCGTTTATCCAGTCTACATATATTAAATTTTCACAAAGTATTCAAAAATGCTTTAAGGTATAAACAATGATAATTGCCAAACTATTTATTATCATGGTCGACTTCAATTGCCTGCTTTATTAGCATTCATTTAATCACCAATTAATCATCATTAGAAAAATGTTGTTTTCATTGTAGTAAATAGTCATGAAAGTTGCAGTGATTGGAGCAGGAGTCAGTGGATTAGCTGCTATAAAGTGTTGTATAGATGAAGGACTAGATTCAGTATGCTTTGAAAGAACAGATGATCTAGGTAATTGATATTATGATTATATATTAACTCTAATATAAAGCTATTTGTTCTGAAAACTTCTTGAACAGGAATGTGTCCATAGTACAGGGATGCCCCTCTCGCACTATCATTTTCTATGTTTAGTGAACCGTGAAATTGGGGTCAAAACTCTAATTTGACATTAAAATTAGAAAGATCATATCATAGGAAATATGTGTACTAAGTTTCAAGTTGATTCGACTTCAACTTCATCAAAAACTACCTTGACCAAAAACTTTAACCTGAAGCGGGACAGACGGACAGACGAACGAACGAACGAACGAACGAACGAACGAACGAACGAACGAACGAACTAGCGAACGAACGAACGAACGAACGAACGAACGAACGAACGAACGGACGGACGGACGAACGGACGCACAGACAGAAAAACATAATGCCCCTAGGTGGGGCATAAAATTGATAAGCCAGTAATACATGTACTTGAAATCATACAACATTGATTGAAATAACGTGCTAGTGTTTTTTTTTTTTTTTTAATATTTAGGTTTTTGTTGTAGCTTAAGTTCTTCAACTATATATTACTATATGCCAGTTTGTTCGCCTTTCTAGTTCACATGTTCCAAAGGGCCAAGTAGCTTTTATCATCACTTGGGTGTCCGTCGTTCGTCGTCGTTAACTTTTACAAAATCTTCTCCTCTGAAACTACTGATCCAAATTTAACCGAACTTGACCAAAATTATTATTGGGGTATCTAGTTTTAAAAATCTGTCCGAGGACCCCGCTTGCCAACCAACATGGCCGACGTTGCTAAAAACAGAACATCGGGGTAAAATGCAAGCTTTGTCTATTTTTTTGAAAACCGCTATGAATAGAGAGAATCTGAGAGAGGCAGAAATGTTCAGAATGTTAAGATCTTCCTGCTGTCCATTTACATCAAAACTGTCAAACGACATCTTATAGGAGTTTCTGTCCTTATAAATTGTCAAATTTTACCATTTTTGTCAAGCCTGCGACTTCTGTTTCAGAAATCTGGACATACGGATAGTGATCCTGCGACGGCGGCGTTAACTAACGACTTAAAAGCTTTATATTTTAGAAGGTGAAAGACCTGGATGCTTCATACTTTTTATATAAATGCCTTATGTTATGAAGTTTCTGTCTGTCATATGTCCATTGTCCTTGACCTCATTTGCATGGTTCAATGACTACTTGAAAAAAAGTTAAGATTTTTTTGTAATGTTAATTTCTCTCTTATTATGAGTAATATGGTAACTATATTTAGTATGTGCGTACCTTGCAATGTCCTCGTGCCTTGTCTGACAGTTTTCATCTGACCTCGACCTCCTTTCATGGATCAGTGAACAAGGTTAAGTTTTCGTGGTCAAGCCCATATCTCAGATACTATAAGCAATAGGTCTACTATATTTGGTGTATGGAATGCTTGTAAGGTGTACATGTACAACTGGCAGGTGTCATCTGACCTTGACCTCATTTTCATGGTTCAGTGGTTAAAGTTAAGTTTTTGTGTTTTGGTCTTTTTTTCTAATACTATATGCAATAGGTCAACTATATTTGGCGTATGGCAATATTTTACGATGTACATGTCAGTTTGACAGGTTTTGTTTGACCTTGACCTCATTTTTATGTTTCATTTCTCAATGTTAAGTTTTTATGTTTTGGTCTGTTTTTTCTTAAACTATAAGCAATAGGTCAACTATATTTGGTGTATGGAATGATTGTAAGGTTTATATATATATATGTCTGCCTGGCAGGTATCATCTGACCTTGACCTCATTTTCATGGTTCATTGGTCAATGTTAAGTTTTCATGGTTAAGTTTGTTTCTTAGATACTATAAGCAATATGTTAACTTTATTTAATGCATATATTGATTGAAAGGTGTACATGTCTGTCTGGCACGGTTCATCTGACCTTGACCTCATTTTCATGGTCCATTGGTCAATGTTAAGTTTTCCTGGTTAAGTTCGTTTCTAAGAAACTATAAGCAATAGGTCAACTACATTTCGTGTATGGAATGATTGTAAGGTGTACATGTATTTCCGGTTTGGTTTATCTGACCTTGACTTCATTTTCTTGGATCATGTTAAGTTTATGTGATACTCGTAGTAAAGCTTTATATTTAGGACTATCAACATAAAATCAATGGTCAGTAAAGCAGGCGAGACATTTCAACGTGTGCACTCTTGTTTTTCATTTGTGACTATTTGTTTTAAAAACTTTAATAGAAAGAGAGAAACTTTAATTAGGAAAAATGATCAGCAAGACAAGATCTACAAATAAGTTAACATGGCTGAAATAATCAGACGACTCCAAATTGGAGTTAAAATATTGCTCTTTGATGACAATTTTACCACTTTTTTGCGTTTTTGCCTTATATCTTAAAAACTTTAATAGATAGATTGGAACTCTAGTTAGCCAAAATGATCAACAAGTCAAGATCTACAAATAAGTCAACATGACCGAAATCGTCTGTCGACTCCTTATTAAAGTTATTGCCCTTTAATGACGATTTTTACCAATTTTTTGCACTTTTGCCTTTTATTTTGAAAACTATAATACATTTGTAGATAGATAGAAACGTTAAATAGCAAAAATGATCAGCAAGACAAGATCTATAAATAAGCCAAGATGGCTGAAATCTTTAGAATTTTTGGAGTTTTGATTGCCCTTTGAAAATGATTTTTACCATTTTTTGGAGTTTTTGCCTATTATCTTGGAAAGTATAATAGATTCAAATGTAGATAGAAACTATATTAGCAAAAAAGGTCCGCAGGACAAGATCTACAAATACGTCTTTATAGAGTTATTGCCCCTTCATGATTAATTTTACCAAAAAGTGGCCATCGCTGAAGATGCAGGTGAGCGACACAGGCACTTTAAAGACTCTGGTTTCTTTAGGCCAGGGGGTTGATTGTCTTTCTTCGAAATGTGGATTTAGATTGTACTTTTAATATTTTCTGATTTTTTTTTCTACGGTAAAGTGTTATGGTATAAATATGGATAATGCAAGACAACAAACTTTTTAATGAAGGCTTTATATTTGTTTTCTTTTTATAACTATGTGTTTAACTACAACGTTTGTTTATATATTATTATACTAATTTTGTTCTAATAACTTGCCTTTCTTTTACCCAAAACAGGTGGGCTATGGAGGTATTCAGATAAGGTCACAGAAGGTCAGACATGCGTTATGAAGTCAACCATCACTAACATCAGTAAAGAAATGATGTGCTATAGTGATTTCCCAATGCCTGCAGAATATCCAATGTTTTTGCATAATACTTATGTACAAAAGTATTTGAATTTGTATGCTGAAAAATTCAGTCTTCGGAAATACATACAATTTGAAATGGAGGTAAGACGCGTATCTATACTATTAAATGAGAAGACCTCATTTTTTGTGTCGCTTCTCTTCATTCCACAATAAATTAATCATCATGCCTCTGTGTCCTATAGGTACCATACATAGTCGCATTTGTCATTCTCGCTTATGATTATTCAGTTTGGGTTATTTTGGGAGGCAAACGAAAAATAAAGGCGTTCGGATATTATTTCCGTCTTCGGACGGACTTTTAGGTCATAGACAAGACTTCCGTTTAGGAATGTTTTAAAATTACAGATCATTACACATAATTTTCATAAGTACTTGGGAACAAAACAATTATTTTGGCGTTTTTCTGTATAATATGATCATACATATACTTTAAATAAAGTGTATTTGCTATCTACTATCAATTCCAAGTTTACTATCCACGGCGGTCACTGATATATATTATATAGAGAGTCTCTTATATAATATATATAATTTATCATATACTTATAGCAAATAACGGTATAATTGTACCCCATGATAAAACTAATTTGTACATATGTTTATTCGTTAAATTTGAAGAACTGTCTTAGCCGTGTGATATGGCTTTTGTTATCAACTGCTTCCGATGGCATCTCGACGTCATTCGGCAAATTCCGGAAAATACAACTCAATGGCACGCGTTTAGTGAAATAAAACTAAGTTGGATAAAAAACATAAAAAAATATTAGGAATCAGGAAAATAAATTTTTAAAAAACGCAAAAAAAATAATACAATAAATGCATTTTTGAAAGTTTTTGAAAATAGTCCTTGTCTGTATGTCCTCTGTTGAAGTATATGATAAAAAGAACATAACATGTCATTTTTCATATCAGACCCTTATCAACCCTAGGTCATGATATCAGCCCGAGAGCCGACAGGCTCGAGGATGATTTTGACCACGGGCTGATAAGGGTCTGATATGAAAAAGACATGTTATGTTCTTTATCATTATATCAGCCTGTGGTCAAAATCATCCCTCGAGCCTGTCGGCTCTCGGGCTGATATCATGACCTAGGGTTGATAAGGGGTCTGATATGAAAAAAAGACATGTTATAATCTATATTTATCAGTGACCGCCGTGGATAGTAAACTTGGAATTGATAGTAAATAGCAAATACATTTTATTTAAAGTTTATGTGATCATAGTATACAGAAAAACGCCAAAATAATTGAAATTAACAGAAATGAAAAAATAGCGGACTTTGGAAAAAAGGGGGAGGGCTAAAAAATTGTCCTTTCCCCATGTACCTATGACTTTTGATACCTTTCCTGAAATTATCCAGTTATAAAATCTTTTACAAAAATACATCCTACTACAGTTTACATACTTTCAACCACGCTCTAAATGCCCGCGATTTCGCGGGTGTGTTCTAGTACATTTTAAAAAGATCAAAATTGGATTTCACTAAAGTTTTTCTAGTGATTTTTTATGTATGTTTATTAGCATGATTCGTGGCTTATATCTTCATAGAATACATCCGTTTCATCGTTATTTAGACCCTGTAACAAATGGCACCCACTAAATTGTAGATACTGGTAGAATCTGATTAAAATACAAATCCTATGTCCAGGCTTCGCTTATGAAGTGTGAACACACGGTCTTTATTTCAATCAAATCGGTACTGGTTACTGGTAATATGGTATGGTATGGTATGGTATAGTGCCGTTCTGCAGCCTCGTCGATATACTGGAGTTTTTGTCGAGCCTGCGACTTTTGTCGCAGAAAGCTCGACATAGGGATAGTGATCCGGCGGCGGCGTTAGCTAACTTCTTAAAAGCTTTATATTTTAGAAGCTTGAAGACCTGGATGCTTCATACTTTTTATATAGATGCCTTATGTTACGAAGTTTCCGTCTGTCATATGTCCATTGTCCTTGACCTCATTTTCATGGTTCAGTGACTACTTGAAAAAAAAGTCAACATGTTTTGTAATGTTAATTTCTTTCTTATTATGAGTAATAGGATAACTATATTTAGTATGTGCGTACCTTGCAAGGTCCTCATGCCCGTCAGACAATTTTCATTTGACCTCAACCTCATTTCATGGATCAGAGAAAAAGGTTAAGTTTTCGTGGTCAAGTTCATATATCAGATACTATAAGCAGTAGGTCTACTATATTTGGTATATGGAATGATTGTAAGGTGTACATGTCCAACTGGTAGGTGTCATCTGACCTTGACCTCATTTTCATGGTTCAGAGGTCAAAGTTAAGTTTTTGAGTTTTTTTCTAATACTACTAGAACACACCCGTGATATCGCGGGTCCGTGACTGAATTAAAGTATATAACAATGCGTAAGCCTTATTTTAGTATTGGTATTGTCATCTGATAAAGTCATGCCGATTATAAGATACACAGTTTTCTCTGCTTTCAAAATCTTTCTGTTTGAACCCGTCGACCTGGAACTTATCAATTATTGGTAATATTAATTATTTGGAAAACAAAAGGTCCTGGAATGGAGTATTTTTTAATCAACAGCATTGTCCTATATTATTTATAAATAAAGTTGAATTCTTTGATTCGCTGTTTTACGTCATGCCCGCTAACAAATTGAAAACTGTACCTATACGCCTTATTTTAAGTCCAGATTTTTAATATTCGTATTGTTATCTTAGAAAGTCTTACTGATTAAAATACTACAATAGGGAACAATTTGACAATGATTGAATTTAGTAGTGTCAACCCTGTGATTATGACCCGTGTATATAGCAAAATCCTAAATACACCGTTTGGTGGTGCGCCTGTCAGATGCGGAAGGTACAGATAAGGTAATAGGTAACAGGTGAATATACTATTGGTATCGGTATCGGATTCGACCCGGAACTTATTAATTATTGGCAATATTAATTATGTGGAAAACAAAAGGGTCTGGAGTGGTGTAATTTTTAATCTACACCATTGTCCTATATTAGCTATATATAAAGTTGAATTCTTTGATTTGTCGTTTTTACCCCATGACGGCTGACAAATTGGACCTCGTTATTTTAGTATTATAGATATGCAATAGGTCAACTATATTTGGTGTATGGAAATATTTTATGATGTACATAGATATAAGAAGATGTGGTATGAGTGCCAATGAGACAACTCTCCATCCAAGTCAAAATTTATAAATGTAAACCATTATAGGTCAAAGTACGGTCTTCAACACGGAGCCTAGGCTCACACCGAACAGTAAGCTATAAAGGGCCCCAAAAATTACTAGTGTAAAACCATTCAAACGGGAAAACCAACGGTCTAATCTATATAAAAACGAGAAACGAGAAACACTTATGAACCACATCAACAAACGACAACTACTGAACATCAGATTCCTGACTTAGGACAGGTGCAAACAAATGCAGCGGGTTTAAACGTTTTAATGGTACCAAACCTTCACCCTTTTTCTGAAACAATAGTGTAACATCACAACATAGAAAGACACACTATAAAATATCAACTGAAATAGCTTAACTCAATCAAAGGACATAGTAACACCATTGAACATACACTGAACAAATAAATTTGACCTATGATACAATGTAAATTCAAAATAAATAAACTAAGGGAAGAATAATAAAAGTAACATGTTATATTGGTATGAAATGTTAAACAATTTAAGAAAACAATATGCTCGAACAAAAATATCAGCCATTTGCAATAACTTTAAACACAGGTAAATAAAATAATTTTGTTGTTAGGTATACGTATACAGTTACAATAGAGAAAGGAAATATTATAACAAAATAAATAATTTTGATGTTCATAGTACGAAGTGGAAATTTATATTAGTACCAAACACTTATCAAA
This sequence comes from Mytilus coruscus, assembly GCA_017311375.1. Taxonomy (NCBI): domain Eukaryota; kingdom Metazoa; phylum Mollusca; class Bivalvia; order Mytilida; family Mytilidae; genus Mytilus; species Mytilus coruscus. Next base: position 48,786,568 of record CM029603.1, on the reverse strand, counting down.
GCTGGTATATAGACCAGATATAACCCTGAATAACATTAAATAACAAAAAAGCATTACAATTAGTATCAACAGGTCAAATAAACAAGAAAGTACGATTTGAGAGTACTCGCAGTTACTGACAGCTAGTTAAAAGCCAAAACAATTAATAATAAAAATCATGCATCAGAGACTAAAATCAACTAAAACACATCCCAGGGATTTAGTATTTTAACGTCATGGACAGTCAAAGAAGACATGACTAGTGCAATGCCAAAATAAATGTATCGACAGACAGTAGGATAGTTAGGAGTTTAACCTCTTTATAGATCAAAATGAACGTGGGTGTGTCTTTAAACATCCCGTTTGAAAAGAATACAAATTTAGTTATGTTTTAATTTACTGATGACAAAATCGATATTAGTGCCAATGTAAACTATATTCAAAGATCTAATTACAACATTGGTAAGATAACCTGAACTAATAAGTTTATTTAAAGGTTCGATGAGTTTACACGGATCATATAGTGATTTCCGCGCTTTAAGTACAATATTACCGTAAAATTTAGGACATGTCAGTCTCGCAGGTTTTATTTGAACTTGACCTCATTTTCACGGTTCATTTCTCAGTGTTAATATAAAAAAGAAGATGTGGTATGATTGCCAATGAGACAACTGTCCACAAGAGACCAAAATGACACAGAAATTAACAACTATAGGTCACCGTACGGCCTTCAACAATGAGCAAAGCCCATACCGCATAGTCAGCTATAAAAGGCCCCGAAATGACAATGTAAAACAATTCAAACGAGAAAACTAACGGACTTATTTATGTACAAAAATGAACGAAAAACAAATATGTAACACATAAACAAACGACAACCACTGAATTACAGGCTCCTGACTTGGGACAGGCACATACATACATAATGTGGCGGGGTTAAACATGTTAGCGGGATCCCAACCTCCCCTAACCTGGGACAGTGATATAACAGTACAACATAAGAACGAACTATAAAAATCAGTTGAAAAGGCTTAACTCATCAGATGGATAAAATACAAGTGGATGTGGCAGGGTACTTGTACATCCCAACAACAAAAGACACTAGGAACAGATCTGAGAGTACTCGCAGTTATCTGACAGCTAGTTCAAAGCCACTAACAACTAATAAAAAATCATGCATCTAAGACTAAATTATTATTCCGTACACATCCAACATCCAATGGATTTAGTGTAAAGACGTCATAAACAGTCAGAGAAAACATGACCTTGTGCAATGCCAAGATACAGGTATCGACAGATTGTAGATCCATGAATGTGTATATGTATATAACATACTAGTAATATTTAGTTTGCTTTTAATTTACTGATAACAAAATCAATATTTATACCAATAAAACAATATTCAATGATCTTATTACAGTGTTGAATTGGTAACCTTTTAGAATAAGTTTATTTAAAGGAGCGATAAGTTTACAAGGATCATTTCTAAATTTCCGGGCACGGTTAACAACATTTCCGTAAAATGAGGATGTGCTATCCCGTTTGAAATAAGTTTTCTACAGGTACAACCAAACTTCAAAACCAAATCTTTATATCTATGGAAAAATTTAGTAAAGGTTTTGAGTAATTTATGGTAACGATATCCCTGGTTTAATAATTTACCAGTAATACATAGATTACGTTCGTTAAAATCAAAAACGTCACAACAGACACGGGCATAGCGAACGAGCTGTGAAATATAAACACCGTAAGATGGTGCCAAAGGAACATCACCATCTAAAATGGAAAATTAACAATAGGGAACGAAAATCGTCCCTTTGTCGTAAATTTTAGTGTGGAGTTTCCGTTTAAAACCGAAATATCTAAATCTAGGAAAGGACAGTTATTACCGTTTAAATTTGATTTATTTAAAGTAAGTTCCTTGGGGTAAATTTCAGCAGTATATTGAGAAAATTCTTGATTATTTAACGAAAAATATCATCAAGATAACGGTAAGTGTTGTTGAATTTATCAATTAAATGCAATTTCGACGGGTCTTTACTGAGTTTAGTCATAAACTGTGATTCGTAACAGTACAAAACAAGTCTGATATTAAAGGGCACAATTAGTGCCCATAGGGATACCTACAACCTGTCGATAAACTTTGTTGCAGAAACGTACATAAATATTATCAAGGAGAAAATTAACAGCTTCAGTCATCTCATCACACCTCCAGTAAGTATATCTAGCATATTTACCTTTCTCATTAGAGAAGAAGGCTTTAAATGAGTTGCAGCAAATATATTTGCATTCAGCTTTACCAAACGACCATTTAATCAAATAGGAAAACTTTTGTTTGATAAGATAGTGTGGGAGTGTAGTGTAAAGTAGAAAATCAAAACTGTCAACAGAATCAAAAGGACCATCAAAAGTATGTAATTGATCTAAAACATCCGAAGATTTTTACACTCCAAAAATAGTTTATACCACTATGTTCATATATTTTATTACAATAGTTTATGATAAGCTCTTTAATAGTAGTTAATGAACTTGTTAAAAGCACTGAAAGATTAGTTGTAGAACACTTACTAGAGGCCGAGATGAAACGATATTTAAATGGTTTTTGTGTAGTTTAGGTAGCCAATACATAGTAGGGTCCTTCAAATGTTCAGATAAGCCTTAAGCTTTGATGTGGTTGTGATATGTTTGTTTACTATATGACTCTCTGTGGAGCGGATGGACTTGAATGTAGATGAATTTAAAATTTCATTCTTAAGAACGTCCGTGTAGTATTTACGGCATACCACCACCACATTGTTTGCTGCTTTGTCGGCCGGTACAAACACAAACCGCTTTGAAAGTTCTTGAAGTTTATTTCTTATTCTGGAAATAGGTGTATTATGTACTCTATTATTTACTTCTAAATTATTTTCAAAATGTGATATTCTCTTATCTACCACATTCATACATTTATTTAAATAAGAATCAAGAGATTTTTATCAGATTTTTCCGTTTACACCACTTTTACAAAACGAGGAAAGAGCATCTTTGGTGACTTGACGACACTCTTTCCAATCTATTTTAGATGGAGGACGATATTTTGGTCCTTTTTCAAAAGTTTTAACCTCTCTGTCCTGGACGATATTGAGGTCCCCTGTAATAACATGGCCATAGGGAACATATCTAAACTTCGACGATTCACAGTTTCAAGTTAAGGAGTATTATTATCTACATTCACGTCTGATGTTACCGACGTATAATTAAAAATTAGACTTCTGCTGGGTTTTTTGTATGTGTATGAAATTATAGGTGGTTCTATGTTATCAAAATAGGGAGGTATAAAGTTTTGAACGGTAGAGTCATTAAATATACTAGATATGTTGATAAAATCAATACCTCTGCTAATATATTTAATTTTCAGAAAATGACGTTTATGATCTTCAGGTTTGTCGATACGCGGGAACAGCCTATAAAAAGCTGTAATTATACGCGAATATTCATACAGTGGGCTAAAGAAAGAGATGGTGTCACACTCTTTGAAAATATCGTGTAATTTACTAATGGGTATTTGACCCAGTTTACATAATAATTGATGCCTACCATTGTTTTTAAATATAGATAGATAGGAGATTATCTAGTGTATAATTTATACGATGTTTAACTCGTTGATTTCGATTGATACGTTTGCCATGAGACCTATTATTTCGTTGTCTTTTATCAATAATATTCATGATATCAATAGAAGAAGTAGTATATTGTCATTTAGACCCAGGGATAAGCTGTTTGAAGTCGTTTAATCCAAGACAGTTCGATAACTTTACGGGAATCTTCAAATTGTTTATGCGATTGCCCTTGTTGTTTCTGGACCGTTTCGAGCGGTTGAAATCTAATGAATTTAATATTGTGGTTGTGTTTACCTAAATGTTGATAAATTATACTTTTGAATTTCTTAGGTTTTCGGAAGCGGTATAGATGTTCCTGTGTTCGTTTAAAAAACTCCCGTCCTGTTTGTCCTACATATTGTATACCACACTTTGGCTTTGTTCATGTAACCAGATAAATGAGGCTTTGGGTTTTCATGTAATGTCACAGGAAAAGGAAAGCGAAAAGCTCTCCTGTTCACTGTTGACCTTACAGTATTATCAGAAGATAATCTAGAACAGGTTTGTCATTTTCTGGCATTGCACGGAAATATTTTTATTGAATAATCTGGCTGCAGCAGCATTGCCACCTTTAACACAATTATAAAAGCGCTAAATTTAGATAGGGAATTTCGATTGACGGCGGTTGAATTAATATTTGGAATGAGGTTTTTAGAGCACGTAAATATCCTTGAAGGATTGGTGTTTAGTGTTTTTTAAGTTTTTGTGTTTTGGTCTGTTTTCTTCAGCTATAAGCAATAGATCAACTATATTTGTTGTATGGAAGGATTGTAAGGTGTATATGTCTGGCAGGTATCATCTGACCTTGACCTCATTTTCATGGTTCATTGGTCAATGTTAAGTATTCTTGGTTAAGACTGTTTCTTAGAAACTATAAGCAATAGGTCAACTATGTTTGGTTTATTGAATGATTGTAAGGTGTACATGTATTTCTCGTTTGGTTTATCTGCCCTTGACCTCATTTTCTTGGATGATGTTAAGTTTATGTGTTACTTGTAGTAAAGCTTTATATTTAGGACTATCAACATAAAATCAATGGTTAGTAAAGAAGGCGAGACATTTCAGCGTGTGCACTTTTGTTATTTAAGCTTTAATTTTTAGTGTAATGGTTAGTTTATCAATGGCTGCCATTCTTTATTTTTATTTGGTCATGGCATTGTGTTTCTCTCCTTAGGATTTTAACTCGAATCCCCTTGGTTTCTTCGATTTTATCCAAACAAATTACTAAGTATTTATTCTGTTTACTATTTATGCAGAATCTTAAGATTTCCTTGAAAAAAATATTCAAAACTTTAATATTTTTGTTTAGATATTGAGTGTTATGAAAAACGACGATTTTAAACAGACTGGTCGGTGGGTTATCAAACTGAAAGACAAGAAAACTGATAAAGTGAAGGAAAATATCTTTGATGCTGTTCTTGTTTGCACTGGTTGTAATAGTGAAAAGTATGTACCTAATTTCCCAGGTTTATCAAACTTCAAAGGAGAAGTTGTTCATAGCCAGGACTACAGAAAGCCAACTGGATATGAAGGCAAAAGAGTACTTGTCATTGGAATAGGAAATTCAGGATCGGAAATTGCTGTAGAACTCAGCGGAGTTGCTTCACAGGTACTTTATGTTCATTTTTAATCATTTAAGGTGTATTATTACATAGATTGCAAAACGAATTGCAAGTAAAACAAATTACCAAAATCATTTTACAATAAAATGATTACTATATTTATTAATAGATTTCAATTGTCAATTCATAGCAGTTTCTAAGCAATATTTATCAGACTTGCATTACTAAATACAAATAAAATCGAAGTATACGTGAGCCTATCATATATTGCATTTTCTTGGCTTTAACTTATTGGAGTTGAAGTGAAAATTTATAATCATTTGAAATCCAAACAATTTTTGTTTTGAAGGTTTTTATAAGTACCGGACGTGGAAGTTGGGTATTTCCCAGAATAATCGACTGTGGTATGCCTATCGATATGACATCTTTCAAAAGGATTATGATAAAACTGAAACAAATATTACCACAGCTAATTGAAAAATTGGTAGAGAAAAAAGCAAATGCGGGATTTGATCATACATATTATTGTCTTCAACCAAAGCACGGTGTCTTTACTCTTGCTCCAATTATAAATGATGAAATACCAAAACGATTGGCATCGGGGACATTACGGGTAAAAACGGATGTCAGAACGTTTACTAAAAATGGGGTAATATTTGACGATAACACAGTGGAAGAAAACCTCGATGTTGTTGTCTTGGCAACAGGATATGCATTTAAATTTCCTTTCTTGGACAAATCTGCGACTAACGTCAAAGAAAACAATGTAGATGAACTGTACAAGTTCATTTTCCCACCAAAACTGGAGAAGTCAACTTTGGGTGTAATCGGATGCACACGCGCAAATGGACCAAATGTGCCAGTATTCGAGATGCAGTGTAGACTGTCCACACGTGTTTTTCAGGTAAATGATATTTTTTTTGCGAAACTTTAATCAATAAACATTAATAAACAAAAGGACCTTAATGCTTCTTAAGTGTGCAGAATCAGTAATACTTTACATCATGACCCTATAAGACCTTGACCTTTGTCCTGAAGGTAAATATGTCAATCCTTTAACAATATACATTCTCAAATGCCATAACAAGATATTTCTAATGCATCTTAGATTTTGTCACTGGGGTGTTATGTCCCATCCCTTATATCATAAATTGTTGAATGTATCGAAAGCAGTAAAGAATCCCACCCATTAATTATATATATTCTTATTTTCCATGACAATACCTTTCTAGTACTAGAATATGTGTTTTGTGTCTTTCCTTTACCAGAATGTAGATGAAGGGAAGACACTAGTTTTAGTGTGAACAGCAACACAACTTTATTTTTCTACGTTTTAAGTTGTCTTTAGTTTTCTACGTTTTAAGTGTTCTTTATTTTTCTACGTTTTAAGTGTTCTTCATTTTTCTACGTTTTAAGTGTTCTTTATTTTTCTACGTTTTAAGTGTTCTTTATTTTTCTATGTTTTTAGTGTTCTTTATTTTTCTACGTTTTAAGTGTTCTTCATTTTTCTACGTTTTAAGCTGTCTTTAGTTTTCTACGTTTTAAGTGTTCTTTATTTTTCTACGTTTTCAGTTTTCTTTAAATTTTTCTACATTTTAAGTTTTCTTTATTTTCTACGTTTAAGTTTTCTTTATTTTCTACATCGCATTTTACGTGTGCATTCTTCTCAGGACCATTAGTAATTCCATTGATGAAGAAAAACATAGAAGAGTCGAGTAGTAAAAATATAACCTTGTTGTGTTTCTGTATTAGGTATCGATAGCATTATGACATTTTGTATTTAAAGATTTGTCGAATACTATAGAACAGTGTTCCATCTAGTAAACACTTTTCAAGCTGGGACATTATGTTAGTTGTCTTCTTCTGAGTTTTAAGCAATTAAGGGTGTATATATATTGGTCAAAACTGTCATCAATCTGATTACAATCCGATGTTTTGTTACGCTACGCTCCAACTTACTTAGGTTGGAGAGAATCGTAGCGAAAACTAACTGCTGATTTTAATCAGATTGAACTTTCATCAAATTTTATCACAAAAATAAGGACTTATCGTTATTTCAAATGCAGTCGTTTAATGATTCTTATTTCACATCCAGTTTTATTGGATTTTTTTGAAAAACGTTTGTAATTATATATAATTTAAGTTGTAAAATAATTTTGTCTTGTATTTAGGGGATTAATCTCGATTCAATTATTCATAGTTCGAAACTCGACTTAAAAGGTTCTTTTATTTTATATTATGTATTGAAATTCTGTGCACAAACTAAATTTCTAGCATTGCACATGATCACGTTATTCTATATTATTTATGACGTTGCTATATTATATGTTGACCACTTAAAGTAAGTGACCAATATTTATGTGTAAAAACACATTATTTCTGTTTCAGCACGTTCAATTCACCATTAAATTTATTCACAACTTGTTTAGACTCGATGCGATTTGGAGCTTGGCATAATGTTAAACAATCTGGTTTAAATTAAAGTGATTGTTTAGATTTCTGCCTTTTGTTTTTTATTTGTCTTTTGATTATTTGTGTCGCTGTGTTGCTGTTTCATTGATTGACAATCCATGTTTTCCTTTTTTCATGAGTAATTTGAGCTAAGTTTCAGTAATTCTTCAATACAGTATCCTTTTTTTAACTACGTTTAAAGTGTTCTTTATTTTCCTATGTTTTAAGTGTTCTTTATTTTCCTATGTTTTAAGTGTTCTTTATTTTTCTACGTTTTAAGTGTTCTTCATTTGTCTATGTTTTAAGTGTTCTTTATTTTCCTATGTTTTAAGTGTTCTTTATTTTTCTACGTTTTAAGTGTTCTTTATTTTTCTACGTTTTAAGTGTTCTTTATTTTCCTACGTTTTAAGTGTTCTTTATTTTTCTACGTTTTAAGTGTTCTTTATTTTTCTACGTTTTCAGTTTTCTTTAAATTTTTCTACGTTTTAAGTTTTCTTTATTTTCTACGTCGCATTTAACGTGTGCATTCTTCTCAGAAGCATTTGTAATTCCATTGATGAAGAAAAACAAAGAAGAGTCGAGTAGTAAAAATATAACCTTGTTGTGTTTCTGTATTAGGTATCGATAGCATTATTACATTTTGTATATAAAGATTTGTCGAATACTATAGTACATGTGAAGCTTATTGAAGTTATCTTGTATGGATAAATATTTCTTCAATTATTTTACAGGGAAAAGTAACTCTTCCGTGCTATAATGAAATGATGTTAGATATTGAATCCAAACAGGAGGCACTGAAACAAAAATATGTAAAAACACATCAACACACAGTTGCTGTCGAATACATAGAGTATATGGATGAACTCGCCACATTAAATGGATGTCGACCTGATTTGGGTATGGCTTGCCTCTTAGTTTGACATTTAATTGTATAGTCATTGGTCAATGACAAGATTTTTTTAATGTTTTTACCCTTTTATATACAGATTTTAAAGACGTATAAGGAAAAAAACTCTTGCATGTTCATTGACTTACACACAACCATGCAATTAATGTTGCATTTATGTTATTGTGATTGAAATTTACACATTGTAGAAATATTCATACTACTTTGAGTGATATGGTAAATACGTGTTTTTACAGGCTCATTATTATGGCTAGACCCCAAATTGGCCTTTACCTGCTACTTTGGGCCATGTACACCATACCAATACAGACTACAAGGACCTGGAAAATGGGATGGAGCAAGAAAGGCGATATTGACGCAGTGGGACAGAACATTAGGACCCCTTAAAACAAGACCATTAGGATTTAATGAACAGCCTTCACAGAAAAACTTCTTACTATTCTCTTTTGTTTTTATTGTATTCATATGTTATATGCTTCAGGTTGCACTTCTGTAAATATACAGAATATATTACAATGAATTTCCAATAGGAACTCCTTCTACAGCTAAAATTGTGCCACTTTTACACACAATGAAGTTTCGTTAAAAATAATATCCTAGAATGAAAAGTTTATATGCACTACTATTTTTTTCAAAGGTCAAAACATAGGGCTGTGCGGCATATTTTCAACATTTATATGTAACGAACTTCTAAGAGTTTAAACTTATACTAAAATTCTGTACTATCCCTCCCTCTACTTTGGGTCTTCCTCAGAATTCAATTTGGCCGCTATCCATGTGTATTTATACTGGTAACATTCTCAAATTGTGTCTCTACGAGATGAAGCATAAATATCATATCTGGGAACCAGTAGATAAACAAAACAAAATTTCTATGAATATTAAATTTCTCCCCAAAAGAGGCGTGGTTTGTGAAACAGCTGTATGTACAAAGTGCAACCTTCAAGCTTTATTTTTAAATTACATTTATCCTGCAATCAGCCAATTATTGTACAAATAACAGGTGCACAAATAAATGTTTGTTTATTTGTACTTGTACAAATAAAGTCTCCTGTTCCTCCACCTCCATATTGAGCAAATGGTAATGAGAATATTTTTTTTTTGTGTGACAATTCAATTTGGGGTCTACTTCGCGATCCGCGTTTAAACTATGTAGATTTCTTTGAAAAATGTTAAAAATCAGAGACAACTACTTGAATTTAAAAAACTTTCCTACGGGATTCCCCAGACATGCGTGAGATCCATACATGTGAACCTCCCGACGGGAGAACAATAATCCCGGTTTGAGAGGTCTCCTCCCGTCCCCCGGTTGAAGAGAATAAACATCCCGTGTATAAATTATTTCATGAATGAACATTTTCCCGCGCCATTTTTACTACGATTTATTATAATAGACGTAAAAGCCCGAGTGTATCGAAAGAAGGTCTCGAAAGAATGGTATCGGGTCCGTTCGCTCCCAATACACGTTCGCACCCTACACGTTCGCACCCCACACGTTCGCCCCCTGGGTTCGTTCGCACCCTATTTTTTATTCAAATACTGGTTAAATTATTAGATGTTTTTTGATGTATTCATCCAAATATTTAAATTTTCATTAATAAAAATTCGGGAATTTGAAATGAAATATTTTTTTGGTGATTTGATGATTAATGATTAAGTGTTAATTAGGTATGATTACTATTAATTAGTATTCACAAAGCCAAATTTGGTATCATTCTGTGATTGAAAATCATGATTGTTGTTATGACTAGCTTTGATGTAAATACAACATGTTGTTAGCTTGGTATGATTAAAATCAAAGAAGATTTTGTATCTTCCGGCTTTCTTTTTAATACAAGTCTTTGATCAAGTATTTGTATAGTAATACTATACAAATCCTTGCTTAGATGAATGAACTTTGTCTTAATCTTCATAAATATCTTTCATGATTCATTTATATAATTAATAAAACACTAAAGGAAACAATACATTTTAAGAATATTACTTTATTTTGAGGAAACAATACAAAAAACTGATTAAAAATGTATTCAACACAAAACCTATGAAAAGGGTGCGAACGTGTGGGGTGCGAACGTGAAAGGGGGCGAACGTGAATGGGAGCGTACGTGATTTTGGGCGAACGGACCCGGATTCCAAAAGAATCCGGTATAACTGACAACATGTTTATATTTTGACCAGGCCGTCGGCATATTAACAAGTGATAATAGTTTGATTGAACAATACACAAGTGACAGGATAATAAATACTCGATAATCATATGGCTAATGTCACACGCCAAGGACGAGTAAAGGTGAATACCGGCTTTGATAGAAAAGTGTACTGTTTTTGTCAAAACATCGATCGGAAGGTTTTGATGCCAAAAAACATTTGAAAACTTTCAATTCCGCTATTTAAATACTAGCTATTTCACATTCCAATGCGGTTATAAGGATAAATTAGGATTAACAACTACATAAAGTTTTACAAGGATAAAGATTAATTAAGTACAGTCAAGTGTATTAAAAGCACCCAAGTCAGCTTCTACTTCTTAGAAGAACCCAGTGTGCCAAGACAAGTGCTGTGAAATTATTAAATAACATTTGTTCATGTAATATAGACCGTGCTTTACTTAATATATTTTAAAGTGTTTAAAACAATGAGTCTTAAGTTTTCTAGCAAAATGACTTTCTTAATGCTTAACCATGCATAAATTTGGTTAAATATTGTTTGTTTGTTTATTTGGGCCAAAACAAATAATACATGTGTTTCCGCTAACCCTACCTACCTTATTTTTTAGTGCCTACCCTAACTCTTTTTATGCCATCTTGGAACTAGCACTGTTAAAGTCAGACTGATTCCCTAGTGGTAACCAGCTAAAAAATGTTTGTAAAATAAAATGATATTGCCTACCTACCCTATTTTTTTTCAACACGTTAGCGGAAACACATGTATTATTTCTTTGGGCCTTATCACGTTATAAATATGTGTAGCAAATATTTTTATACGACCGCAAAAAAATTTTGCGGTCGTATATTGGTATGACGTTGGCGTCGTCGTCGTCGTTGTCGTCGTCGTCGTCCGGCGTGGTCGTCGTCCGAAGACACATTGGTTTTCGCACTGTAACTTTAGTTTAAGTGAATGGATCTCTATGAAATTTTACCATAAGATTCAATACCACAAAAGGAAGGTTGGGATTGATTTTGGGGTTATGGTACCAACAGTTATGGAATTAGGGGCCAAAAAGTGGCCAAAAATAAGCATTTTTGTAACTTCCAGACATAACTTGTTTGTTAGTGTATGGATCTCTCTGACATTGTACCACAAGGTTCCATATCACAAAGGGAATGCTGGGATTGATTTTGGGGGTAATTGCCTCAAAATTTTAGGAATTAGGGGCCAAAAAAGGGTAAAAAAAACAAGCATTTTTCTAGTTTCATGACAATAACTTGTGTGTAAGTGTATGGATCTTTCTGAAATTGTACTACAAGGTTTCATATCACAAAGGGAAAACTGGAATTGAGTTTGGGGGTAATTGCCCAAAACGTTTAGGAATAAGGGGCCAAAAAGAGGCCAAAATAAGCATTTTTCTAGTTTCCAGACAATAACTTGTGTTCAAGTGTATGGATCTCTCTGAAATTGTACTGCAAAGGTACCATACCACAAAGGGAAGGCTGGGATTGATTTTGGGGGTAATTGCCTCAAAATTTTAAGAATTAGGGGCCAAAAAGGGGCAAAAAAACAAGCATTTTTCTAGTTTCAGGACAATAACTTGTGTGTAAGCGTATGGATCTTTATGAAATTGTACTACAAGGTTCCATATCACAAAGGGAAAGCTGGGTTTGAGTTTGGGGGTAATTGCCCTAAACGTTTAGGAATTTGGGGCCAAAAAGGGGCCAAAAAACAAGCATTTTTCTAGTTTCCAGACAATAACTTGTGTTCAAGTGTACGGATCTCTCTGAAATTGTACTGCAAGGTACCATACCACAAAGGGAAGGCTGGGATTGAGTTTGGGGGTGATGAATCATAAGGGGGTTCAAAAAATTTGAGGGGGGATTTTTTTTTTCATTTCTTTTCTTTTAAATTTTCCATTTTAAATTGGTTATTTCTGATTTATATATAAAAGCAAATAATAATGATATGGTTTGAATAGGTAAATTAAAAATTGTTAAGTTCTTAGACCACATTCATTCTGTATCAGAAACCTATGCTGTGTCAAATATTTAATCACAATCCAAATTCAGTGCTGCATCAAGCTTGAATGTTGTGTCCATACTTGCCCCAACTGTTCAGGGTTCGACCTCTGCGGTCGTATCAAGCTGCGCCCAGCGGAGCATTTTATTTTTTATATAATGATGCCTATGACATTGCATACTAATAAAACAGATGGAGGCATGAATAAAACACTATACTACAATTTTCTCTAAGTGCTCAAAGAAAAGGTTAAGACTTTATCCAATTTGTGCCTGTTTCTTATAGTTTGTGCTTTAAACTTTGGGTTATCAAACTCAGTAGGCAGTTGCATGATGGTCTTTCGACGTGTCATATCCCAAAGTGAATCCGGGTCCATTCGCCCAAAAATATGTTCGCTCCCATTCCTGTTCGCCCCCTTTCACTTTCGCACCCTACACGTTCGCACCCAAAGTCCATTCGCACCCTACACGTTTGAGGCAATGATTATATCAAATGAATGGCTGAAAACCAAAAATCCAAAAATGTTATTGCCTCAATGCTGAGTTTCACAGCAGCAACTAGAATGTATTACTGGGTTATAAGTACCTCTATGAATCTAGTGTATATAAACTTTTTATTCCTGTCGTCATATTGCCATTGTTATGCCGCCGCCATATTAAGTTTTACCCTTGTTCGTCTGTAAGTACGTACATCCGTACATCCCAAAATTGTTCTCTAACTTTAGTTTGTCTCAACCAAATGTTATGAAACTTATATACACAATACTCATTACCACAAAACACAGATAAAATTTGAATTTTGGTGGCGTCAGTTTTACCGTTCTAGAGTTATGCCCCTTTACAAATGTAAAAATTGCTGAATTTTTGTTTCCGTTCTCCAACTTAAGTTTGCCTCAACTAAATGTGTTGGAATGTATACACAATCCTTATAACCACAAACACAGATCAAGTTTGAATTTTGGTGGCATCATGTTTACCGTTCTAGAGTTATGCCCCTTTACAAATGTAAAAAACGCTGAATTTTTGTGTCCGTTCTCTAACTTAAGTTTGCCTCAACTAAATGTGTTGGAATGTATACACAATGCTTATTACCACAAAACTCAAATCAAGTACAAATTTGGGTAGCGTCACTTTTACAGTTCTTGAGTTATGACCCCTTTTAACGTTAAATGCTAGCGGGGGCATCATCTGTGTCTCATGGACACATTCCCCATTTATTGATCAAAGCCTTTCATATAAATTCACTTTCATTACAGTTGTATTGATTTAAGTTTACTGTCTAATTAAAATAAAAGATGTGGTATTTTTTGCGATTGAACCAGCTTTCCAAATGAGTTCAAAGGAGGAAGATATATAAACAATTATAGGTCACCATACGGTCGTCAACAATGAGAAAGACTCATACCATATAGTAAGCTTTAAAAGGCCCTTATATGAAACATGTGGAACAATTCAAACAAGAAAACTAGCGGCTTAATTAGTAACAAAACAATTGACTTAAAACAAATATGAAGGACTTAAATCAATAAAACATACAGGCCCTTGACATGGGATGGCCTTTGGGCACATATAGAAATTAACAGAGCTTTCTGTATATTTGATTATTTTAAATCTACAGGTTAAGGTTGCAATAGAAAATATCAAAATTTTACATGACAAACATATGAAAAAAAAAGTGATTTTTGATCATTGCTGAAGAGACAATGGTTTAGTAATAATCCTATTGCAAGTCCCAGTTTCTGCAAACCAGATATTTAATGCAAATTGCACAAACCAATCGCAATATAAATTTAAGCACTCAGTTTGCTTTATAATCTGGATGCATTTATTTTATCTATCATACCTTCATACTTTGTTTCCTGGATGCCTTCAATTATTCTTAACTCGTAATTGAAGCTGTCTGTACTCATGGTAGATGTTGTATAATAAATTTTAAAGTCCAATTTCCATATGAAGTGAAACCCTGTGGCATGCAACTTATAAGGTTTCGTGTATTTTTCTTGAGAGTAACACACTGGTCAGCTTCATTGGGACCTCTTATATAGAGACTTATTTTGGTCTCCTAAAACATCTCAAATATTGAGGATTTCCTGATTTTACTAAAATCAATCCAAATATTCTACAGGAAAACTTGGTTTTGAAGAATATCTTATTTTCAGAAGTTTTATGAATATCTAAACACACTCTCAAAAGAACTAATTTATATAAAAAAGATATGTAGATATAAAAAGATACCAGGATTAAAATGTTGTACGGCATGCGCGAGTAAAGACTACAAAGAATCATCAGTGACGCTCGAATAAAAAAAGTTAAAAAGGCCAAATAAAGAACGAAGGTGAAAGAAATTCAGGACCCAAAATTTCGAAACAAAGGTTTTGCTAAATACATCTAAAGTAGTCTATTCCTGGGGTACCTGTAAAGTGCGAAACGAAATAGAAACGGAACGAAAAAAAAAACAAAACGAAACGAAACGAAATGAATAATTTTTTTTACAATTTCAAATTAAATGTCCCCGCTCAATGTCTTTATATGTACCAATATAGGGAAAGACAGTGTGAACTGATATATATGGGTCCGAAAAGTGGGATTATCGGGATATGATTGAGTGGTTAGAATGTTTTTCTGTGGACTGTTTTCGTGTGAGCAGGTTTACATTCGGCTTATATTTACATGTAAAGAATTGGTTTATTTGTTGTCGTGAACATGATATATTTTCTTCCGGGTTGACGTTAAGCCGCGAGTCACCCATATCGAACGAAAGCATTAATAATAGATCATTGTTTACGCTTTATTTCGCTGTCAGATCTAGGTATGGGTGTGTAAACCTAGGTTGGTAAAGATGGATGGCTGTCTTCTCGGGTGAACTGGGAGGATTGGGGGATAACTACAGTTTGTTTATGTGAGGAAAATTCTGTTGACCAAACGAGTCGAAGGGGATTTCCGTGTTACAAAACAGAGGGGACATTTCTGCGAAATAGTCTTGTGGTGTCATATCACTCTTTCCTTTAAATTCATCGGCCCATTCTTCTGGAACACATATATCCACCTGACACATTCCAAATAAATCTCCACTTCGGACGGCATTTAATATTTGGGTTTCGTTGAATCTTCCTGGATGTTTTCTATAGAAGGTAGGACGTCCTTTGATGATGATAGCATGAACTAGTGGATTTTTGTGGAGTTTTTGGAAGTCACATTCCCACATTTCAACGACGTTGTATCCTTGAGATTTCAAATAGCTTGTGGTATCAAAAGTCTTCTTTAATTTGTGTTCTCGTTTTTCGATCCATTTTCGATCTTTTATGTTGGCTGTGACGTCACACTGGTGACCGTGAAAAAAAAACATCCGTGGAATTGGTATAATGTGTTCGTACTAGAGTCCCAACCGTCCACCAAGTATTTTCCAACCCGCTTTTCTGATCCGTGATTCAATTTGTGGTGTATGCTTGCTTGACCAGAGGTAATCAAATAATTCATCCAGTGATAAGCCATCATATAGTGATCTCTACATTCAGGACTAAAGTTTTCTCGCTCCTCCGTCTAATAAAAGGACCAACAGGCATTGGTTTTCCAATGGCTTCTAAATACAAAGCATTTGCATCCAATCCAATCACTTTTTGACAGATCTTATCTCCCCCTCGAATACGTGTTTCATCAACCTTGTGATATCGAGTAAAAATTATGCTCTGCCCGCCAATGATATTGTCTTAAAATACTTTATAAAGATCTTTGTTTTGGTTATCAAATAAGGCGAAACTGGCGGATATAGCAATCTTGAAAATGTCAATGTTTTTCTTGAAAATAGAATGTCTGAAGACGTTCTATTGCCGTAACGAAGGGTCCGACGTCAAGATTATTGTACCATTCTAAGAAATCTTCGAATGTTGACATATTATTCTCTCGCCAAACGTTTACACAAAATTGATAATCTTCCTGTGAAATGTTAGTTTGTTTCAGGGAACTGTAAAAAGCTTCATGAGGTGGTAATTCGGGATGATTTAATTTTTCGGGATCATCAAACCATTCGTAAGGGAAAAATCCTTTTTGCTCATCCACCTGGTATGCTTTTAAAAAATTAGCGTATGACGTTCCTGGTGCTACAAATTGCATCACGTCAAGAAATTTGTAGTATTTAGGATATACAGGCATACATGTTGTTCTTTTTAACGACAAAAGGACGATCTTCTTCTACATGCATGTCTACAAACATGGCGAGTTTTTGATTGATGAGATTTAAATCGTATTTCCCCGAATTAAATCCTAATACTGGAATTTGCGTCATATATCCTTCTAATTGTCCATATAGGGATTTCAGTTGATTTTCCATGATTTTATTTCCATTGAGAATGCTTTGATCGCCCTTTGGTGGTTGATTTTCTTCATTGTCTCCATCAATACTTTTGCATTCATCTTCGTCATGGTTAAAATCCCCATCTTCACTCCAGCGCTGTATGGTTTTATTCAGTTACTGTTTAACCCAACCCCATTTGATTTCGGATAGTTCAATAACAGTTTCATATATCTCAAACATTGCATTAAACATTGAGTTTAATGATGTATCGAGGTTTGTGTCAACGAAACACATCGGACTGGTATGCCCTGGTACGTTGCTGCAGAGAGAGACGGAGATTGGTACATGTTTAGTAGTATACTGTAGTTTGCCGGAAGTCGAATCGTGAAGTTTTTGCAGTATAGCCTCGAAATCAAAGACGATGAACCAATGAAATGTTTGATCTTTCGGGGGAACTTTAATGTCACATTCTTCCAATTTTTCGAAAATGGTTTGTTGAGCTTTAAAAAATCCACCAGGGTATACGTACTTTGTTTGATTTGTACACGTGCGCTGATGTCGGTGAAGATGACCGTGATGATTAAAGTGACGTTCGCTTGTTTGGCATTGGTATTTTTAGCGTAATTCTCAAACTCTTTAATGTAAGAGAGGTGGTGTTCGTACATATTTAAATACATTATCTCTTTAAAACGACAGAGACTTGTACACACAAAACGCCGTATCGTCTTCCTTTAATTCATAGACGTTTATATTCACTTGAAAACAGGATTCAAATTCTGGAATTTGATGTAACTGTAATCCGGAAAACAGCTTTGCTTCGTATGTGCTTTCAATTTGTCGTTCCTGATAGCCATTCCATTGTTGAAAATAATGCTGCAGACTGCGTTCTAAGTTAGTGATGGATTGACCTCTGTGTAACTCCAAGCACCGGAAAGCGCAGAGTTTATCCGTAAATGCCTTAGATTTTTTTTTGTCTTTCACGAGAGCGTATATGCTAGACTTCTGTTTAATGTAGTCGGGCAGAGGCGTTTCTCCTTTTCCTAGCATATAATTGGTGGTGTCGATTACAAATAGCACATTGGTCACTAGAAAAGGTTTCCATTTGGTGTCGGGTCTCTTTTATCAAGTATTCACGCAAATTTAAGTCCGTTAGTTTCCGCCGTAGTTTATCGATATCACCTCTCTTTGAAATAAACAGGGGTTCATGAAAGACGGAATCGTTTTCGTAGGGTTTGAAAACCTGTAGCGCTTTTCTTCTGTGTGAATTAAAATGACGCCAAAATGTCATGGTAAGCTTGAAGGCGTGTTGTTGACGCTGGTATATACTTTCGACAGCTAGCATGAGTTGGTGCATGTCGACGTCATTCGTCAGTGGTATGTTATATACGGAATGAATGGGACCTTCCCGATGATTTTCCAATATTAAAGGAGCGTTGGCCTCGTACACTTCTTTTAAAGCTAGGTCGTTTTCATCTCCTATCTCCCATGGATAAGGGCCCTGTCCATAAGGGGACGCTTGCAATTGTGTACCCTGTCCGATCTGATAGTGTCGTTGCATGCCGTAAAGGTATAAGTCCAGTTTATTGTTGAATGACTCATTACAACGGCGACAATTAACACGCTGAACGGGTGGCTTCGAGGGATTGGTGCAAGGTTTCTTGATGGCTGGTTGCTCTATAGATACTTGTGTCGGTCTTTTTAGTGATTGACTGTTGGGACTGTGACTGTATTGTTGGTGTTTACGTAATCCGTTAGCCGTAACACAACGCTTGGAACAAATCATTCATTCACATGTCGACAAAACAGTGGGGCTGCCTGAGCACTGATTTTCGTGTTTGCGTTTTTCATAGCTCTGTAGGAACGTTTTGTGACACTTTGTACATGGATACCGAATACCTTGATGTTTGGTTTGTTTATGAGATAAAAGTTTTGCTGGTCGGTTGAAACTTTTGTCGCATAGATCACATTTTAAACGAAGTCGTTCAGATATTAAGGGATGGGACAACAGATGGTGTTGTTGGGCCCATATGCGTATTTGCGATGGCGAATGTAACTTCTCCAATTCTCTTTTGATAATATCGCCTTCAGCATAGTATAGATCCGTTTCCATTTTCCAAAATTGTCTCACGCTGAATTAAATGCGGAAAAAATTATTCCCGCTCACCACACGTTAATTCTATCAAAAAATATCCTGCGTGACTTTATACCTTTAAATATCGTCTGGCAATTGTTTTAGAGTGTCAATGCTTTTATAGTCAAGTATCAATTTATTGCTTTTTGATTGGTTCTTTTATGGTTTAAATAAGCGATAAGCTATAGTATTATTTATAATTTATATGAAACCGGTTAAAACCAGTTTAATACGACTGAAACCGCTCTCTACTCCTAAATTTGGTCCAAGAAACAAAATGGGTGAAAACGGAATAATTTTTGTGAAAAAAAAAGTTGAACAAAAATACACATATGGATGAAAAAAAAAGATTAAAACCCCCCTCTGGACTCCCCCATCCCTCTTTTTCCAGCCCGATCCGTTCAATTTTGTTTTGGAAAAGAAAAAGGGGGTTCAGTCTATTTAAACTGCTGAAAACTAAAAATCTATGTTCATAAGATAAATATAAAATTCACCCAGAGTTCTTTGGTAAACCCTATACCTTTTGATTCCCAAAAGAACATTTCTCCAATGGGCCCCCATGTAATAATAAAAACAAAAAACAAAACCAAAATAAACAGAAAGTTATATTGTATAACAAAAACATACGGGGTTAAACTGCAAGTTTTCCACAAACTTCGTACAATAGGAAATAACTCTAGCTGTTTATCTCATCATTTGACACTGATTAAAACTAGATTTATCCCCTTGGTATGATAAATGTTACAATCGTATCCAGTATAATAAGTAGTTGCTTTTATTCATTGATTGTTCCGTATAGAGCCTTTATCAAGGGGTAATCAGTATAATGATAGTTATTAGTAAAAATATTACAGTTTCATATTAGCAGGTGACTTAAGACTTTACAGACAGAGAATGAATAAATTAATAAAAAAAAGTATGTTTTTTAGTCTTAAAAGAAAGTGCAAACCTTTTATGATTAAACACTCGTCTTTTAAGGAGCTTAATGGATGGTCTCTTAGTCACGCAAATTTAAGATATCACAAACGAAAAAAAAAACCAACATAGTTTTCGATTGTGATAACTTTAATTCCGAGTCGGAAATAGATAATATTTTATCATTTCCTACAAGCCAAGTTGCCAACGTCAAAGCGAGACCAATAGCTTGGAAATTTAGAATTTTGAATGCCAAAGCCAAAACATTTATCAAACACGGGTTAATGAATTAAAAAAAAAAACATAAAGTTGAGTGATGGGGCAGTTTTCAATTTCTGAACGAGGAAGACCAAAAGAGTCCAAATTTAAATTGTTTTGAATAATAGCCTGAAGAGAAAATCCTAAAGTAAAACATGTATTTCCATGTGATTCCTCGCAATCAAAACTCTCCAAAACGTGGACAAATTCGTGAACAAAATTAGTTAAAAAATGAAAGTAATTCCGATGTTTTTGAAGGTCCACATAAATATAAACTTTATTTTTGGAAAATAGAGGTAATCTTGTTAGTCCCACGCAATCTTCGCCAGCCAAATTTCCGAAATCTATATTTAATCTTAAAACTGAACGTGGGGTGGACCTATCTCCAATGGCTGAAATTAAAGTTCTTACGATAGCCAAAGCAATTCCAATACAGTTTGTCTGTGTTAAAATTTGAAGTGGTTTTGTGTCCGAAATAATATCCCTAAATCCGCCTGAAACTTTTGAATATGTGTCAAAAAAAGACGATAAATTCACTGCCCCGATGCTTTAACCGTCAAGTCTCGAAGTATAATTTGCACCTTCCCGGACTTGCACTTTTAATTCATTCAGAAGCACATTTCCTACACCCGAGGTGCAAAGCAGATGGTAGGCGTTAGAAAATGGAATGAAAACTGAAAAAAAAAAAAAAAAATATATGTATAAATATATTTCTCTAATTCTTCGTCAATTTATCCCTTTCTGCACCCATTGTATAAAAAAAAAATAATCAACGTGTGGTCCGTTTGATCTCAGTTCTTCATTGGTTAAAATCCGATTATGACGTCGAATTTTCTTGCTTTCCTCTGAATTTCCTATTGTGGCGTCACATAGAAAGAACACATCATTTTGCAGATCAGTCGAAAAGAAAGAATAAGTTTGCCTGCATATTGTTTGAAAATCATTAGAGAAACAGATTCCACCACCAAATCTCGTGTAATACGATATTTATCCACTCTCGACAGTTAAATTTTAAATATTTAAAACGCTCGGCGAGCCTCGCGTTTTAAATTTGAAAATTTAACTGTCTCAAGTGGATAAATATCGTATCACACTCGATGCAGTGGTAGAATCTATATTTCTCTAATTCTTCGTCAATTTATCCCTTTCTGTACCCATTGTATAAAAAAATTTAATCAACGTGTGGTTCGTTTGATCTCAGTTCTTCATTGGTTAAAATCCGATTATGACGTCGAATTTTCTTGCTTTCCTCTGAATTCCCTATTGTGACGGCATGAAAAAAGGCGACCATGCCTGATGACGTCACATTGAAAGAACACATCATGTAAACAAATAATTCAGAATACATGATTCATCCATCAAATATACTTGTAGTATTTTACGTTTGACTCTCAAATTGGTTCAACATAATAAAAGGTGAACCGTTAGGTCTTGTCTGTATCCTTACCTAAGGATTGCTTTGGTTTTATAGCTAAAAACGGTATTATTTGTCTTGCATGAGCATTTAATGATTTTTTCTTCTTGATTTCATAATGAGAATAAATTCAGAAATGTGGAGTGAATTCGGAACACTTTACATTGGTTAAATAATGAAATGCATGTTTCAGAAATTTACACAAGTCTAATTTCGGTTTTGACGCCCGGGGACACTGTCGATTACAGTAAAAGACGAAAATCTACACATATACGTCCTTATAAAAAAGAAGATGTGGTATGATTGCCAATGTTCATAATTATATCATAATTAATGTTCTCCCCCTAATAATGAATCTATAATAGATGTCACTGGACGTTAAACGATCAACTATTAATTCATCCATCTTATCCTTTTAGTTTTGTGATAATTTGCATATCAAATACATGAAACAACTGCAGATTTACACTATAGTTAGGAGGCCGAAATTATTGCACACATAAAACACATTCACATCCCTACGTCTTGATCCCCTCACAAAACAACACTTTATAAATTTCATGCATCCGTAACGCTTTTCTGGATTTACTTTCACTAGGAACGCTCAAAGCTAAATATTTGAAAGCCAAAGCATGTATAAAAAAGATAGGAGTGAAGAGCTATATGACCAATAAAGGACCTTCACATTCGCAACATTCTTTATATATATATATATATATATGTGTGTCTGTCCAAAGTCAAAAGCACGTAGTTCAGTGGTTGTCGTAACTTCAATTTTGTTATATTTGGGCTTTTTTTTTTTTTTTTTGGCAAAAATGCTTTGTTATAAATAAGGCCGTTAGTTTTCTCAATTGAATTGTTTCATATTTTTCATATTTCACTTTACGGTTTCCGTATTTTTTCATTATTGAAGGTCGTACGGCCTATATATATAACTGCTAACATCCTCTTGATTTGAATTTTCTTAAATAGTTGTCTCACTAGCAAGTATACCACACCTTATTTTCACATAAGAGCTAAATCCATCAAAGGCCAACTTAGTATGTGGTAGCTGAAACCTACGTTTCTTAAAAAAAATAATTCTAAATTTGTATACTGACAATTTAATAAATGTTTGTCATATATATCTGTTCGTGACATACAATGTAAGTATCAAAATATTTCAGCTATGAAGATTTGTAAACCCTTAAATAAACCTGTATTTCCCTCGGGCAATACCCGCGGGAATTCAAATTATTACTTTAGTACAATAATCAAAGTACTGAAGTACTGAAAATCGGATGACCGCAAGTTCTTGTGGATGGTCACAAGCACTTGTCTCAGAAAAAATCATATCTCTATACCTGAAAGTGAGGTTAAGGTACATAGATATATTTTTTTCAGAGACAAGTTAGTGCCTTGATGATGAATAAATGACAGGGAATTCAACCTCACCGTAATAACTATTATATTGTAGTGATACAAATCAGTATACTCTGGTTTGTTGTTATATATTATATTAATATTTGATAAGGGGTTGGCGCGTGCTAACAATAACAGCCGCAATGACCTATTACAGTACAAACAGAAGAGGCGCAGCGAAATAGTTCCATTTGTTTTAACATACAATCCCTCAATGTAACTTGCAAAACCCAGAATGTTGTATACCTTCTTCAGTGTCGATGTGGCATGCAGTATGTCGGCGAGACAGAACAGCCATTCAACAAACGCATGAATGGCCATCGAAGTGACTACACCTGCAAGCCCGACCTTCCCGTAAGTCGTCATTTGAGATCACATGGGCACGCCAAAGCTGATCTCAAAACCCTTACCATCACTATCATAGACCACAACGAGGGTTGGTCAAGGGCCGACAGACTTGCTCGGGAAAGGTTTTGGATAAGAAAGCTAAGGACAGTTTCCCCAGATATAGGGCATAAATGAAAAAAACATAGAATGAGTCACTCATTTTCCCTACCATCACTCATTTTCCTACCATCACTTGTTTCCAGTAACTCAGGCTTCAGTACTGAACTCTTACCGTTTTAAGGAATTTATTCCTCCTCCCAAACATCAATATTGAAAAAATTTACCAGCGTATTGATTATTGATAATGTGTATAGCGATCAAGATTATTATTTCAGTTTGACTACCACATGTCAAGATAAGATACATTTTACTTACATCTTACTGATGAAGGATATTAGTTATCCGAAATATTTAACATTTGTTCATGATTTTATTATTTTTTGGTGATGTTGTACCCTTTTAGACTTGTTATATTAATATTTGTATATAACAGTTACATGTAAATATAATCTTCATCCATTTGTATAACTTTCTATTCTACTATTCTTATAATAGTGCAGTGCAAGTGCATGGTGGACACTCTTCTGTAATAATTCGATTTTTCTAATAGATTGGATTTGAGTAGGCATTCATATTTTCCCGCAAAACGTTCTTGAGATATTCTTCCGCATGCGTTCAGTCAAATTTTCGGTATCCTTGATTTGTTATTGATATATATATTTCTCACGACAAAACATTTTCATATCATTTATCTATTTTCTTAAAAATTATTTTCATATATATTTATTGATGAAATTGATATATAACAAGCGATAAGGAATGTTATTTTGCGTTCGGTTATCAGTCAAAAACGAAAGTTACGTGGGTAGAAATGTCTGTGGCAACAATACACCGGAATGCCCTCACGGTCATCCGATGTAAAAACCATTATCAGAAAATCGGTATAAGAGTGTTTGCAATTATTGAAATCAAGTAAAAAGAAGTGTATATATATATATGTATGACTCGGAGGTGCAATGGGGACCATGAAGTTTGATGGTCACACTGAAGTGCGATGGTCTGCGCCGAAGTGCAGTCAGCCGTTCGATGGTGTGCGATGGTCTATATGACGCGTGATAGCTAGATTAAAATCTACAAATGTGCAATTATTATGAGCAGTATATTTGTTTCAAAGTCAGTATATAAATTTGCATTTACTAGTGTTATTGTCTATGGATGTATTAGTTACAGTTGCGTACTAATTGAGAGATCGTCCTCTGATTTTCTGTATGTGGAAATTATTCTGCGTTAACATGTATCTTTACTTTGTTCCTCTCATGAGATCCTCATTTACCGTTATATTATAATAAGAAGAGTCTGTGGACCTGTATGTATTTAGGGAATGCCACGTTCCATCGTACGTCAAAAAACCCCCAAAAACTTTCGTATATTTCACGTTTCAGAGTTCTACATGTATACAGAATTTTACTCAGAACTCAGAAAGTTGATACGAGCGCGGGTTATGATTAAACCTCTTGTTCTGGATGTCAGGTAACCTACTTGTGTTTATTTTTATTGATAATATTAATTATGTGGAAAACAAAAGGGCCTGGATTGGTGTAATTTTTAATCAACACCATTGTCCTATATAAGATATATATAAAGTTGAATTCTGTACCAAGTCAGGAATATGACAGTTGTTTTCCATTCGTTTGATGTGTTTGAGCTTTTGATTTTGCCAATTGTTAAGGGACTTTCCGTTTTTAATTTTCCTTGGAGTTCGGTATTTTTGTTGTTTTACTTTTTGATTCGTCGTTTCTACGTCATGCTGGCTAATAAAATGAACTTCGTTATTTTAGTAGTATAGATAGTATAAATATGTTCTTTGTTGCGATAATTGACTATACTATAACTATAGTGCAATTCAAAAACTTGCAAAGAATATATAAATTTGAATTTTATTTAATCAATTGTAGCATTGCCCAGTTTACTCAATTTTGGTATTATTTTAGTAGATTTTTCTATATGAATTGAATTTTGAATAGATCAGCATACTCACCTGAAGAAAGTGATATACACCGTGCTAAATTTCACGTTGCTTTTACATGTAACGTTTTGATTTTGATAGATATTTGTCAGTATTATAAATACATTTTTTTCTCTATGAATAATGGAATAAAAAAATTACTGTCTTTTGTTTCGGTAAATATGTGGTTTAATTATAAAACTACATACATAAAATGCGCATTCAACTTTTGTTTTGAAACTGTTGCACAAGTGTTTTTGTGCTCAGAGTAAATTTCGTGTTGTAAAGACCGTCATTTATTCAAAAAGCTTCATCATGAACCTTAAATGCATAAAATCTTAGAATATGATTAATATTTCAATTTTTTTCACATGCAAAAAACTACATTTAACCTTATCTAAATTGTATTTTTGAAATGAAGAGTTATCTCCCATGTTAGGTAAATTTTCTGGTACCGTAAATTTGTTTATATCAAGTTTTTGTATTAATTGTCCTTTCATCTACCGATCATGAAAAAAGTAAAACAACAAAAATAACGAACTCCTAGGAATATTCAAAACGGAAAGTCCCTTAACAATTGGCAAAATCAAAATTTAACTTTGGTTTTAAATCTCATTCAAATACATCTATGACATGTAAATATGTTAATAAAAAAAAGTATTCAAAGGACAATTATTTCTTGACATATCACAAAATGTTTAAAATAAAAGTGAAGCTTACAGAGAGTAAATTTTTTGGTATTGAAATTGATACATGTACATACAATGTATAATGATAATTAAACCGTTATTTTAATTTGTCCAGTTTTAAATAGGCACAAGCCCCACCATAGTTTTATATTTACAATTTAGGCCATTGCAGTGAAAAATACAGTAAGTTATTAGGATCAGAAGACCTTACTGAATATTTCGAAGCCTTATACATTTTCTGCACATTATTTACAAAGGACATAACTCTGTTAATGAATAACTCTAGCACATCTGTATTAATTTTGTTGAATTTGAAGATTTTTTTTTTCTTATAGGAATATATTGTAACAAATGATGATGTATACAGTTGGGATAGTGATATTGCTGTGTTCTGTGATGTTAGGAAGTGTTCATGCGCAGTTTACCAGTAACATGAGTAAGTTAACACTTAACCTTTATTGGAGAAATGTTAGATGAACTCACTTGATCCTTACACTGTGAAAAAATATCTAATGCATCAATAAATATTAAGATGAGGACTTATTTCTAATTATGAAATTTTGAATTTTCCCTTTTACCCAAATTTGAAATGTTTTGCAGAAAATTTCAATTAAAATTGTTTGCATTTTTGGGACTGTCCCAAGTCAGGAGCCTCTGGCCTTTGTTAGTCTTGTATGTTTTTTTTTAAATTATAGTTCATTTATATATTTTGGAGTTTAGTGTGACGTCTATTTTCACTGAACTAGTACATGTTTTGTTTAGGGGCCAGCTGAAGCCCACCTCCGGGTGCGGGATTTTCTCGCTGTGTTGAAGACCCATTGGTGGACTTCGGCTGTTTTATGGCCTTTGGTCGGGTTGTTGTCTCTTTGACACATTCCCCATTTCCGTTCTAAGTTTTACTCTACATACTCAACCTGAGTGTCACATTTTACTCAATTGGTTTCCATTTCTTCACAATAGGAAACACTGATTAGGGATTTTGTATCCTAAGGGTGAGAAAGGGTCTAGAGAAGTTGCTACAGGCTAGGTGCTGTATGCAAATCTTTTCTTGCCACATGGTACGATTTCATTTTCCTTTCAATACATTTAAAAATGAAAAAAGGTTGATTTGTTAATGTCTCTTAATCGAATAAACAGTGTTCTGTAATCATAGAAAATATTTCTTGTACACGTTTAACATAGAAAGATTTATGGATGATTAAAATCACTTTCGCTTCAAATGTTTTCTGTATTATTGATTCATTTAGGGCAAATTTTATCATTAAAGAAACTGTTTTTCACTCAACCTCTGTAAAAAAGAGGCGAAAGATACTAAAGGGACATGCATTCAAAGTAAAATATACATGGCACACATTTAGGCTAACATTTCAAAAATTCACAAGTGACGAACAGTGAAACTTACAGTATATTAGTAAAACAACTGTTCATACATTCATATATATTGTGTACATGTAGACTGATATATCAGTGGCGGATCCAGAGGGGGGGGGGGAGTTCCGGGGGTTGGAACCCCCCTTTTTTTTAGACGATCAATGCATTTGAATGGGGGCATATAGTTTAAACCACCTTTTCCCTTGGGTTGGGAACCCCCATCTTTTTAAAATGGCTGGATCCGCCCCTGTATATTCAGAACCACTTCTTGTATATATTACTGATTATGTTTATAATCCCTCCAACAAATTTTAAATATCTATTAGGTGATGTTCACAACAAGAATTTCTTGTAATTGATGACATATCACCACTGCAAAGGATGGATAATGATAACACAATTCAAGATGCTGTATACAATGTGCCGTTCCTCCTCTGTTCATGGCCCTATAGCACCATGATACATAAAGCTCTGGGGAAAACACTGACAGTATTAATTACAACACCTGGAATAACTGATTAATTACACAAGACAATTTAACCCACATTTGGGTTAAATGATTTTAACTTCCCTCTGATTGACCTTTGTATAAAAAACAAAAAAAGGAGAAAATAGATTTTACTGTCTTGCAGGTTGTATAGGTGTTTTATCAATGTTCTACATTCTTTATGTTTTGTTTAATGTATTGTTATAATAAATGTTTTGCAGTAACAATGGACAGTGATGTCTATTGTGGGAAAGCAATTGATATTTATGATAGGGAATTCGAATATGTTATAAATGCTAGAGCAGATGTGACAACATCCAACCCGAATTACCGTTGCGTTATTACGATTCGTTCTGGTTACACAGATTCATATTACGGAATACAGATCACTCAGCAAATGGTCGATATCAAGGATTATGGAGTTAAACTGAATATTTATGAAGGATCTTCACCAGGAGGAACTGCTGTGGTAGGTGCTTTATTTATAGTATAAAGAGTGGCATATATAATTACAAAGCAATGCTTATTATCCGCACATATTTAAAACATATGTATAATTGCATTTCAAATTTAATGCACTTTAAAAGATATATTATTAAAAGATGTGCAGAATTACTGAGTTAACAGAAACTGACAGAGTACTACTTATACAATATATATGAATAATACCTATGGAATACACAGACAGATATTTCAGAGTGCTTCACCCACAATCATCAATATTCCTGGTAAAAATCACAACCAGGACTAAATTCTTAACTGTATCACCTTAATTATGTGCATACATAGTTCTATTTTGATTAATTTTCTTTGTTTGATTGCTGTCTCATTGACAATGACCCTTATTACGTCACCATACATTTACATTGTATGTACAATGATAAAAGAATTGTCTCATGTAAAATTATCAAATTTATTGTACATGTGACATAGAAATGTCAGTAAAGATGTGCTTGCTATTTTGATTGTGTGCAATTGTTAATTTCATGAATTCCTCCAGCTCATTTGATTGTTTCTAATTGTAATTTCGTAATTCTTCTATCCATTTTAATACTAGTATCTCAAAGTGTAATTTTTCCTGTTCATCGTGTGTAAATTGTATATTGATGCATAATTTCAGAAAATATTATCCTGTCCAACCAAGCGCAGAGGTATTTTATATTCCAAATATGGAATCGTTACATTTGAGTTAATAACTCCAGTAGTGCTGTACAACCCAAGGAATGACTTCAGTATTAAAGTGAAAGCATTTCGTAAGTATTTTCTATTGATATTGAAATATTCAACCATGCCAGCTGACTAACAGTCCACCAGCAGATGTATAGACACAGGACAAGCAAATGAAAATAACACTTTGTATACATTATTTAAAATATGATAAAGTGTTTCAAACCTATAAAGCCTTCTATCAAAATTATGTGCTTAATTCTCCATTATTTATATAATAATGTTTATCAAGATGTCCATGTTATAATTCATTCCAGTATTCGGGGATCCGGGGATCATGTTCGAAGACATGTGGAATAGGAATACAAAATAGACATAGACTAAAACAGCACTTGAAATGTCTTGGAATCGGAAACACAATATTGTAACACACAGCCATGTGCAGGTATATTGAACAATTCCATTAGATGAACACATTAACCCACTCGTACACGTTTGGGGCAATTTCACACCTTTAAAATATCTTCATAGAGTCCAATTTCATTGAATTTACTTAAAACTGCAGTTACTGATGTAAGTTTTAAATTTTCATAGCATACTGATATAATAAAAGCTAAAGATGTGGACTTCAAAAAAGTATAAGTTGATATAGTAATAAGGCATGTTCTAAAAAGATTAATAAGTAAATATTGACTGTTCCTGGGAAAAGTATATTTTTCTGTTAGTTAAATGTTATGTAAAATCGATTTCGTACATGCATGTATTGACTTGTATTTGGAAACTTGATAAATCAATTACAAGTTTTTGTACGTTTATTTAGAGCACACAAACGGCTTTTTTGAAAACTGATCTTTCGTGCAGGAAGAAAATGTTTGCTATGTCACATGATGTGACGTAGGCTCACATGTTCATTCTAACTAGATAGAAAACAATGCTACGAAACAAATACATTTTTAATTATAATAAAAAAGTAAAAATACGAAATACGAAATCAAAACTTAAGGTGGTATGGGTATCTTCTGCCATCTTGGATTGTAAAATAGCAGAACACAATAGGTCTAGATTTCTTTTATTAAGGGGAGGTAATTTAGAAAAAGTATAATTTATAAAGGAATCTTCAGGAAATTTTTCTATTGTATGTCTACATCTACATGTATATCGTACGTTGAACTGCCAATTCTGACCAATACTCAACGCTTTCGGTAGGTGCAAGAAAACGAGTATTTTATAAGGTAAAACCAAAAATATATAAAGCAAGTATATATGTATGATATGAAATAATAAAGAAAAAAAAATAAAGAAAGGGGGGGTACCCATTTGCTTTTCGTTCATCTGACCAGAACCAATCCGGCTTCCGTGGCGGTACCAGGGAAATAATATCCGCTGGCCCACTCCAGTCCATCATTTGACTAACTTGGCAAATGGGGGACTGAACAGACTAGAAAGAGAGTTTTGAAGGCTCCCTCTTGAAGGATGCCAAGGAAGGAACCTCAGCTACTCTTGTTTGTAAAGAGTTCCAAGCGGTCACTGTTCTTGGAAAAAAGCTGTATTTGAAGCCATTAATCTTGGTTGAGTATTGCTGGAACGTCTTGGTATGTGATGATCTTGTTCTTGCTGATACTGGTGTTAGGTAATTTTCGCATGGTATATCCACAAGATCATTAACCAATTTATTTTAAGGTTAGTTGTAGTGTCACTTCTGTGTCTTTTGATTTCCAGTCAAGTTCTTCCAACATGCTACCCACACTACTGGTGTTCCAATAGCAATTGGTGGCGTAACGGGCTGGACCATTTCAACTTTTTTCACCTGCTCTTTTTGGTAGGGGTTCCATACTGTTGCAAAGTAGTCTAAGTTGGAGCTGACCATTGCAAAATAGGCGTTTGTCTTCGTTTCACTATCAAATGTTTTCAATTTGCGTTTTAGAAATCCTAGCAAACTTTTTGCTTTTTAGTTACTCTATCGATGTGTGGTTTCCAGGACATGTCTGATTCGATGTCAACCCCAAGTTATTTTGTACTTCTTGATCTTTCAAGCACTTGTCCCTTAAGCGTGTATGAGTGTTTAATTGATGAGCATGATCTGGTAGTAGTTTGTACAGTGCACTTCTATGGGTGAAAGTCCATGCCCCAAGATTTCTCCCATTCTGCAAGTTGGTAAATATTTTCTTGTAGTATGTTAGTATCCGCAGGAGATGTTTTGTTTATATACTATGCAATCGTCTGCAAATAGTCGTGTGTTAGATGTTATGTCGTCAGGTAGGTCGTTAATAAATAGAAGGAAAAGTAAGGTCCGAGTACAGTCCCTTGGGAGACTCCAATGACCACAGGAACTTTATCTGAAGATTCTCCTCAACAATGGCTTGTTGGGTACGTTTAGCTAAGAATGATTGAATCCGCTTGGATGTATGTCCTGTAACTCCGTAATGATGTACTGTAAATTCAGAAATTATTGCGAGGGTTTTATTAATGCAAATCAACCGAATAGATGAGTATCGCAATGATAAGAATAATTTCCGAATTTACAGTAGTTTGTTTAGCAGGCGTCTATGTTATAGCAGGAAAAACGTACGGTGACCCCATTTTTCTTTTGAGATTCTGAAAGCATTATGTAAGAGCTTTTTCTCATAATTTATTTTAAAATTCTATCATTTAGTTTACCTTTGAATTCTATTCACATTATGATGGGAATTGTTTTATAAGACAGTTTTGGGGTGTTCATATTTAGATAACAATAACTTAGTTATTTTAAAAGATATTAAGACAAGTGAAGTACTATATTAATGGAGGATTAGCAACCCAAATGCAGTAAATGCACCTATATGTTTCTAATGACCATATTTCTAAGACGATTGAAAACAATTGCAACACTTGTATTCTTAAATTAGCGTTGTCAGTTTATCAAATAATAATTAATCACTTAATAAGATATCTTGAAATTTAATATATATATATATATAAAATCAGCTTGCCATACATATCAAGTTAAGTGAAAATATATTTCATGTTGCAACATAAATTGTTTGTGCAGCGTTCGTATAATCTATATTAAGCATGCACCACTTGTGTTAGTCGATTGTCTTCCAACGTCAATATAAAAATAACGAGTTATGCTGTGATTTCCAATGAGACAACTATCGACGACCTGAGTTCAAATGAAGTGGAGGCCACCGTACGGCCTTCAACAATGAGAAAACCCATACCGTATAGTCGCCTATAATAGCTTTTTCAATAGCAAATGTTGTTAACCCAATGTCGAAACTAACTTGGTATTAAATATAAATCGAGATTATGTAAATGTAAATATAATATAGGACGGGTTTACTGGATAGAATTCAGAACTCTTTATGCTTTAAGGTTAATAACAATAATTGACTACTAAATAATAAGCGTTTTCTACAGTATATATATATATTGAGGTATTCAAGTATAAATTTCAAATCACATAATCAATCTTAAAAATTAACTTTAAAAATTTGCAAAATTAAACACATATTTGCAATAAAATAGCATAATCAATTATTTTTTTAAAGCAGCACACACGTCTTATATGTTTCGCTTCAATTAATGAAACGAATGTGCACTATATATATAAAATAATCCAAAGGGAGATATGGGATATTCTTCAACTAGACAGCATTCCAAAGAAATAAATTTACAAACAGGTCTTTAAAAATATTGTTTTTTGCTTTGAAGTACTTCTTGTAAAAGCAATTCGAACATTATATAATTTGATCAATTTATGTTCACTTTTCTGATGGCAATGCCATACAAAAGAATCTATTGAACAGCGATATACTACTGTTGCCTTTATTTTTGAATTATAGAGTAAAACATACAGAAAGTATAACATTAGTCACTCAACATTTCTCATCATTTGTGTCAGTCCTTACTGAACACTCGTTACATCCGAATATTTGAAAAGAGGTACCACGTGTATGTGATGCATGTTTGACAAATCGATAATGCAACATGTAAATTCCGGATTGGATATAATTTTGACATGATGTCACCAAGTTATGCGTGTTATTTGTAGATTACATTATAAATATCATCATTTTTGCAATCATTATGTATGAGTTATTCATTCTCTCTAACAGAATATTCATATGACCAAATTAGCCATACTTAGCTATGTCTGCTAGCATATCAAATCAGATTTTTTAAAGATAAGTTCGTCTAGAATGATCAATCAAATTACAGACATCCGTTTGAAGCATGTTTGGTATTAACCCTTCCTCAACCGACATCAGTAAAACAAGGAGTTTGTAATAATACAAACAAATCATAATGTGTTGGGTTTTTTTTGCAGAAATTCAAGAGGCCTTAAATGATTCCGTAGCTCAACAAAACACGAACATGGATAATTTAAACGAAACTGATGACGTAAACACACGTATTGGTAAACTACAACAACAGATTGTTAGTAATAGTGCTAGAGGTTTGTGACTTTAAGTAGTGTTACTCCCTTTATTCAAACTCCGTGCAGTGATCGTTTCCGTTCCGGAACTATTTTCTTTACTCCATCAATTAGTGTAGAGTAGTATGCGGATCGGAGTTGGAACTGCCGTGGAGTTTGCCCTTTATTATGTCATACAAACTTATGATTATAGGAATCGAGTACAATTTCCAAAACTGACTTTGAACTTTACAGGAATAACTTATGGGTAAAAGTGTGTGACTTCCGCTTTGGAAACCTAATTTGTTCATATTTTCCATTTCAACTGATAAGCGGTTTAATTAACATTATTTACTGTTGAGCTCTATAAAATGGGTAATTTAAAGAATCAAAACAAAAATGGCTAGTTCCTTCATGTTTGTTATTTCAACTATCTATAAATTCAAAGGAAAGCATTTTATTTACACTTATGTTATCGAAAATCCTAAATATTTTACTTAGGAAGTTGACAATCAAGGTGAAGACATATGCTTGAACCTTTCCATATGAAAACTCATCAAAGATACCAGTCCTATAAATGTGTACGGCAGATGCGCGTTTTATCGACATAAATCTCACTAGTGACGCTCGAATGAAAACAGTTGGAAAACCATATCATAAACGAAAACGATGTTGAAGAGCATTAAAACAGAAAACTCAGAAAAGTCGTACCAAATACGACTAAAGCAATTTATTCTGTGCACGAAAAGTATAAGAGAAAACTTTCAGAGCAAAAATTATCAGCAAAATATGATCTACAATTGAGTCAAATGTGTGAAATGGTCAGTTGACTCTTTCAATTAGTTATTGCCCTTAATTTTTGTTTACCCTTCTTCGCTTTTCTTATATTAAAGACTTTTAAACTTTAATAGATTTAAACAGCAAAATCTACCAGCTAGACAAGATATATAAATAAGCCAACATGGCCGTAATCATAAGTCGAATGCTTAAAGGAGTTATTACTCTTGAGTAATGATATTACCAAATTTGCGTTTTTTTAAGAAACCATAATTCAGCAAAATAAAGATAACACGACAAAAATTGTCAATCGATCTTCACGGGATTTCTTCTTATTTGACGATGTGCACCCATATTATGTGGCGTATTTTTGTGGAAACTAAATTTGAAAAAGAGAAACTGTTACAAGTAAAATGCTTGGCAAAATAGTTAAGATCAACAAATAAGTTAACATGACTGAATCGTAAGTCGACGCCTTATAGGAGTAATTGCCCTTGAATGTTGATTTGTACTCATATTTTAAAGATTTTTATGGATACTTTAGCGGATAGCAAAAAAATCATTAGTAAGATAAGATTTACAAATAGTTAAAGTCAAATCATCAAAATTGTCAATTGACACCTTTTAAAAGTTAATGTCCTCAATGATGATTTTCACATATGCCCCAACCCCACCCCATCCTCCTTTTGGGATTTTGTTTCCCAGATTATAATTGATAGAGAGAATTTGTAAACAGTATAAATGTTCAGCAAGATATAATATACAAAGTATTGACAATAAAGATAATTTTCAATCTACTCCTTATTTGAGAAACTGTGCTTAAATGACAATTGTTACCTAAATTTTGCCGGTTAATTTTGGCAAATATCTTGCAATATTTAACACAAAGAGAGCCGTTAAGTAGCAAGGAAAAACAAAACATGCCCGAAATCGTCGCCTTGTAAATGTAAATATCATTTAATGAAAATTATTACCAGTTTTTGCATTTTCTATATTTTCCTTAAAAGCTATAAGAGATTGAAAATTGACAGCAAAAGGGATCAGCTATATAATATATACATAACTGAATGCAATAAAAGTTAAAAATAATTTTCAAAACGGCAAAGTTTAGCAGCCTATTGTTTAAAATTCTCCATCATTGGGTACAATTTTAAATATGACAAAGTGACAAGTCTGATGGTTAAATCACTCACTTCCCGTTATATAAGTGTCTATCAGTGTTAAGTATACAAAGGATATGTACTATTAGTTGGTCAATTATAACCAAAATAGAATTACTTCTTGTTGACAAAAAACTACTTAACAACCGTTTTTTTATTTTGTTAAACTAACTGCTATTACTAAAGAACCATTTCAACTGAAAGAACTTTGTCATCCTGGCCACAAAACGACCATGTCAGTCGACACTTCTGTCTAGTTACCCAACCAATATATGTACTACAATGATTATGTAGTCCGAAAAAACATGAGCTTAAGGATGGACATTGCTAAATCAATCGTGCAAATTATGATTTTAATGTTTTTTTTCAAAAGATTTAACATCGCTTTATATTTTTATGTTATTCAAAAGTGAAATCAAGAGATATAATCATAAAATGCTTGATTTGTCAGCGCAAACGTTTACAAAAGTCATTTCGAGTAAGATAATGACCGATTATACAGAGAACAAATTGTCTTTTAATTGTTTTCATTTATTTTTCAGTGGCTATGACAGCATGTCTTATTTCCAGTCTTTTCTTATCCAGTGGTTCTGTCGTGAAATTTGATGATATCAAAACACATACTGGCATTTCTAATTTATCCTCTTTCCGAAATAGTGGCAAGTTTACAAGTGAAAACGAGGGGCTCTATCTAGTTTCTTCCTGGATTATGTCGAATACAAATTCAGCCCAGTTCGCAATATACTGTAACGGCGATAGTTTAGCAAGTGCATATGTTATGTATGATGGTGATGCCGGAACAAATATTGGAACAGCTACAGCTGTTGTTGCCGTTGAGTTAAAAGTAGGCGATACTGTATGGGTACAAACCAAACCACGCATGCAAGTAGGTAGAGACGGGTCGTGTCTTACAATTGCTAAACTGAAGTAAATACGAGATCCGTGTTAAACACTTCGTCAAAAGTTTATAGAGACTGTTTAATTTTTTTTCTAAAGAAGACTTTAATGTGCTTGTTGATTTCAAAAATATGTTGTAGTTGCAAATAATTTTTAACAAAATGATTTTAAATTATTGATTAATGTACGCATTGTATATATTTTATTAAAAAGAAAAATACTACTTTATTAATACAAAAAGTCATAATCTATACATTATCAATAAATTTCTGTATGTGAAATTACTGGTTTAAAACAAGTAATTTGTATATCTTTATCCTTTAATCAGCCATATATCTATAAAGAGAGAGAAAAAGAATATAATCATAAATCACTAGTCCAATAAAAACAGACAACACCACAGCCAAAAAGAAAAACGTCGAAAAGATAACAAAAATAAAAACAAAACATTACCTAGAAAATAAAGATTAACCAACACGAACCCAACCAAAAGTCAGGTGAGAACTCGTTTTCTCCTGGATGGACATTAGTTCCTGCTTCCCTAGTAACACCCGTCGTACTACTATTGTTTAATGCATTGATTGAGTTATATCCAGTAACTAAGCATCTTACAGATAGCGGATTGTGAAATGTTTCTTAAAAATATATTTAAACTACATGTGTACAAATAAATTTATACAATATTTATTATACTAACACTTTTGGTATTCTGTTTATATTTGGAGCTAACGGTAGTACTTAAATAACTGTTTACGTCTCGACATGATTTGGTTAAGACTGTTTCCCTGTCTCTGTTTGGCTCTGATGTCTGAGATACCCGTATGTTGCAAGGGAGAGGACCAGCCTAGATTTGGTTAAGTGTTTCTGAATGCCAAGCAATGACAAATTGTAAACATTGGATCACTTTGTTTTGGTATCAACCACCTCTCTGGCTTTTATAATATTTGGGGTAAGCGTTTCATTGCTTCTTTCTTGGAAAACGATTTTTAATCATTATAAGGATACATCTTCGTTCAGATAAAATTGGGCGATATTATACATTAGCTTCATAATATTCCCTCTCAAGTTTTATCCGTGAAAAAGTGGTTACATGCATGCCTTAAATTTAAAGGAGGAAAACGTAAATACGTCAACAAGAATTTGTTCTGGACATTTTTTCGCTGGTGAAAAAGTTCTCAGTAACGGTATCCCCGACCTCTCAATTGGTAAACAAATTGTTAAAAAAAAGTGAACGTAAAACCCTAAAAGTAGAAAAGAATTCTAAAGTATGGCTTGATAGCCAAGTTGCAGATGATAATTTAAATTTCATTGACGATGATAATCAGTCGCAATTACCTTCACTGCCTTCTGGTGACGCTTGTCAATCAAAACCCACGGAAAAGGACATAGAACAGAACAAACTCCAAGAAAAAATCCGAGATCTAGAAAAAGCGCTTGAACAAGAAAAATACATCTACACAATTTTATCAAATGAAAAAAAATACTCAACAATAAACTCTTCAGACTATGACAATTTTAAGCACAGGGATTCAAAGATAAAAGTATTAACCGGCTTACCTGATAATCACACTTTTGAGACACTATTTTCACTATTTGACAAACCTGAACAGTATTGGTCTTATGAAAAGAAGATTTCGAATGGAAATTAAGGTAGACACAGAGCTTTATCAGCACAAGACTAGTTTTTTTATGTATTTGTTAAGGCTACTCAAGACATAAGTGAAACCGTTCTTTCCTCTATGTCCAATGTTTCAATGTCTACAGTGTATTTTGTCAAATGAGCCTGTCACATCAAATCAATATTTTCAAAAATTAATATGAACCCAACAATGGATGAATAACAGACATTATGTCCCCAGATATACTGAAAAGGGGTCCTTATCTTTCGTGTCCGACCTCTTCCCTGGAAGTACAACAGATGTTGAAATGTGC
Source organism: Mytilus coruscus (assembly GCA_017311375.1). NCBI lineage: Eukaryota > Metazoa > Mollusca > Bivalvia > Mytilida > Mytilidae > Mytilus > Mytilus coruscus. Next base: position 48,748,181 of record CM029603.1, on the reverse strand, counting down.
CAAAAGTCAGGCCTGTTGGATAATGTTAAATCTGGCGAGGTATACATGGCCGACAAAGGTTTCACCCTTCAAAGACAATTTCAGGAAAAGGGTGCACAACTTCTGGTTCCACCGTTTGCAAATAAAAATAAGAAACAATTCAACTCACAGCAGGTCGAAAAACAAAGCATATAGCATCTACCCGAATTTTTGTAGAACAGGCGATAGGTCGAATTAAATCTTACAGATTCTTAACCAGAAGAATTCCGATATCTTCATTTCAACTAGCTTCCATACATATCCAAAACATTGCTTACCTTACGAATTTCCAACGTGCATTTGTCAAAGCTGCTGATCCAATACTTGTCGCTCGCCGTAAAGTGCTTATTGAAAAGTTCTGCAAGCAGCTTTGAAATTAAAGTAAAGAAAACAAAGAAGAAAACATAGAGGAATTTAATATTGAAGAGCCCATTGCAAATTTACAAAACGTCGAAGACGGTGACTTTGATAATTCTGTGATCGACGTCAATGTGTATGACGACGAGCTGCTGCTCGGATTAGTCGATTTGTTTACTGAAGGGGAGATTGAATCTGTGGAAGTGTACAGCATGTGTTAATCTACAGATCTCAAATCTGATACATTAAACAGAACAAATAATACTTTAAACTTCAGTCTTTGTCTATTATTAGCTAATATAAAGAATGCATTGTACAAATGTTGGTCATAAGAACCAATTACTTGCAAAAGAGTTAAACTGAAAGCTGAATAGCAAACAGGTCATGCTAACAAAACAAACAAACAAACAAACAAACAAAGACAAACTAGCGAAAATTTAAAAAAAACAGGAAAAGAAACAGACACGAAGCAAAACAAAACAAACATAACAATCAGCAACAGAAAAGAAAAGAAAGAAACAGATCAATATACCCACGTGATTAAAGCATATCTCAATCCATTTTCAGGATGATTTAATTTGGAACTCGACTGAAATCTAGTTATTGACTGTCGACTGTAAAAATAAGCACTGTGATGATGGGGTACTCCGCATTATAGCTTCATTTGAAATGCACATTTTTCTCTTTATGAATCGTTGATATATAAAATCAGTCTCACAGGTGTAGTCTGTAAAATTGTTAGAATCGGACAGAAATAGTTTCAATAATAAAAATAAATCAGCGCCCCCTTCCACCCACCACCACCCCCCCCTCGATAAGATATAGGCATTGGTTGGGCAGAATGAATATTTGTTTCTTGGTTGGCACGAGCACATACAAATTATTTACATATAGTTCTCTGCAACATCATACATGTAGTATTTCATTTTAATCCAATTTTGCAATATGGGAACTGTTTACCTATAATTGGGAACCCGCACGTAACCAGATTGGTAAAAGTAATAGATGAACTCGTCAGTCGAGTATATAAATAATAGTAATTGGTAAAGTACATTTCAATGCAATTAGAATACATAAAATATAAATTTGAAAGAGAATCGTGTTGTTGAAAAGTTATTTATTCCTTCTTGACATATTTTAGTTGCAATATTGTTTGTACACGGCAAATCCTGTCTGACAGTAACTTATCAACTACATTCTGAACTCTACTTGTTATTTTTCTTCAGTTAATGGTTGGTCTGAATTGAATGTTTTGTAATCCCGTTTTTGTTTGCGTTTTGTTGGCTGTTTTTCCCACACAGATAGATTTTTATGAAATGAGTGGTCAGCTATACATGTTTTAGGCAAAACAGATTTCTTTTAAGGTGGTTTCCATGTGTTTTGTTTTGAAGTGCATGGAGTATTGTCATTGATATCAATCTTCTTTTCACAACGAAATGTGTTTTCTATCTGTTTATTCCTTTGAGACCATTCTATAAGTTGATGAAGAACAGTGGATACATGACCGCATGTACCAGATAATTTGTAATTAAATAAACCAAAACATCATCAGGGACTCTGAGTGAATTACTCTGAAACATCGGGAGGGGGAGGGGGCGTCCCCCTTATGGAGCTTTATATATGATAAATACATAGACATTTTTACAAGTATCACTCCAAACGTTGGCAAACAAGAGCCTTAAGATATCAATCATCTCCCTTTTCATCTCGACAAGTGTGTAAACTTAATAAGTGATCATATTAGATAAAGTTAATATCATTATTATTATTTTCATTATCATTATTACTATTATATTTTACTATAGTAACCACTGATAAAATAATCACCAAAAGTACCCCACCCCACCCTTTTTAGCGCGGGAAACTGCACGTTGGCAAAATAACTGTTTCATAATGTGCACGAACTTTAAATAACCTTTTTTCTCGTAGCAAACTTAGCATAGGCAAATTAACTGTTTTATTTTGGGAATATACACGAAGTGAAAATAACTTTTAAAGTTTGCACGTGTTTTTCACGTCGATGAAATGAGTAGATGGCGGCGATTACAAGATGCGGATTAGTTTTGATTTAGACATCGAAAATATTCTACAACAAAAAAACTCTATTTCACTCCTAACAACAACCATAATAGCCCCATTTCTGGTATCAAACATAAGCTAAAAGAACTCGGCAAGAAATTTGTTTTTGTCCCGGCTGATTAGGCTGCCAATAATATCATTATTGTCTGACGTAAATTTTATATTGAGGTTGTGCAAAAGGAAATCACAAATTCACTAACAGTAACATTCCACCTGACTCAATTTTCGAAAAATGACATCGTTAACAAACATAAACTGTTTGCTACCTCTTTACAAGCATAACCGAATAACATGAAACTAGGTACTGGCTTCCGAAGCTGCACAAAACACCTTATACATATAGATTGATTTCGTCTTCAAGCCATTGTTCCACTTCTAAATTGTATATTCTACTTACAAGTACACTTGGTACAATCAAAAACCTGGTAATAAATTTTTCAAATAAGGTATACGAAAATAGTGAAATTAATTACTTTTGGTGTGTCGAAAATTCGTTGGAAGTACTTGATAAATTGCATGCTCATATTGGTGCTTTTGAATCTGTTCAAAGTTTGAATTTTTCTACCCTATATACCACTTAGCCTCATAATTTCATTAAGAAATCAATTCACATACCTAATTAAATGGGCATTTAAAAGTCAGAATGTAAATATATATGTTCAAATTCTTTTATGTCATTTTTTAGTCACAACAAACAAAAGAAATTTTGACCTGCTTTGATATGATAACTGCACTTGAATTTTTACTTGATAACATTTTTGTTCGCTATGGAGATTCGATATATCTCCAAGTTATTCCAATGGGGACTAACTGTGCACAACTTATTGCGGACCTGTTTCTGTATTGTTACGAATTACAATGTATGACTAAAATCAGCAATGACCTATCGAAACAACATCCGATACAAAAATTTAATAACACTTTTAGATATTTGGATGATATATTGGCTCTCAATAATGACGACTTCAGTATGTACTCTAAAGAGATTTATCCTGTTCAGCTTGCTATAGATAAAGCTAATGCTAACAATGATCACTGTCCTTTCCTGGATCTTGATATTTATATCTTTAACGGGAAGCTTAACACTAAAATTTGCCATAAAAGACTATACAACGAGATGATTTTTCATTTCCTATTGTTAATTATCCATTTTAGATGGTGATGTTCCTTGGCACCATCTTATGGTGTTTATATTTCTCAACTTGTTCGATTTGCTTGTTTATGTAACAACGTATTTGATTTGAATGAAAGAAATCTATGTATTACTGAAAAATTATTACACCAGGGTTTTCGATATCACAAACTTGTCAAAACTAATACTAAATTTTATCATCGGTACAAGGACATCGTTCGTAAATATAAATCAACGTGCAGACATTATACGTTCAGGTATTTCACATCCCATCTTTTATGGTAATATTCTATACAAAGCACACAAATGTCGTCATTCACCTCAAAAGCTAACCAAAGCTTTAAACAGACTTATTCAGAAGGGATATAGTTACGATACTGTTGTCAAGTCATTAAGGATTGCATATTTTGGTATTAATATTTATTCACTCATAGGATCTTTGCATCGGAAAAAACACATTTATTCTAAAACCAGTTGTTGGCATGATACGGGTTATGTTCTTCTCATATATTTTATGATGGTATGATACTAAACCCCTTACGGGAGGGATTGTACTTGATTTTCATATGATGAAGACATAATCTTTCAATCAGTTTAATTGAGGTCTGGAGCTGGCATGTCAGTAACTGCTAGTAGTCCTTTGTTCATTTATGTATCATTGTCATTTTGCTTAGTTTCTTTTGTTACCTATTCTGACATCGGACTCGGACTTCTTTTAAACTGAGTTTTACTGTGCGTATTGCTATGTGTTTCTTTATTCTACATTGGCTAGAGATATAGGGGAGGTTAAGATCTCACAAAACATATTTAACCCCGCCGCATTTTGCGCCTGTCCCAAGTCAGGAGCCTCTGGCCTTTGTTAGTCTTGTATGTTTTTAATTTTAGTTCATTTATATGTTTTGGAGTTTAGTGTGACGTCCATTTTCACTGAACTAGTACACAATTTTAGTTAGGGGCCAGCTGAGGACCACCTCCGGGTGCAGGATTTTCTCGCTGCGTTGAAGACCCATTGGTGGCCTTCGGCTGTTGTCTGCTCTTTGGTCGGGTTGTTGTCTCTTTGACATATTCCCATTTCCATTCTCAATTTTATCTTTGTTAATTTATGTTGATCATTGTCATTTTGCTTAGTTTCTTTTGTTACCTATTCTAACATCGGACTCGGACTTCTTTTAAACTGAGTTTCACTGTGCGTATACTGTGTGTTTGTTTATTCCACATTGGCTAGAAGTATAGGGAGGGGCGGGTTGAGATCTCACAAAACATGTTTAACCCCGCCGCATTTTACGCCTGTCGCAAGTCAGGAACCTTTAGACTTTGTTAGTCTTAATAAAATTGCAAATCAAAATTAAGAAGCAATGAGGGCAGGTAGCATGACTTCTAACAGATTTATAGGAATTTATTAACAAATTTTCTTTTTTCAATACTGATTGCAACTATGTTTGATGGTGAGTAAGATAATTAGAACCCTTATAAGGGCTGTCCATTTTAAGTATCGTTTACCCAATGTTTGGAGGCAATTTGTTCTTCACTTGATTTTTCGGATACTTTCATTGAATATTCTGTTGTTAGTAATAATGATGACAAAAACCGTTGATTAACCTAAAAAATAAAAAAATGAAAGATTCACCTTTCTAACTATATCATATTTTTCAATCACAAATCAAGAAAACTACTCACTAGAATGGGGTATCTTTTTTTTTTATTTGCAAGGTAATATGCAGTTTCATAAATACATATCTATCAATATCAATACAACTTTAAATACCAGACATGAGTAATAAATGTATGCTGTAAAAATGTTTGAGTAAGGTAAACAATGTGAAAATTTGAAAAAATTGCATGACATTAAAAAAAAATATTAGACAACAAGCTATAATTGTGAAGTAAAGTCAACATATTGGTTTTAACAGTCATAGTTCAGACATTTTCACACTTTAAGAGAGTCATGCCCGAAGTTTTCTGATATACGTACATCTATGATAAAAATATACAAAACTACAAAACTTTGTAATGAAGTAAACAAGTAACTTAAAGGCTGTTTAAATTGAGAAAAAAAAATTGCAATTGTTTATTTAATTTTTCGACATCTATTAGCAATTAATTTGAAAATTAAAAGCTGTTGAAATGAAAATTGCTTCCGTAGAGGGTTCCAATGGTGTATCAGGTATAATCAATGCATAGTAAATTTTTGTCAAAATATCCATATCATTAATAAACATTTAAGCATTTTCATAGCAGTTCGAAATAAAAACAGATTTGAAAAATCCCAATAGCAATTTCAGATCAAAATGAAACCAGTGGCAATAAAACAATGTATGTATGGTTGACATTGATGGTAAACTGTTTAAATGCCAGCTAGACATTTTTACTCGAATGATTTAACTTTTATTTCTATTTTTATTAACAAAGCCTGAACAATTTTGCTCTAAAAATTCTTTATTTAAACTTCCGTCAGTCCTGCAGCAATCTGAAAAGACCATAATATCAATCTCAAGAAAACTGAGAAATAGGATGCCAAGTTCACCATTAACAAGAAAACTGAGAAATAGCATGTCAAGTTCACCATTAACGAGACTATCAAGCATTACAACACTATAATATAGGCACTCATAATAGCGATCAGGTACGAGAAATAAAAATATATAAAGATTTGTTAAAAGATATACATGTGACTTGTGTCCTACAAAGGATATTGCACATAAAAATATATATGGTTTTAATGGTGTAAACTAGTTTCAAATAATAAGATTTGTTATAACCAAACAAGTAAATATATTTACTAACATTTTTGCAACTGGTCAGTTGGGTTGTATTTAAAGCTAAATGTATTTCAGCAGTTGTTCGTTATTGATATTAATATTGCCCAGATGAAAAAGATAGCATATATACTGCATCGAGTGAAATACGCCTTTTCTCCACTCTAAACAGCTAAATTTCAAGTTTAAAACGCGAGGCTCGCCGCGTATGTATTTGTAGAACAGTATTAAAATACAAGTATCAATAAATATTTCAGATAACAGATTTTCTTCATCAGTATGATAAAATTGAAATCTTATCAATCTATTCTGATTTCACTTAAACAATTTTATACGTAATACATATTAAAAACTGAACCACGTTTGTACAATTCTAAAATATAAACTAGAATAATTAGTTACTTAGTTTACTTTTACGCCTATTTTTTAACGGTGATTATTTAACAGAACAAAGGCACTTGTTACTCCCTTCATTATAGCATTAAGAGGTTGTGACAGGCAACTATCACCATGGATGACTGGAGTATCGAAATGTGGTCACCTTGGTCTTCTTCCGGCTGGTAGTAAAAACCCTTGCTGAGATGGGATGTCCGTTTGGCTGGGCGGGATTTATAAATACATAGCCACGTCCGGTAAGAATGGAGACGTTAAATCCGATGCTTTATGAAGAAAGAGTGTCGAACATTCTACAAATTAAAGAACTATTGTAACAAGTATTTGAGGGTCCGTTGGTGGCCAGTTAACGTTGCAAGGCTAAGTTTCTGCCCACTTTCAACGTATTTCTAGTGGCAGTTCAAATTACCTGCCCTTCATTCCTGTCAGCATACCTTTCAGAACCTACCTATTGTATTTATTGTTAAAGGTTTTTCGTCAAAAGTATGCATGACATAATTGCCACTGGACGTTAAGCAAACCACAGTCATTCAATCGACAAGCAACTCTACTTATACTGTATTTGCGTAAAGGAATTATCGGAATACGTATAATGCTTGTTACATTTTTACATTATTATAGTTTTATCCCTTGTACCAGAATAGAATGAAATGTTTAATTAAAAATGATACGGATTTCCAAAAAAAAGTAGACGACACCGAGGTGGTAAAAAGAAAAATGATGAAAGACAATTTTAGGTGCCAAACAGACCCGTCTAAATTCCATTTAATTGATAAATTCAGTATCACTTACCGTTATCTTAATGATATTTTTTCGTTAAATAATCAAGAATTCTCTAAATATACTGCCCAAAGGAACTTACTATGAATAAATCTAATATCAACAGCAATAACTGCCCTTTCCTAGTTTTAGATATTTCAGTTTTACACTAAAAACTCTACACAAAAAGTGACGATTTTCTTTCCCTGTTGTTAATTTTACCTTTTTAGACGTTCCTTTGATGTTCCTATGGCACCGTCTTACGATGTTTATACATCCCAACTCGTTCGCTATGCCCGTATCTGTAGTGACGTTTTGGATTTCAATGACCGTAATCGGTGTATTAATGGTAAATTATTAAGTCAGGGATATCGTTTCCACAAATTACTTTAAACCTTTACTAAATTCTTCCATAGATACAAAGATTTGGTTTGGAAGTTTGGCTGTACCTGTAGAAAACGTATTTCAATCGGAATAGCACATCATAATCTTTACGATGATGTTGTTTTCCGAGCCCGGAAATTTAGATACGACCCGGTAAACTTATCAATCCTTTAAATTAACTTATTCTTAAATTTAAGGTTCCAAATTCAGCACTGTAATTAGATCTTTAAATATTGTTTTATTGGTATAAATGTTGATTGTGTCATTAATAAATTAAAGCCATACTAAATATTAATGTTATACACATAATTCGTATTTACGGTACTACAATCTGTCGATACCTATATTTTGGCATTGCACAAGGCCATGTTTTTCTTTGACTGCTAAAGACGTCTTTACACTAAATCCATTGGATGTTGGATGTGTACTGATTGATATTTTGATATAAGATACATGATTTTTTATTAGGTGTTATTGGCTTTGAATTAGCAGTCAGTAACTGCAAGTGTTCTCAGATCTGTACTTTGTGTCTTTTGAGTTGTAATGAATGTATGAATACCCTGCCACGTCCAGTCTGTGTTTTTGTTAGATGTTTTTTTTCAGCTTTGCATCGATCTTGAGCCCTTTTCAACAGACTTTTATAGTTTGTTCTAATGTTGTACTGTTACGCTACTGTCCTAGGTTAAGGCACAGGCACTTGTCTCTGAAAACACAATTACCTATATACTTTAATATAACACAAAGTACCTAACTGTAGAGTCTAAATGACATTTATGGAGTGCGAAAATTTGAGGATAAAAATAGAACTTCGTAACTCATTAGAGTAAGACATACCTCAAATAACACTTATTAGATTTTTTTTTTTTCTCGGAATCTTTTACAAATTTACTATCTGGATGATAAGTGCTATTCAGAGAAAAACTAACAGGTTTTGGGGAAATACTTTTTATAATTAATCATTCACTGCGAGATTAATATTTTCATTGGTCCGTGAAAAGACGAAATAATTACGGTTGACATACTTGGAAGGCCTGTTACGAATGACTCCGACAATAGAAATAGGCGTGTTATACACCATATTGTAGATAATTTAATGTAAATTTACGGGATTGCCAGTTTCAATGGGATAGACAACTGCAAAATTGATATATAAGGGAAGATCGCGACCGGTGACATTTCTCAAATATACGAGTTAGGTACCTTATGTTATATTAAAGTATATAGGTAAAAAAAAATTAGAGACAAGTTCCTGTGGGTTAAGGGGAGGGTTGGTGCCTTCAAACATGTTTAACACCCCGCCACATTCTGTTCTGTGTAATTTTCTATGTGATTGCTATTTATACAATTAGAAATTCCGCAGTGTGGGAACGGAACTGTACGGTTTTTTAATTTTTTTGTCATTCGGGAGACTGTCAAGCGGGGCTCCGACACTCGAAAAAAAAAAGTTTCTAGATGGAAAGTTTGATGAACTCAAATGTTGCTATATAAAGTTTCAGCTTCAAAGTGTGGTAACGAAAGCATTTTACATGTAAATATGAACCAATCAAATGATAAAAACGATATATGCAGCCAAACGTTTTCCTTAGAATGGTGGAGCTCCGAGTAAATCGATCAAAATTGGCACACAACAGCGACAAAAAATGCAAAAAAAAACCATAGAAAAACCAATCGTTGCTATCAGAATTTGTATATAGTCTTACCTGTCTAAAATTTAAAAAGCCATTGTCCCAGTAGAAATTCAAAGAAATTCATTATCTCAATGTCGGATATTTTATTGACTTTACAATCGCTTGCGCTTTTACTGTACAATCATTTGGGCCTTTCCTGTACAATCACTTTGCCACATTCATAAAATACATTAGGCAGCAACCATTTGATTTTCTGGGGGCTATGGATTTTTCTGGACAAACTTTTTTCGCCTTCGGCGAAAAACAATCTATTTTTGGCGACAAGTCGAAAACAATTTTTTCTTTCAATTTTAGCATTACATATAGTGGCAGCTGAGGGTGAAACAAACAATTTTTTTTCTCAGGGTCAAAACAAATTATTTTTTCTCCAAAACTGAAACAAACTTTTTTCCAAAAATCCATAGCCCCAGAAAATTAAATGGTTGCTGCCTAATACATATGTATTTCATTGTTTGTTCCTTGTCTGTCCTATTATATTTATCTATGGTATTTGAAATAAAAGTGAACATAAATTCAGTCATTTTGCCGATTAAGATTCTATCAATGGCACCTTTTTAAGGCACTCTGATAGTATGTATATCAGAGACAAAATAAAAAATCGAACAAAAAGTATACAAAACAAAATAATAGGCCAATGCAAATGTAAAGAAATTACTAATAAGAAAAATAAAGCTCGTACAAAAACGTTACTAGGTGCTCCCGAAGGGTAAGCATATTCTAAAGTTTACTTAGTTATTATTTACCAACATTTTAAAAGAATAAAAGATATGCATATAAACAATACAACAAAGAAAGTTTCATCAGAAGACCGGGATATTCTAACTTGATATAGGCATTCGAATGTGGAATGGTAGTAGCTATTCACGGAATCACGAAAAGACGCGTGTATGGCAACAAACATCTAGCTAGGGCAGATATCAAGATATCAAAATATCAACAAAACGAATGCAGAGTCAAATATTTGAAGCAAGATAAGACTGATATATCTGTTTATTAAAAGTTATAGCTACTGATGGTACAAAACTCCCATAAAAAAATAAATTGTATTACAGATCGGGGTGTAAGTTGTGAAAACACACAGTAACACTTTCAAATGTGTAATTGAGGCTTGAACCGATAACAAGACCAAATACTATTATTACATCGTGACGTAAGGAAAAAATACCTCATGCCAGACATATGTTGGATTGAAGCAGTTTTAATGAACAGTTTACGGTATGCCCCCTTCACATACACGGATTTTTCTTACGATTCCTTACGGATAGCCAACTCGTAGTCCGTAAATTACTCGCTGGTATCCGTAAATAATTCGTCACAACTCGCAACAACTCGCCTACACTCTAAAGAATCCTTGAAAGGAGAGGCAAATGTTTTGACATGTCAAAAATCTTTTTACGATTGTCCACGGATTGATTTTTCCGTAAATAACTCGTAAAAATCTGTTAGTATCGTAAACCTCTCGCAACAACACGTAACCATCCGTTAACTGCTCGCCAGAATCCGTTAATGACTCGTAACAAATTTTTTTAACGATTTGTTACAGTTAGTTTTATTCACAGATTATTATGCGTTGTTTACGATTTCATTCGGTCGTGTTACGATGGCTTTACGGATTGCTATGAATTATTACGAGCACTTTACGTGTATTTACGAGGATTTACGAATAGATACGAGAATTTTACGAATAGATACGTATACTTTACATATTCGTATTGTTTACGATTAAGGGAAAGGTAGAAAAGCTGCAAAATCGTAAAGACTCGTATATCCGAGTAACTAATTTGTAACCATTCGTAACAACACGTAAACAGGTCAAAACTAACACGTTAAAGCTTCGATGAATAGTAGCAGTCCGTAATATACTCGTAACAATCCGTAAAAGGCTCGTAAAATGCCCGTAAGTTGCTCGTAGTTATCCGTGACAACTCCTAACAAATAAAAGTAAAAACTGTTCATGAATGTGGCAGAATAGATAGCAGCGGGCATTTCCTGCTTGAGTGTCATAATTATTCACAAAAATGAATATTCTGAAAATGTAAACGCTAGAAACTCTTCTGTTCCATTACAATATCAGATCACTTTTTGGCCTATTTTGACTTCCTCTTTTTCTCTGATTTTAAAGGTACAGTCTTGAAACACAATCCGCCGCCGGTAGAAACGAAAAGATCTGATGACATTTTTTTTAACCATTTAAATAGCAGTTATTTCCTTTTTTCTGTTGACCCTGAGACAGATTTATGTAAGAACAATATTGTTTTCGAATCCCTTTGTGTATAACTGCGATCATATTTTGTATGTCATGTCTTTCAAATAAAATATGTTTAAGTTAAAAGCAATATCACGAAAATGAGATGATCAAAATAATTTTAATGACATTTTTGTCATCAACTTAACCTGCAATCGAAAATATCAGTGATAAGCCAGTTTTTATTAAGTATATTTTAATCATTGGATTACGAGTTAAACAAATCAAGCCAACTAATATAATCTCTATATTCTTTTAATTTTGGTTTACCAAAGTATTGTATTTGGCCAAGCGATTGTACAGGAAAAGCCCAAGTGATTGTATAGTAAACACGCAAGCGATTGTACAGTCAATAAAATATCCGACATTGAGATAATGAATTTTTAATTTCTACTGGGAAAGTGGCTTTAAACTTTCAGACAAGTAAGACTATATATCAGAAAAGGTACATGTGAAAATTCTGATAGCAACGATTGTTTTTTTCTATGTTTATTTGCATTTTTTGTCGCTGTTGTGTGATAATTTTGAACGATTTACTCAGAGCTCCACCATTCTAAGGAACATGTTTGGATACATATATCATTTTTATTATTTGATTGGTTCATATTAACATGTAGAATGTTTTAGTTACAAAATCTTGAAGCAGAAACTTTTATAGCAATATTTGAGTTCATCAAACTTTCCATCTAGCAACGTGACAGTCTCCGAATGATCAAACACTTAAAAACCGTACAGATCCGTTACCACACTGTGAATTCGGCAGAACTTTTAGCCTGACAAACCTCTCGGCTGCTCAGGCATTATATGTCACATAATGATTGACATACTTATCTATATCAATGCAGTACTTTTCAAATCCTTATGGACGGAAATGTATTGTAATAGTATTCAACCTTGTGCAATCTGTATATATTACAGCATCATTTAAATGCTACGCTATCATTCAAATGCTTACGCTATCAATTGTGTGTCTATATACATGTATTTATCCTGCAATTGGGTGTCTTATCATACATTAACAGTCTTACAGATATCGCTAGCCTGTATTAGTATACTATACAGATATCGCTTTAAAGCTCCGCCCACTGACTTTAATGTGTACATGTATAACACACAAAATCAAGCATGCAACAATGTCAATAATCAGTGAATGTCACGGTCAGTTCGAAATTCTGAAGCGTAGGACAAATCATACACTTTTGTCTTAAATCGGACAATGTTTTGTTATTTCTTTTTACTGTTTAAATTAGTTGTTATGTTATAATAAATAATTATTAACTTTGAGCAATGTATTATTGTTGACCATGCGAAATTCTTTTCGGCGTACCGGTCATCAGCTGATTGTGTGAATTTTTTTATATATTACTACGCGGGCCTCAAAGGTAAAATAAACAAAAACTAGTATACTTTAAATCGAAAATAAATGCAATAAATGTGAGCTTTTCTTTCAAAGCAAAAACACTGTACAAAATTAATTGCAGGATAAAGACACTAAACAGTTATTGGCTTTATATCTTACAATACGATTAACTAATCTCTGAGATGGAAAACAACCATCTATAGAAAATTGATGCATAACTATGTAATTTTAATTCCTTGTCTAGTGTTTTAGTGTCGTTGGGGTGTTTCTTACGGAAGCCCTGGAGTGCCATGCAAAAAAAAATTACAACTTGCGCGCACAAGTTACTAACTTGTGCGCACGAGTTCTATCTTGTGCGCACGAGTTACACAACTTGTGCGCACGAGTTATATCTTGCGCACAAGTTACTAACTTGTGCGCACGAGTCTATCTTTGCGCACAAGTTACACAACTTGTGCGCACGAGTTACACAACTTGTGCGCACGAGTTACACAACTTGTGCGCACGAGTTATATCTTGTGCGCACGAGTTACACAACTTGTGCGCACAAGTTACTATCTTGTGCGCATAAGTTACTATCTTGTGCGCACGAGTTACACAACTTGTGCGCACGAGTTACTAACTTGTGCGCACGACTTACTATCTTGTGCGCACGAGTTACTAACTGGTGCGCACGAGTTGTACAACATGTGCAATTTATTTATTTGAGCCCTTATTGACATGCGCGTGATTTGTACATTGTGGATTGTCATTTCCTGTTTGGATGAAGTTAATGAAGAAAGGTTAGTTTAATGATATTTCAATGGGACATAATGCATGGATGTAAAATGTCTACATGTGTGAAAACAATTTATGTAGCCACCGTTAGAAGCCGCAGTCTGAGACTAATACTTTCCAACAACCATACTTATTCATGCTTTTTCGTTATTGGGGATAAAATGTTTTACAAAAGTTTTATAAAACGAACAAATCATAAATCACAACCTTATTACAAACGATTATGGGCTTAAGCTGACAAAATAACATTTTCCAAGTATTTGGGCCAAACGTATTCTTGTCGATTTCACATTGAAAAAACCTAATACTAGGGAAATAATGTTCAAAGGCCAGAAATGAGCATAAACTGAATGTCCGAAACGTATTTGGTATCTATAATACAACTTCTAAAATCATTTCAGGTTAAGAGAGAGTTTACCTCTTACTCTAACCTCATCCCTCAAAAGTCATATTTAATCTATGCTGAAACTGTTAAAACGGGTACTTATAAAGTGAGAAGCGGAATCGAAACGAAACGAAACGAAATATAACGAAACGCAACGAAACGAAAAGGAAGGAAAATGAAGAAACGAAATACAACGAAATCAAAGCGAAAGAATAAATGTTTAACCCAATAGCACTTAAGAATCCGACCCTTTAGTTTTATGCAATTGTGTGGTGCTCTTGATAGTTATCATTGTTACAACTACATTAAAACAGTAGGCTGTATATTTAAGATGAAAGGAAATATCCCTATGATCTCTTATTTAATGATCTCTCAATTGATGATTGCAAATGAATTTATTGTTTATTAAAAGACTTTTCTACAATACCGTGTGGATGTGCAGTATGTGTAACGTACAATATAACACTTAAAAATTTGATGATTCAAGAATACTTTTATGGGCTTTGTCTTTGATCCTGTCGGCTCTCTTTATATGGGTAAGTTGTGAGCGTGAGAAAAAGTTCATGTCTTTGAAGTTTTCTAAAACGTATTCAGCACCAGAAGTTGCACGGGCTTCAGCCGGGTATACATGTATATAAAGGGATACTTTTGTTCAAACGTTATTACTCAAAATAGAGCCCACTGAGAAGGAAAAGGAAATGTAAGTACATTTTAGAATTATTTGACAGTGCTTGTAGTTTAAGAAACAGAACTTAAACACATTTTGATGTTGAGTTATTTCCATTTTCAGTAGCAAACTAGCTGACATCTGATAACTGAATGGCAAAATATACAAGATTTCAGTAGCCGGGTCAATATATATAAATAAATTTAAAAAACAACTTTTAAGTATATTGTTAAAGAAAAGTATGATAAAATCATAAGTCATAAAATATCGACAACAGTGCAAAACTTTACCTTTATATCCTTAACTTATAAATGCAATTAAAACCGATTATCCTAATTTTAACCAGCTTGACTCAAACTCTAAACTTAAAACAATTTTAGATCCCAATTCAGATATTTTTCTATATAAAGAAAATCAATGGAATTGTGAAAATAAGGTCCACATTGGTCAATTATCTATATACTTATATTATAGGAGTGCCCCGACATTCTGACACCCCAATAGTCCGACACCTCATTGACCCGACACCCCACTAGTCCGACACTCTTTTAGTCCGACACCCGAATAGTCCGGCACCTCATTGGTCCGACACCCCATTAGTCCGACACCCTATAGGTTCGGCACCCAATAGTTCGACATTCCATTAGTCTGACCTCGAAATGTCATCAGCAGTACATACTCCCCGAGAAGTGTTGTTGTGTTCGAAACTGTATCATGTCCGTATTAAACCGTGTCTTACCGTAAGAACCCGTATGCCTCCTGTCGTCAAATGACCCATGTCCTTCATTATTCGTGGTAGTAACAAAACCCGTAGTCATTAACCGTTGTGCATCCGTATCGGATCCGTATTGGACTACGGAAACTGCATTTCCGGGATCATCTGTGAGATTTAATCCTTAGTGGATCCGGCGAGGTGATCCGTGAATGTGTGACCTAGGCATTAAACTTCGTAAATCCGAGAAAGGAATATAATTCTTTGGTACATTAAAACACCATTTGGTGAGGGGCTTGGCCATATAATTATTTGCGTTCGTGACTCTTTCCGGTCGGCAAATTCATTCACTTTTGCACCACCCGTATTGAAATCATGGATCCGCCCAATCACAGGTTCTTGCATGACATTTATAATTGAATTATGAAAATATCTTTTCAACATGACCGTTTTAAACCTTAAGAGTCGGATTCTTAAGTTCTATTGAGCTAAGGTAGCAATACACAGTTAGGAAAAAAACTTAAAATTGACACTCATAATTTTTAAACACTCTCTTTATCTTCTTTTCTAACAAATAAGGCTTAATATTTGTGTTATGCATGTGTATATTTATAGAAAGAGAATCTTCCATAGATTTGATTTTTAATGGTTATAATGATGAAATATAATCTCTTTTTGGTGTAACCATGGCAACAATCTGCATTTATTTGATACAAAATATTACAAAAAAGGGGGTGAACATGTCACAAAATTCTCCAAAATTTGGTCCAAAGGAAAATTTCAATCAATTACAGTGATACCTTTCCTGAAACCATAGGCATATATCTATCAAGAGGTCCAAAAAATCATATGCATTTCTGCTCGTTTTTCCATAAAATTGAATTGAAAAGATCGAGCGTTAAATCTTTGTTGATAAACACTACAATAATTTATGGACCTATGGGCGGTACGGATAGGAAAATACGGACTGTCAAACAGATAAATGCCCTATAAAACATGCTAAAAACAATCTAAATGTTCACATAAACACACTAAGAAGGCTATATTATTCTTCAATTATCTGAAAATCAATTTTATTGTACAAAAACTTTCATATTTAAAAAATTCACCATGGCCATAATGCGAAACTAAACTTCTAACTGTGTATTGCTACCTAACATAATGCGAAACTAAACTTCTAACTGTGTATTGCTACCTAAAACCATATTATTTCGCTTTGATTTCGTTGTATTTCGAGTCTTCATTATCAATTCCGATTCCTTTCTTTCGTT
Organism: Mytilus coruscus; assembly: GCA_017311375.1. NCBI lineage: Eukaryota > Metazoa > Mollusca > Bivalvia > Mytilida > Mytilidae > Mytilus > Mytilus coruscus. The sequence continues at coordinate 48,731,198 of CM029603.1, read as the reverse complement.
TCGATTTCGTTTCTCAATTTATAATTATAAGTACCCGTTAAAAACATGCGGCAGTTTAAAACGAGTTTCGTTCGGGTCTCACTAGTTAGCGTCAAGAAGCGACAAGAAGAAACGAATAAGCGACGAGCTGGAACACGGTTGTCGTCCCTTGATTTTCGTTATCTTCAAATATAGTCCCTAGTGTGGACAGTGTGTTACTTGCCAATTTTTCATACCCTTTCACAATTTATTTCTTCACGTTTTATGCCTCAATTAGCAAGTAGGGGATGAAACTACACTGTAAAAATATTTTGGTCATGAATTTTAAAGTGAAGTTATTTGATCCAGGTAAAAGGGTTAAAATTGGTATTTCGGAAGCTGTAAAAAGAATTCAAGACCCCTTAACATACAATTGTCCATATTGTGAGTTAGATCTGATGAGTTTTCTATAATTTTGATATAATTTGTCTAAATTTTCTTTAATTTCCATTCAATATCTAAAAGAAATGCACCACGAAATAACTTGTGTTCTCGGTTCACATATAAGGTAGATCTCCTCTTGCAAAAGGGATTACTGTTTTAAACTGTTTGGCTCTTGAATATTCTCTGCAAATGTGCAAGTTGCTTTCGATGAAATATGCATTTCTTATGTTTTAAAATTGGTATCCGAAATATTTATTTATAAATATTTATGAACAAAGAATGTGCAAGTTGACTTGCGAAGAAATTCAACACAATTAACTTCCCACCATTTGAGATGATGGGCAGCTGTTTTAAGTCCGTGATTTTGTTAGATTTTTCGAACCATTTGTTACTTTTGAATATTTAAATTAAAAGAACAGTGAGTAATTTGAAGCAAGCTTAAGATAAAAATTCGTTTCTTTGGAAACTGGTTAGTAAATTACTAATTGATTATCTATAGCTTTCACTTCTATAAAATTGGGTAAAACATACTTCTTTGAGTTTCCTTTCAGAACTAGGAAGCTTCATTGCTGACAGGTGAACAACAATACTTCAATCATAAATTTATTTTTATGTAATTTCAGATGTCTGAACCTGACCTTTATGACTTCATGAGAAATCGCAATATTAAAGATGATATTATAACAACATTGATAGAGGAAAAGGTAAACTTATTCATCAAAATGATATGTTATTTAGTCCCTACATTTCATGTGTAATGCAAATCATCTTCTATAATGTTAATTGTTTATATCAACAGCAAATAACGTTGGAGTTTGTATAGGATTCACCTCTTTCAATTTGTCCTTGAAGCATGTAATTGAAATTCCTCTTGAAGGATTGATAAATTCTATGAAACATGCTTTTGATGTGTCTCGTTTTAGCTCACCGGGCCTGAAGGCCCCATGTCAGCTTATGCCATCACTTGGAGTCCGTCGTCGTCGAGGTAAACTATTTCAAATATTAAAGCATTTAGAGCAAATCTGACATGGGGAGGATGTTCAATAGGTCAAGATCTATCAGTCATGAATTTTTTCAGACGAACCGAACAACCCATTGTTGGGTTGCTGCCACTAATTGGTAATTTTAAGGAAATTTTGCAGTTTTTGGTTGTTATCTTTAATATTATTAAAGATTAAGATAAACTGTAAACAGCAATTATGTTCAGCAAAGTAAGATCTACAAAAAGTTTATTAACCAAAATTGTCAATTGAACGCTTAAGGAGTTATTGCCATTTACAGACAATTTTACACAATTTGTTCATCATGTTGGCTTGCATTTAAAATCTTCTCCTCTGAAACTTCTATGCTAATACTTCTAAACTGTAACTGAATGTAACTTAACGTTTCTAGTTTATAAATTGTATCCGAAGTTTTGATCCATCAACAAACATGGCTGCCATGGCTAAAAACAGAACGTATGGGTCAAATTCAGTTTTTGGCTTATATTTCAAAAACTAAAGCATTAAGAGCAAATCTGACATGGGATAAAAGTGTTCAATAGGTCAAGATCTATCAGCCCTGAAATTTTCAGCCGAACCGAACAACCCATTGTTAGGTTGCTGCCACCAAATGGGTAATTTTAAGGAAACTTTGCAGTTTTGGGTGATTATCTTGAATATTATTGAAGATAAACTTTTAAGGTAAACTGTTAACAGCAAAAATGTTTAGCGAAGTAAGATCTACAAAAAGTTTATATGACCAAAATTGTTAATTAAACTCTTTAAGGAGTAATTGGCCTTTAAAGACATTTTTCACAATTGTTCATCTAGTATGCTTGCCTTACCTTTAAAATCTTCTGCTTTGAAACTGCTGAAATTTTTCAGCCAAACTTAGGCTGTATGAGTTTCAGAGTATCTAGTATAAATTTTGGATTTTATTTCCTTGCACGTCAAGAAACATAGTAACTATGGCTATAATGGAACATAAGGGTAAAATGAAGTTTTATTGCTTTTGAACAAAATATTACTGATACAAAGAACATTTAAATGGCATTTTAAGGCACTCGTTAATAAATATTGAAAAGCAAAATAATCATTGATGAAAGATTTTCAGCAAAAGTTACAGGTGAGCGATTCAGGCTCTTGGGACCCTCTTGTTTGATATACATTAGAACGTTTGTTTTCCTGTTTGAATGGTTTCACACTAAGTTATTAAGGTTCCGTGTTGAAGACCGTACATTGACCTATAATGGTTTACTTCTACAAATTGTAACTTAGATGGAGAGTTGTCTCATTGGAACTCCTACCACATTTTCATCAATAGAGCCTAAAATACTGATTTTATGTTTGTTTTATCTAAAATTTAGGGACATTGCGCTTTTGTTGTACATCGACATATCTAGTTTCTAGTTCAGTTTTAAAGTCCATCAACGACAAACATATTTGGAATACCTTTCATTGTCTATGTCAATTTCTAACACGAGAACTACATGACCATTTTTGTCTCGCTTGTGTTGGAAGTTTATTATGCGAGACATAAGGATTACTATACAGTGATGGTGTAAACTATTTTATAAATCTTTATTTTTGCTGGATGCTTCACATATTGTATGCAGATACTTTGTGTTACGAATTTCCGTCTGTTATATGTCCATTGTCCTTGATCTCATTTCATTGTTCATTGCTCAATGTTAACTTTTTGTGTTTTGGTCTGTTTATCATTTACTTTAAGCAATAGGTGAGCTATATTTGATATATGGAATTATTGTATGATGTACATATTTGTCTGGAATGTATCATCTTCCCATGACCTCATTTTTGTTGTTCATTGGTCAATGTTAAGTTTATGTGTTATGGTCTGTTTTTCAATACTTTAAGCAGAAGTTCAACTATGAACATGTCTGTCTGGCAGGTAACATGTGAACTTGACCTCATTTACATGGTTCATTGGTCAATGTTAAGTGATTGGTTTTGGTTTGTTTTCAGTTACCAATAAGAAATAGGTAAGCTATATTTGGTGTATGGAATGATAGTAAGGTGTACATGTCTGTCTGGATGGATTTGACTAACCTTGGCCTCATTGTCATGGATCTTTATAAATTACAAACGTTACGTTTAATGTAATACTTGTTAAAAATCATGTATCTTTATATTTTGTCCTAAATGGTTGATTATGTGTGTATGAGTTAAGGATGAATAAAATGTTCATCATATAGATTCTACCACTGCATCGAGTGTGATACGATATGTATCCACTCTCGACAGTTAAATTTTAATATTTAAAACGCTCGGCGAGCCTCGCGTTTTAAATTTGAAAATTTAACTGTCTCGAGTGGATAAATATCGTATCACACTCGATGCAGTGGTAGAATCTATATTTATAACATTTATAATGCATTTCTCGTATTCTTTGCTGCACATTAAGTCATGTCTCGTTGACTTTGTATGTTTGCATAGTTTACATATGTAAATATTGCCATTTGGATTCAATATTTGTATTGCACTACTAAAATTACAATATCGGCGACACATATCTCTGTGTCAACAGTTTATTAAAAATCTTGTCCCCTTAGTTCAGGATTTATTTGGTTTCTCATTTAAGAGATTGCACAACAACTATATCAATGTATATGTTTCAAACTCGATTATAACCATCAATTTTGCATACCATTATTATTCTGCTCTTTGTCCATTTCAGATAGATTCCCAAACAATCATCCAGATGTCAGAAGATGAATTGACAAAGTTTGTGCCCTGTATGGGGATCGCAAAGCAATAATAGCTTTTAGCAGGGACAGAAAAGACACGTCTTGTGAAAAGAAAAGAAGACAAAGACTTCGTTAATGAAAAACTTCGGGCAAAAGTGAATGCCATAACGGGAGGGGCCACTAGTAGTGGAGATGAGGATGAGGATGAAAAGATGGACGTAGTTTATCTTTAAGTAAGAAACTGAAAGGCAACAAAACGCAGAGAAAAAGAAACGTCTGGTGGATTTAAGCTGTTTCCATCATGACAGTGAAGCCTATCATCAAATACGTGGAAACAAGGGTGGTGGACCTAAATCATTTGAAATGGAAAAATCAGATACGATGGGGCAAGTTTTAGAGCTGGCCAAACAGCTGTATTTCCCAAAAGGAAATAACACAATTAGAGGTAAAATCACAGAATTTGAGATCAAACTAACTGACACATATTTTCAAAATATAGATCTTCAGTCCACTGTGGAGTCATGTTTCAATCGTTTAAAGATGAGACAATTGAGGTTCAACTTCTGTACAGAAGACACTACTAGTACAATGGAGAGTGATGAGTTGCCACCTTTATCACTTCCAAAGAAAGGGAATGCAACAGCATCTGCTCAGAGTGAAGTTATTGAAGTAATTGAAATTATTGACATGCCTTCTACATGTTTAAGTAAACCTGAAAACCAAATGACATGTTTGTCACTAATGATTTTTAATGCAGAACTACCAGACATCCAACCAAGCTTTGATATTTCTGATTTTCCTTCGACGGTGATATTGCATTTGGCCCTAATGTAAGTGCTAGCAATACGAGCTTAGACTCGACATTACCATTACAGAGTGGAAGTGATGATACTTTGGAGAGACCATTAGAATTTGAAAATGCTGGTGCAGTGGAGAGAAAGATTATTCGAATACATAGGGCTTCAGCTTTAATAAATATAATAATTCATTTTAAAGATCCAAACATAATGACTGTAGGCATTGAAGCCTTCATGATATTGGATAATGGTAAGAAAGAAGTTGGAGAAGGAGATGGTGTTTTCACAATGCACAGAAGGTCGTATTTTCAAGGTACCTGTACTTCGACATGATTTCCCAAAAAAAAGAATGGAAAGCTGTTAGAAAGGGGTTTGAAGTAAGTGGTTACTGTCCCATCTCAATTCTGCCTGCTATATTTGAAGAGTGCATTCATGGGAACATTGAATCAAGTCTGATTGGATTGTTTTCAGATTACTTACCTGAAATGGAAAGTCAGATTGTTAAAAAGCTATTTCCAATTTCAATGATGTGGATCAAGATGACTTCCTTGAATTCCTTGATAGTCATTCTTGTAGAAAATTGGTGAATTCGGAAAATGTCCTGCCAATCATTGGAGAGTTGGCACATAAAGAGTTGATTCAACAACCACGATATGTGATTGAATGTTTCCGTTCAGAGTTACGACAGTTGCGAGTCACTCCAGACAAACTGAAACAAATTTATCAAGAAATGAAACCAACACCTAAGGAAATTTTGAAAGCACTGATCGTACCGGAAAACATGAAAGAAGCGGAAAGGCTATGCACAGGGTTTTCAAAAGATATAGCAAAGATCTAGATAGAGAAAACAAAAGGCTTTCTTGAGGTTTTGCACAGGTTCAGATGTCCTGCTGGGAATGAAAATAACGATTGAGTTTTTGAATCTAAAGGGTTCACACGATCACTAATAGCTCATACATGTGGGCGAGTATTACAAATTCCATCAACATATGAGACATATCCTCCTTTTAGGTCGGAGTTATCTGTTGAACAGTAAGGTTTGGGTAATGGACATAGTTTAGAGTTCACAGAATTTTAAATAGTGCAGGCATTCCAGGATGTTCCGACGAAAAGGACATTTACTCAATTTATAAGTACAGTTCCAAATGCCTTTTCAAGCATTCTTTATTTAATTATTTGTGTTTAAAGGAGGTTCGTGTAATGATATAATGATATGATGTCGTAGGTTCAGCAAAGGAGCTTTGTTCAAGTTATGTTAATTCATTTTTAAGTGTTCACAGTGTTGAACAGAAAAGCATTGCAGGTTCTTCTGACAGATTCATGTGAACATTTTTTCTGTGTTAGATTATCTTTAACAGTTTTGAGAGAAATACAAGTTACATTAAATTTTTGCCATAAAGGCAAACTACTTGATAGTATTGTATTATTGTCAATAATTTTAAGTTAAAATGATTTCAGTCAAATAGCAGTAGACTTTGTATTTACCTTGTTATTAACTAGGTTGTTCTTGTTTTAATTCAATTACAAGTTTCAGTGAATGAATTCTATTTTATTTTATTATTTTGAAATTTTGTTTACATCAAATGATTTAAAAGATGTAATTCGATAGTGGACATGACTTTGATACTATATTGAAAACACAGAAGACTAAAGTTAGTCTTCATTTTGGAACCTGTATTAAGATCTTCCAAATGAGATAAAAAATCTCACCTCAATAATTGAGCACAATTTTGAGAAGAATTCCTAGCTGAAAGCTGATAGTGATACACCTGTGTCAATGAAGTTGCAAAGTTGTGAAGCACAATCAACTGGTTAATATAAGAAGATTGAAAGTTATACAAACCATATCGCTTTTTAGGTTGGTTTAGACAGAGACATGTATGGTAGTATATATGTCTCTTGTTTAGGGTATGAAGGGGACCTTCGTCTGTCATATATTTCTTCCTTCTTTCCAATACTTGACCTTTAACAATTAACACGGCGGGTGTCTTGTTAGAGGCAACCTAAATTCGACCCATTTCTTTTTTACGGGGTTTGATTTTTAGCTTATTTGCGTAGTGCTGTCCTTTGTTTGGGTGTCTTGTTTTCTTGTTACCAGTTGTGTTTTGTCCCCGATTTACTTTTGACACTTTGGTTTTGCGTACTTCTTTACAATATCTGTTACAAGTCCCAAAAAATCTTCGGCATCGAGCTTTTCGCTTTATCAGACAACAAAGACACATGGCTTTAGTTGCAAAACGACATCAAATACTAGTACTAAAATTATGTATTTACAGCACAACACAGAAAAGGTTAAAAGATTACCCTTTGGTAAGGGCACCTGGCTTAAAAGGTCCAGAGAGCTTTGCTATCACTTTAGTATGTGTCGTCGTCCGTTGTTACTTTTTCTAAGATATCTGCAAGTTTAATAAGAACTTCTTGTAATATATCATTGCTGTTTAATATAAAGTTGCATTTTGACGACTATTTTGAGGCCCTGCTCCTAGGTCATGGTCCAGCGACTTTGAATTAACTAGCAACTTTCAAGTTACGTTTTCTGCTTACAATAAAGGGTTTGGCTTGCTTGCTAGCTGAACCGTGAAGTCATTAGGTTAGGTATATCATCTTCCTTTCTGAGAAGTCTAGTCCTAAAGACAGATAAATTGGTTACTTGTTGGACTAGTCTACTCTTATAGGAGGGTAGTATACCCAACTTAATGATGAATTCACAGTTCTGCTAGCTAATACTAGTATATTACCTTTATACCTACACACTCGAGGCTTTTGCTGTTAGTTAGTTTGATAGAAACTATTGATATTTTTATAAGGTTACATTACTGTTTGTACATCTCAATTTTTCAACCAGTTTGAGGCCCTTCCAACGAGATTATGGTCTAGCGACTTTGAATTAATAAGCAATGTTCCTGTTCATCAGATTGGTTTTTTTTCGAAACATATCTCTGTGTCAACAATTTATCTTTAATCGTTGTCAAACATTATAAAAATAATACAATGGTGGAAAAAGCAGAAACCAAGAATTTTATAACCGTTAAACCAAAACAACCGCCTTAAATGAATAAGTAGTTTTCATAAGCAACGAAACATCAAATCCTGTTCGTTAATTAAAAAAACACGTCGAGCTATGCACGCATGCTAAGAATACACCCACTCGTAATTTAAAGTATAATCAAGAAGTAGAAAAGTGCATGCACGTTACTACTAATCATTGCCAAATTGCTGACAAAGTATCGGCAAACAGGCTTGTTGAGCTGAAGACCAAATTTTAAGTAATTCCATGCAGAAGTTACAGAGAAAAGTGCAACGGTAATATTTGTGTGGCGAACGGACGGAGAAGGTGAATGCAATATAGCCACACATTGAGATAGGGGTAAAATAAACCATTGCAAATAGAACCGAAATTTGAAAATAATAAATTTCCACTGACAAATTAAAACGAAGTACCCAATTTCGTTTAATGGTCTGGCGATTAGTGATTAACCCCAAAATCAATCACAACCTTCGTTTTTTTTAATATGGAACCTTGTAGTACAATATCATAGGGATTCATAGACTTATACTCAAGTTATTGCCCGGGAACCAGAAAATCCTTGTTGTTGGCCCCTATTTCCTAAACTGTTTGGACCATAACCCCAAATTCAATCCCATCTGGTGAGTATTGCCGAACTTGTGGTACAATTTGATACAAATCCATACACTTATATACTCAAAGTTTGGCTACATTGCATTCATCTTCTCCGTCCGTTCGTACACAAATATTACCGTTACATTTTCTCTGAAACTACTGCATGAAATTACAATGTGAAATAGGTCATCAGGTATTTCACATCCAATCTTTATGGTAATATTCTTTACAAAGCACAAAAATATCGGCATTAACCTCAAAAGCTATCAAAACCTTTAAACAGACTTTTTACATAGAAGTTCAGTTACGATACTGTTGTCAGGTAATTAAAGATGGCATATTTTGGCTTTGATATTGATTCACTTATAGGGTCTTTGCATCGGAAATAAACACCTTTGTTCTAAAGCCAGTTGTTGACATGATACGGGTTTTGTTCTTCTCATATATTTTATGATGGTATGATACTAAACCCAAAACGGGAGGAACTGTGCTTGATATTCATATGATGAAGACATAATCTTTCAATCATTTTAATTGAGGTCTGGAGCTGGCATGTCAGTAACTGCTAGTAGTCATTTGTTAATTTATGTATCATTGTCATTTTGTTTAGTTTCTTTTGTTACAATTCTGACATCGGAGTCGGATTTCTTTTAAACTGAGTTTCACTGTGCGTATTGGTGTGTGTTTTGTTATCTACATTGGCTAGAGGTATAGGGAGGTTGAGATCTTTAAGTCAGGAGCCTCAGGCCTTTGTTAGTCTTGTATGATTTTTAGTTCATTTATAGAGTTCATTTATATATTTCGGAGTATGTCGTCCATTATCACTGAACTAGTACACATGTTTGTTTAGGGCCAGCTGAAGCACGCCTCCGGGTGTTCTCGCAGTGTCGAAGACCCATTGGTGACCTTCGGCTGTTTTCTGCTCTTTGGTCGGGTTGTTGTCTCTTTGACACATTCCCTATTTCTATTCTCAATTTTATCAAGTTATAGACTTGGAAACCAAATGTCTTCGGACGACGATGACGACAAGGTCGTTACATTATACGGCCGCAAAACAAAATCGTATAAAACAAACCTATTGCATATCCTAAGTGTATTCCATATGACCAGTTGGGCAACCTATTGTTAGGTTACTGTCCTGAGTCTACTGTGTTTTTTAGGAAATTTCAGGTTTTGGTTATCGTGTAAAAGAGAGAACAAACTGTAAACAGAACAAATTTTCAGCAAAGTAAGTATTTCAAATAAGTCAATTAATGACTAAAATTGTAAATTCATCCCTTTTGGAGTAATTGTCATTAATAGATGATGTTTACCGAATTTCTTAGTTTTTTGGCAGAAACTGTGATGAATGTAATCATAAAACGGCATGTTAAGACATGTATTACTAGTAATGTACTTTAGGTATCATATATCACAGCATCATTGATGAAAGATATACACACACAAAATTACGGGTCTTATTTTAATAAAATACAATTCCAGCTTCTTGTAATTTCAATTGACAAATATCACGAGATGTCTAAAAATACTTAATTCAGGAAATTTGAGAAAACGAAATCAAAAGCTTGTAGTCAATCCAAATTCAGTATTTCATATGAAGTGAAATTATAATACTGTTGATTTTGGAATTTGCTAAAACTTTTAGTTGAATGTTTGACATTTGTTTCGGTGTCGGGTAGTTCATGTGATGTGGTTTATGCTCTTACTCACTGTTAAAGGCAAAACAGTGTCACCAGATGGTCCCATTTTGTTCATGTTCTGTGTTATTGGGATGTTGCCTCATTGACGCATGCCAAATATTCCGGCTGTCTTTTCATATTAAAACATTTTTCAAGTTGTATATGTTATATGTATTTGTAGAGATTTATTTTAGTAAACTAATAAATAAAACATGTTGTAAAAGTACACAAATATTACTACAATTAGTACACGTTAAAGCTATAATATATACCCCGTAAATTTGAGCATTTCCAGTGATAATAGATTACCGCATATTAAATTATAAATTTTGTCTTATTATATCCCTCATTTGTAAATAAAGTGTGGCTCTGTCATAGGGATCCCTTGTTTTTGTCCAGTTGTTTTCCTCCATCAATATGTCAGCCAGGTCCAAAATGTCATTGTCACAGTCTGAATCTTCGAAGTCGCACTCCTCGGCACAAGCATTTAGTTCGACATTGTCCAAAGGTAGTGAATAATCCTCGGTGCCTTTCAAAAGGTGCCTGATATAAGACCATTGGACGCCCATTTATGTCGCAATGCTTCGATTTGCGAATTCGGTGTGCAATCCATGTTTCAACGATATTTTCAAGCTCTCTCTGAAACAGAAATAACTTGATAAAAGTGGTGTTAAAATACATTCTCTTCGATTAAAATCTAATTTGTTTAATGAAGACACGTGCAATTAACAGAGACACTTCTGGATGTAACTTGGTGAAAAAGATATAAATAATAGAAATAGCAATTGCGGTTTTATGATCGCCAAAAATGTGTGGTCGTCTTGTATTATGTTAAGGCGTTTTTGTCTACATGGCACCGTGCAATAACTGTATTTCTTCTTCACGGACCTACCTGAAATTATATCATAATGATTCAATTTGGTTTGTATGACGTTTTTTGATTGATGAAATTAGTAAGATTATTTTCTAATAAGTAGATTTCTCTGTTGTTATGACGCGTCACGTGCTTCTTGGATAAATTTCAAGGCCATCTAAAATTACAATCATTCCTTTATTTGTTTGCAACAAGTAACACACAAACGCCAAAGACTGTTTTAGATATGTGTTTTACTGGCATGGAACCTTTATTTTTCATGCAATTTCCGTTTGCCTTTTTTATTCCTTTCACAATAACGTTAATGCCAGTAAATTTAACTTCGCCATATAACTTTTTGCGAGATAAAAAGGGATTGGGGTAAATTAGAACAATGCTGCCTATAATTAGAGAACTTATAGTTTATGTCCGATTTAGATGGGAATTTTATTTTGCTATAAGAATCCTTATGAAATTCCTGTTTAAATGATATTTAACCGTTCTAACACAGCTTATTTTGTTTCAGAGATAAAAGGGCCAAAAGATAAATTACAAGGGCCAGTGCTTGCAAATGTTTGGAAAAAATTGCTAGTTTAATAGTCTTAAAGGAATGATTTTTTCTATAAAATGTCTTTTTGTAGTAGGTTTTATACTGAAACATAACATGTTAAACTATATCAAATTAAGCGTTTGGAATAGTTCTTCGTTGATTCTTTTGATTAAAGATGATACTTATATATCATATTCTATCTTACTCTGATAATATCCATGAAAAATATTGTATCAGACTTTTGTCGATGAAGTCGCCAGTGAAGTAGCGGTATTGTTTCATCTGTTCGAAGAATTCCATCCAAAACTGTGCACATTTTTTTCTAAGTATTCCCTTCCAGCTCTCTATACGTTGATTCTGATTCTGCTGTACTGCTTCCATGACAATTCCTCCTTAAGAATGACTGCATTTCAGCGATATATCTGTTTTTGGTTCCCATATCTGATCGTATTGAATGTGGAACCCTTTCTTAAGAAGTCAAAGCCTCTACATAAAATCCGGCTACAATTCTTGGGTTATTATTGCTTCTACCAACACGTAACCAAATTATAAACCTTGAAAACCCATCTATACATCCCACAAATTCCATACGGTTTTAACTTATCATATGAGTCAAGGTGCCATATGTAGTTAGGACCCTTGGATCTATAGTGCCTTCTTTTAGTTTGCGCTTAACTCTCGCAGCAACGCCAGAAGGATCCAATATGCTTAATAGAATTCTTACCAACTCCTTTTGGACAACAAAACCATTCTGTAAGCATCTCGAATGCATCCAACGGTATCCATGGAGACAAATAGATGACTTTAGTTGTTCGAAGATAAACATTGCAACTTGAAAACATCAGAAAAATTCTTTCGTCTGTACAATCCATAAGAAGCTAAGCGTCTTTTCAAAGTTCTCACAGATAAAATAAACCTACGTTTTTGAGCTAACTAACCAGGAATTTCTTCATACTGCAGTTCTAGGCTTTGTAGGTTGAAAATGATTGCAAATTCATTTGGGGTCATGATTATTCGATCTAAAACCTGTAATAAAATAAACTATTTTAAAATGTGACTACTTCATTGAAGAGATTTGTGAACTAGTTTAACCATCGAGCATCGTGGGTCGAGTGTTAATCTTAAATTAGTAAAATTAATCACAGTGACTAATGACTGGCGATAAGTATCGCTAAAGAAATGAAAGTACGGTTTTCACCTTTGATGTGACGTAATAGTAATAATCTATATGTTACGGGTGTGAATAATCGATAAATTATGGCTAGTTTATACGGCCATAACTAAGACTATAAACATAATATTGACTATTTTTGGTACTCGATGAACATTGTTTCCAATTATCCTCTCAGTGACGTCAATGATAATAAGATATAACGTCTATCTAGTACCAAAAAAAACGTCAAATGTTTATATGTATCAAGTGAAACAACAAATGAGGAACTGTGTAATAAAATCCCCGTAGCCCATTTACAACACCATAACTTTACACGACAGAAGAAAACATCACTTGAGTTTCAGTGCATTAAAACAAACTTAATGTACCCTCTTACGAACAAATAACCCATTTACATTGGAATTCATAAAAAGGAATAAGAAATACAAGCGTCTAATTGAATAGTAACTTCGGTTTGACCACTGTTCCTAATTACTTTTCTCTGAATTATTACAGTCAATAAAATTTTACTTATGTTCAAAAATTACCTTAATTTCCTATAGCATGTTTGTCCAGCAGGATCGTATTGGCCTTCTATAAAGCATAATGTGCCCATGCCAATTAGAACACGTGTCACTAGTGCACACAATATAGTAACTCGTGCGCACAAGTTAGTTACTCGTGCGCACAAGTTGTGTAACTCGTGCGCACAAGTTGTGTAACTCATGCGCACAAGATAGTAACTCATGCGCACAAGATAGTAACTCGTGCGCACAAGTTAGAACTCGTGCGCACAAGTTAGTAACTTGTGCGCAAGTTGTAAATTTTTTTGCATGGCACTCCAGGGCTTCCGTAGTTTCTTCATTGGTTCATGCCTAAATTAAATTTGTTCATAAACTTATAAAAGTATTATAAATGCATATTTACATGTTGTTCTTTTGAGAATATAGTACGCGTAATATGACACACATATTTCCATATATTTTTAACTATTAGTTATCCTGATGTACTTAAAGTTCGAATGGTAGATATACATATATATAGATATATATAGAGTGACCGACAAAATAGGTCAAACGCTAGAGAACATTACACTGTACAGATGAACGTCAGAGAATCAAAATTATTTCTTGACTGCAAACAGCTTTATGTAACTTCACTCTATTAAAATGTTTAGAGCTTCTTTGACAATAAAACTAGTTATATTCAAAGTTTATAACAAGACCAATACCGGTATGGACCTATGTCGCTGTGTACAATTGATTGAAATTTTCAAAAGATTTCAAAGAGAGGCGAAAGATAGCAAAGGGATATTCAAACTCATAAGTCGAAAACAAACTGACAATATCATGGCAAATAACGAAAAACGAACAATTTAAAGATAAACAACAGTAAACAAAACACAACATAGAAAACTAAAGACTGAGCAACAGGAAACCCACCAAAAACTGGGCGTGATCTCAAACTAAAGGCAAACAGGAAGTAGCTGCAGTGCATGGCAGATCAAAACTCCTTACACGCTACAACTCAACATTATCAAGCTGCAGACCAAATATAAAATAATTGTCTTTCATAAAAGCTATGAAAACTTTGACTTTTGTCTCAATTGACAATCTGATATCACATCGCCTTATTTCTATATCAATTGCATGACAATGCTGAAGAGATATTGGAACGTTGCAGTTTTACCGTCAATCCGCTTGTCCATAACACTTTTAGATGTCTACTTTTGCAGCCATATTTACAACATATTTGCCTTTTCTTGCATTCAGACCAGATATAGCAACACAGTTATATTTAGTACATATACGTTCATCAAAGTTCTATTTATAAACTGAAAAACATATTAATGCCTGGAAATGAGGAAAGTTTGAACTGTACTTAATTTCAAGGTTGACGGTCATTTTTTGTTTGTTGCAGAGTTCCAATACCAATTGGCTTGCAGTCAATTCAGTACTGTTCTGTAGCTTTTCAGACAATTCTGAATGATGCTGATATGAACAAGTAAACAATAACTACAATGTACTGAACTTATATACGGAGGTCTTTAAAACGATTTCCCCTCAAAGTATGAGAAGATATTGGGAGCTGTATCTTTTTAAAGTTTTATACGTTTCTAAAAAAAAAATCCAAACTGATAAAAAAAATGTAAAACTAACCCCAAATTGTTGACAAAAAGGTGCTACGCCTTAGTTTTCTCGTACTCTAACACGATATTCTGTATATAAAAGGTAAAGTGATATACGTCTAGGGTACATGCAGCAACCAAATAACATAATGAAACCAGAAAAAAACATGTAGAAGTCAACATGCGGAAAAGATTTGACAAGTATATATAGCATACAGTTGGGATCAGCTATTACCTCTCTTTAGAATTGTCAGAATAATCTGTCATAGAAGTGTTCTAAACAGTTCTAAGCTAGATCGGTTCCAGGGTATCCGTTTTGGGGAAGAACTGTCAAAATCAGTTCTAGGGTAGAACTGTCTGAAACTGTTTTAGGGTAGAACTGTCTGAAACTGTTCTTAGGTAGAACAGTCATTACCAGTTATAAGGTAGAACTGTCAGTACCAGTTCTTGGGTAGTACTGTCAAAATCTGTTCTAGGGTAAACGGTCAGAATCTGTTTTAGGGGGGGGGGGGGAGAACAGTTCTAAATGACGTAAATTAGAGCAGACATATGATCGTGATTTAGAACAGTGACAGTTATGTGGAGTTTCCCTGTATATTATATTTTAGATAAATAGGATTAAATGGCAAAATCAATAACTATCTTGGGTGTATGTTTCAGTTCTGTTATTTCTCCATGTTTATAATGAATTTCCAATAAAACATATTTTTATTTGTACATGGTAATGATTAAGCATAAGGAAATATATAAGTCCTAGTTTCAAACAAATTTAAATAATCTAGGATATCGTTACATTTCATGATTAATTATTCAGTATTGTTCATTTAAAAAGAAACTTTTATTATTTTAGTTTTCAGATTTTTAAACTTGTTAATATTAGCCCATGCCAAAACATACACTTTTTTCGCTTTTCTTTTGCGTCAACTAGCATTTATCTGCTACAATAAAACTTTCACTTGAGTTTGCGACAATTTAAAACATTTCATACGAGCAATATTACATGTAAATAGTATAAATAATAAATAATATATATATATAAAATATATGAATGTTTTCCTTCTGTCAATTTAAGTCCCCATTTCCCTTAAAAGTTTGAAATTTAAAGTTTTACCTCGTAAGACAGTGGTGTAACAGCGCATGATACGCCCGTCGCCTTTTTAGCTCGTCTTTATGCTTTAAATGAATTTATATGATCAACTAGAAATACCTTGAGCACTGCTCAAATAGACCCCCCCCCCCAAAAGACAAGCACACACAGTGGTACCCATTGCCACAAAACATGAATAATTGGGCACTATTAAGGCTACCTCAAGTTTAATTAAGTTTGTGGCCTCGTTTTTTGAACAAATAAAAATCTATAAATCTCCAAAGTGTGAAACTGGATAGTTTTCAACATTTTTCAATTAATAAAGTTCCGTAACTCCGCAATGTCATATCAGAAATTCATAATAAAAAAAAATAATAAAAGGAGCTTATTTCAATAGATATAAACAAGTCACAAAAGCTTCAAGCTAACTGCTAAAAGCGTTTTTGAGTTATTGTCAGAAATACTGAAAAATCCCCCTTTTAAAGAAAAAAGTCACAATACTCCAAAACGTATCATCAGAAATTTATAAAAATCGAAAGGGAATTTATATAAATAAATATAAACAATTCACCAAAGTTTCATGAAAATTAGTCAAAGCATTTTTGAGTTAAAGTCAGAAAACTGGAAAATCCCCCATTTTTATGAATAAAATCGCATAACTCGTAAACATAAAGTCTAAAATTTATTAAAAAATCGAAAGGGAGCTAACGTCAATAGATATAAACAATTTACCAAAGTTTCATGAAAATTGGTGAAAGCGTTTTTGAGTTATTGTCAGTATGTTGACGACGGACGGACGGACAGATAGACGGACAACGGTATACCATAATAGACGTATAAAAATCAGTTGAAAAGGGCTTAAATCGTCAGATCGATACAAAGCAGAAAAACATCAAACAAAAACACAGATCGGACGAAGCAGTGTATTTATACATCCATCACAAGACAAAAGACACTAAGTACAGATCTAAGAGTACTCGCAGTTTCTGACAGCTAGTTCAAAGCCAATAACAACTCATACAAAACTCGTGTATCTAAGACTTTTAAACATGATGGTTTCAACTAAGTTTAAAAGCTTAATACCGGGATGACGATATTAGTTCTTGAGCTTTGCATATAGTTGTTTTAGGCTTGACAATACTTAAATGCGAATTTATGCTAGGATTCATTTAAAGTTGTGTGAATATTCTGATGCAAGTTTCCGCTCAAAATAATCTAGTTGATAAAAAAAATCATATTTGGACATGACCTACTTTTTTAAATTTAAACGGAGATATAGATTTAAATTACGCATTCAATTCATCAAATACATATCTGAAAATGGGAGCAAAAAGAGTTTGTAAGTACAAAAAGGTTTCCTTTTATTAAACATGTGCGTAATAATAAATAAAAGGATACAAAGTTTTGTTTATAAACGTTGTTGTTTTAATAAAACTGAAATTCAGAATCCACGTTTAATTGATGCTAGACATGTTGCTTATTCGAGCTATTTGAATTTTATGTAAGAGTATTTAAAATAACAAGTAGTTCATTTGAAAATAATATTAAATGTGTGTATAGTCCTATGCTTTTACTGGAATTGTTCACAACCTAGTAAAAGTTTGTGTTATACATTGATCGACTTTTCGGGGATACATTAATGATGCAGCGACCTAACAAAAACCAAATAGACCTCGTTTTGAAACCTGGACATACATTTTTCAACAAGAAAACCTGTTTAATTCTGAAGAGTCAAGCCTTTTCCAGCTCATTTTTTTAACAATGCAAGGACTAATAATGTTTCAGCACTGCATGTGTATTTTAGACTAGCCGCTATCTAATTAACCATCGGAATGACCTCCAAAGAATGTTGATGCTCATATGACCTGATGTTAACATAAATATTAATATAAATACACAAACAAGCATGTGCGATTGTTTAATAATAATTGTTTTAT
>CM029603.1:48365891-48713202 GCA_017311375.1 Mytilus coruscus | reverse complement strand
TTATACATATAGATTGATTTCCTCTTCAAGCCATTGTTCCACTTCTGAATTATATATTCTACTTACAAGTACACTTGGTATAATCAAAAACCTGGTGATAAATTTTTCAAATAAGGTATGCGAAAATAGTGAAATTAATTACTTTTGGTGTTTCGAAAATTCGTTGGAAGTACTTGATAAATTACATGCTCATATTGGTGTTTTTGAATTTGTTCAAAGTTTGAATTTTTCTACCCTATATACCACTTCGCCTCATAATTTCATTAAGAAAAAATCAAATACCTAATAAAATGGGCATTTAGAAAGTCAGAAGGTGAATATATATGTTCAAATTCTTTTATGTCATTTTTTAGTTACAACAAACAAAAGAAATGATATGATAACTGCACTTGAATTTTTACTTGATAACATTTTTGTTCGCTATGGAGATTCGATATATTTCCAAGTTTTTCCAATGGAGACTAACTGTGCACAACTTATTGCGGACCTTTTTCTGTATTGTTACGAATTACAATGTATGACTTAAATCAGAAAAAACCTATCGAAACAAAAATTTAATAACACTTTTAGATATTTGGATGATATATTGGCTCTCAATAATGACGACTTCAGTATGTACACTAAAGAGATTTATCCTGTTGAGCTTGCTTTAAATAAAGCTAATACTAACAATGAACACTGTCCTTTCCTGGATCTTGATATTTATATCTTTAACGGGAAGCTTAACACTAAAATTTGCCATAAAAGACTATACAACGAGATGATTTTTCATTTCCTATTGTTAATTATCCATTTTAGATGGTGATGTTCCTTGGCACCATCTTATGGTGTTTATATTTCTCAACTTGTTCGATTCGCTCGTATATGTAACAGCGTATTTGATTTTAATGAAAGAAATCTATGTATTACTGAAAAATTATTACACCAGGGTTTTCGATATCACAAACTTGTCAAATCTATTACTAAATTCTATCATCGGTACAAGTACATCATTCGTAAATATAAATCAACGTGCAGACATTATACGTTCAGGTATTTCACATCCCATCTTTTATGGTAATATTCTATACAAAGCACAAAAATGTCGTCATTCACCTATAAAAGCTAACCAAAGCTTTAAACACACTTATTCAGAATGGGATATAGTTACGATACTGTTGTCAAGTCATAAAAGATGGCATTTTTTTTTAATTAATATTTATTCACTCATAGGGTCTTTGCATCGGAAAAAAACACATTTATTTTAAAACCAGTTGTTTGCATGATACGGGTAATGTTCTTCTCATATAATTTATGATGGTATGATACTAAACCCTTACGGGAGGGACTGTACTTGATTTTCATATGATGAAGACATAATCTTTCAATCAGTTTAATTGAGGTCTGGAGCTGGCATGTCAGTAACTGCTAGCAGTCCTTTGTTTATTTATGTATCATTGTCATTTTGCTTAGTTTCTTTTGTTACCTTTTCTGACATCGGACTCGGACTTCTTTTTAACTGAGTTTTACTGTGCGTATTGCTATGTGTTTCTTTATTCTACATTGGCTAGAGATATAGGGGAGGTTAAGATCTCACAAAACATATTTAACCCCGCCGCATTTTGCGCCTGTCCCAAGTCAGGAGCCTCTGGCCTTTGTTAGTCTTGTATGTTTTTAATTTTAGTTCATTTATATGTTTTGGAGTTTAGTGTGACGTCCATTTTCACTGAACTAGTACACAATTTTAGTTAGGGGCCAGCTGAGGACCACCTCCGGGTGCGGATTTTCTCGCTGCGTTGAAGACCCATTGGTGGCCTTCGGCTGTTGTCTGCTCTTTGGTCGGGTTGTTGTCTCTTTGACATATTCCCATTTCCATTCTCAATTTTATCTTTGTTAATTTATGTTGATCATTGTCATTTTGCTTAGTTTCTTTTGTTACCTATTCTAACATCGGACTCGGACTTCTTTTAAACTGAGTTTCACTGTGCGTATACTGTGTGTTTGTTTATTCCACATTGGCTAGAAGTATAGGGAGGGGCGGGTTGAGATCTCACAAAACATGTTTAACCCCGCCGCATTTTACGCCTGTCGCAAGTCAGGAACCTTTAGACTTTGTTAGTCTTAATAAAATTGCAAATCAAAATTAAGAAGCAATGAGGACAGGAAGCATGACTTCTAACAGATTTATAAGGATTAATTAACGAATTTTCTTTTTTCAATACTGATTGCAACTATGTTTGATTGTGAGTAAGATAATTAGAACCCTTATAAGGGCTGTCAATTTTAAGTATTGTTTACACATTGTTTGGAAGCAATTTGTTTCTAACTTTTATTGAATATTCTGTTGTTAGTAATAATGATGACAAAACCGTTGACCCTAGCAAGGTTAACTTAAAAATAAAAATAAATGAAAGATTCAACTTTCTAACTGTATTATATTTTCAATCACAAACTAAGAAAACTACTGACTAGAATGAGGTATCTTTATTTGCAGGGTGAATTGCAGTTTCATAAATACATATCTATCAATATCAATACAACTTTAAATACCAGACATGAGTAATAAATGTATGCTGTAAAAATGTTTGAGTAAGGTAAACAATGTGAAAATTTGAAAAAATTGCATGACATTAAAAAAAAATATTAGACAACAAGCTATAATTGTGAAGTAAAGTCAACATATTGGTTTTAACAGTCATAGTTCAGACATTTTCACACTTTAAGAGAGTCATGCCCGAAGTTTTCTGATATACGTACATCTATGATAAAAATATACAAAACTACAAAACTTTGTAATGAAGTAAACAAGTAACTTAAAGGCTGTTTAAATTGAGAAAAAAAAATTGCAATTGTTTATTTAATTTTTCGACATCTATTAGCAATTAATTTGAAAATTAAAAGCTGTTGAAATGAAAATTGCTTCCGTAGAGGGTTCCAATGGTGTATCAGGTATAATCAATGCATAGTAAATTTTTGTCAAAATATCCATATCATTAATAAACATTTAAGCATTTTCATAGCAGTTCGAAATAAAAACAGATTTGAAAAATCCCAATAGCAATTTCAGATCAAAATGAAACCAGTGGCAATAAAACAATGTATGTATGGTTGACATTGATGGTAAACTGTTTAAATGCCAGCTAGACATTTTTACTCGAATGATTTAACTTTTATTTCTATTTTTATTAACAAAGCCTGAACAATTTTGCTCTAAAAATTCTTTATTTAAACTTCCGTCAGTCCTGCAGCAATCTGAAAAGACCATAATATCAATCTCAAGAAAACTGAGAAATAGGATGCCAAGTTCACCATTAACAAGAAAACTGAGAAATAGCATGTCAAGTTCACCATTAACGAGACTATCAAGCATTACAACACTATAATATAGGCACTCATAATAGCGATCAGGTACGAGAAATAAAAATATATAAAGATTTGTTAAAAGATATACATGTGACTTGTGTCCTACAAAGGATATTGCACATAAAAATATATATGGTTTTAATGGTGTAAACTAGTTTCAAATAATAAGATTTGTTATAACCAAACAAGTAAATATATTTACTAACATTTTTGCAACTGGTCAGTTGGGTTGTATTTAAAGCTAAATGTATTTCAGCAGTTGTTCGTTATTGATATTAATATTGCCCAGATGAAAAAGATAGCATATATACTGCATCGAGTGAAATACGCCTTTTCTCCACTCTAAACAGCTAAATTTCAAGTTTAAAACGCGAGGCTCGCCGCGTATGTATTTGTAGAACAGTATTAAAATACAAGTATCAATAAATATTTCAGATAACAGATTTTCTTCATCAGTATGATAAAATTGAAATCTTATCAATCTATTCTGATTTCACTTAAACAATTTTATACGTAATACATATTAAAAACTGAACCACGTTTGTACAATTCTAAAATATAAACTAGAATAATTAGTTACTTAGTTTACTTTTACGCCTATTTTTTAACGGTGATTATTTAACAGAACAAAGGCACTTGTTACTCCCTTCATTATAGCATTAAGAGGTTGTGACAGGCAACTATCACCATGGATGACTGGAGTATCGAAATGTGGTCACCTTGGTCTTCTTCCGGCTGGTAGTAAAAACCCTTGCTGAGATGGGATGTCCGTTTGGCTGGGCGGGATTTATAAATACATAGCCACGTCCGGTAAGAATGGAGACGTTAAATCCGATGCTTTATGAAGAAAGAGTGTCGAACATTCTACAAATTAAAGAACTATTGTAACAAGTATTTGAGGGTCCGTTGGTGGCCAGTTAACGTTGCAAGGCTAAGTTTCTGCCCACTTTCAACGTATTTCTAGTGGCAGTTCAAATTACCTGCCCTTCATTCCTGTCAGCATACCTTTCAGAACCTACCTATTGTATTTATTGTTAAAGGTTTTTCGTCAAAAGTATGCATGACATAATTGCCACTGGACGTTAAGCAAACCACAGTCATTCAATCGACAAGCAACTCTACTTATACTGTATTTGCGTAAAGGAATTATCGGAATACGTATAATGCTTGTTACATTTTACATTATTATAGTTTTATCCCTTGTACCAGAATAGAATGAAATGTTTAATTAAAATGATACGGATTTCCAAAAAAGTAGACGACACCGAGGTGGTAAAAGAAAAATGATGAAAGACAATTTTAGGTGCCAAACAGACCCGTCTAAATTCCATTTAATTGATAAATTCAGTATCACTTACCGTTATCTTAATGATATTTTTTCGTTAAATAATCAAGGATTCTCTAAAAAAACTGCCCAAAGGAATTTACTATAAATTAATCTAATATTAGCAGAAATAACTGCCCTTTCCTAGTATTAGATATTTCAGTTTGACACTATACACTCTACACAAAAAATTACGACAAAAGTAACAATTTTCTTTCCCTGTGGTTAATTTTCCTTTTATAGACGGTAATGTTCCTTCGGAACCGTCTTACGATGTTTATACATCCCAACTCGTTCGCTATGCCCGTGTCTGTAGTAACGTTTTGGATTTCAATGAGCGTAAACTGTGTATTAATGGTAAATTATTAAGTCAGGGATATCGTTTCCACAAATTACTTAAAACCTTTACTAAATTCTTCCATAGATACACAGATTTGGTTTGGAAGATTGGCTGTACCTGTAGAAAACGTATTTCAATCGGAATAGCACATCATAATCTTTACGATGATGTTGTTTTCCGAGCCTGGAAATTTAGATACGATCCGGATAAACTTATCAATCCTTTAAATAAACTCATTCTTAAAGGTTCCAAATTCAGCACTGTAGACCTTTGAATATTGTTTTATTGGTATAAATATCGATTGTGTCATCAGTAAATTAAAACCATACTAAATATTATTGTTATACACATATGCACAAGGCCATGTTTTTCTTTGACTGTTAAAGACGTTTTTACACTAAATCCATTGGATGTTGGATGTGTACTGATTGATATTTTAGTATAAGATAAATGATTTTTTTATGAGTTGTTATTGGCTTTGAACTAAAAGTCAGTAACTGCAAGTGTTCTCAGATCTGTACTTTGTGTCTTTTGAGTTGTAATGAATGTATGAATACCCTGCCACGTCCGGTCTGTGTTTCGTTAGATGTTTTTTTCAGCTTTGTATCGATCTTAAGACCGTTTCAACATACTTTTATAGTTTGTTCTAATGTTGTACTGTTACACCACTGTTCCAAGTTAAGACCCAGGCACTTGTCTCTGAAAACACAATTACCTATATACTTTAATATAACACAAAGTACCTAACTGTAGAGTCTAAATGACATTTATGGAGTGCGAAAATTTGAGGATAAAAATAGAACTTCGTAACTCATTAGAGTAAGACATACCTCAAATAACACTTATTAGATTTTTTTTTTCTCGGAATCTTTTACAAATTTACTATCTGGATGATAAGTGCTATTCAGAGAAAAACTAACAGGTTTTGGGGAAATACTTTTTATAATTAATCATTCACTGCGAGATTAATATTTTCATTGGTCCGTGAAAAGACGAAATAATTACGGTTGACATACTTGGAAGGCCTGTTACGAATGACTCCGACAATAGAAATAGGCGTGTTATACACCATATTGTAGATAATTTAATGTAAATTTACGGGATTGCCAGTTTCAATGGGATAGACAACTGCAAAATTGATATATAAGGGAAGATCGCGACCGGGTGACATTTCTCAAATATACGAGTTAGGTACCTTATGTTATATTAAAGTATATAGGTAAAAAAAAATTAGAGACAAGTTCCTGTGGGTTAAGGGGAGGGTTGGTGCCTTCAAACATGTTTAACACCCCGCCACATTCTGTTCTGTGTAATTTTCTATGTGATTGCTATTTATACAATTAGAAATTCCGCAGTGTGGGAACGGAACTGTACGGTTTTTTAATTTTTTTGTCATTCGGGAGACTGTCAAGCGGGCTCCGACACTCGAAAAAAAGTTTCTAGATGGAAAGTTTGATGAACTCAAATGTTGCTATATAAAGTTTCAGCTTCAAAGTGTGGTAACGAAAGCATTTTACATGTAAATATGAACCAATCAAATGATAAAAACGATATATGCAGCCAAACGTTTTCCTTAGAATGGTGGAGCTCGAGTAAATCGATAAAATTGGCACACAACAGCGACAAAAATGCAAAAAACCATAGAAAAACCAATCGTTGCTATCAGAATTTGTATATGTATTTTTGCTGATATATAGTCTTACATGTCTGAAATTTCAATAGCCATTGTCACGGTAGAATTTCAAAGAAATTCATTATCTCAATGTCTTATATATTATTGACTGTACAATCGCTTGTGCTTTTACTGTACAATCACTTTGGCCTCTCCTGTACAATCGCTTGGCCACATTCATAAAATACATTAGGCAGCAACCATTTGATTTTCTGGGGGCTATGGATTTTTCTGGACAAACTTTTTTGCCTTCGGCGAAAAACAATCTATTTTTGGCGACAAGTCGAAAACAATTTTTTCTTTCAATTTTAGCATTACATATAGTGGCAGCTGAGGGTGAAACAAACAATTTTTTTTCTCAGGGTCAAAACAAATTATTTTTTCTCCAAAACTGAAACAAACTTTTTTCCAAAAATCCATAGCCCCAGAAAATTAAATGGTTGCTGCCTAATACATATGTATTTCATTGTTTGTTCCTTGTCTGTCCTATTATATTCATATATGGTATTGGAAATAAAAGTGAACATCAATTCAGTCATTTTGCCGATCAAGAGTCTATCAATGGCACCTTTTAAGGCACTCTGATAGTATGTATATCAGAGACAAAATAAAAGATCGAACAATAAGTATACAAAACAAAATAATAGGCCAATACAAATGTAAAGAAATTACTAATAAGAAAAATAAAGCTCGTAAAAAACGTTACTAGGTGCTCCCGAAGGTAAGCATATTCTAAAGTTTACTTAAATTATTATTTACCAACATTTTAAAAGAATAAAAGATATGCATATAAACAATACAACAAAGAAAGTTTCATCAGAAGACCGGGATATTCTAACTTGATATAGGCATTCGAATGTGGAATGGTAGTAGCTATTCACGGAATCACGAAAAGACGCGTGTATGGCAACAAACATCTAGCTAGGGCAGATATCAAGATATCAAAATATCAACAAAACGAATGCAGAGTCAAATATTTGAAGCAAGATAAGACTGATATATCTGTTTATTAAAAGTTATAGCTACTGATGGTACAAAACTCCCATAAAAAAATAAATTGTATTACAGATCGGGGTGTAAGTTGTGAAAACACACAGTAACACTTTCAAATGTGTAATTGAGGCTTGAACCGATAACAAGACCAAATACTATTATTACATCGTGACGTAAGGAAAAATACCTCATGCCAGACATATGTTGGATTGAAGTAGTTTTAATGAACAGTTTACGGTATGCCCCTTCACATACACGGATTTTTCTTACGATTCCTTACGGATAGCCAACTCGTAGTCCGTAAATTACTCGCTGGTATCCGTAAATAATTCGTCACAACTCGCAACAACTCGCCTACACTCTAAAGAATCCTTGAAAGGAGAGGCAAATGTTTTGACATGTCAAAATCTTTTACGATTGTCCACGGATTGATTTTCCGTAAATAACTCGTAAAAATCTGTTAGTATCGTAAACCTCTCGCAACAACACGTAACCATCCGTTAACTGCTCGCCAGAATCCGTTAATGACTCGTAACAAATTTTTTTAACGATTTGTTACAGTTAGTTTTATTCACAGATTATTATGCGTTGTTTACGATTTCATTCGGGTCGTGTTACGATGGCTTTACGAATTGTTATGAATTATTACGAGGCCTTAACGTGAAGTTACGACGACTTTACGAATAGATACGAGTATTTTACGAATAGATGCGTATACTTTACATATTCGTATTGTTTACGATTAAGGGAAAGGTAGAAAAGCTGCAAAATCGTAAAGACTCGTATATCCGAGTAACTAATTCGTAACCATTCGTAACAACAGATAAACAGGTCGTAACTAGCAGGTAAAAGCTTCAATGAATAGTAACAGACCGTAATATACTCGTAACAACTCGTAAAAGGCTCGTAAAATGCCCGTAAGTTGCTCGTAGTTATCCGTGACAACTCCTAACAAATAAAAGTAAAAACTGTTCATGAATGTGGCAGAATAGATAGCAGCGGGCATTTCCTGCTTGAGTGTCATAATTATTCACAAAAATGAATATTCTGAAAATGTAAACGCTAGAAACTCTTCTGTTCCATTACAATATCAGATCACTTTTTGGCCTATTTTGACTTCCTCTTTTTCTCTGATTTTAAAGGTACAGTCTTGAAACACAATCCGCCGCCGGTAGAAACGAAAAGATCTGATGACATTTTTTTTAACCATTTAAATAGCAGTTATTTCCTTTTTTCTGTTGACCCTGAGACAGATTTATGTAAGAACAATATTGTTTTCGAATCCCTTTGTGTATAACTGCGATCATATTTTGTATGTCATGTCTTTCAAATAAAATATGTTTAAGTTAAAAGCAATATCACGAAAATGAGATGATCAAAATAATTTTAATGACATTTTGTCATCAACTTAACCTGCAATCGAAAATATCAGTGATAAGCCAGTTTTATTAAGTATATTTTAATCATTGGATTACGAGTTAAACAAATCAAGCCAACTAATATAATCTCTATATTCTTTTAATTTTGGTTTACCAAAGTATTGTATTTGGCCAAGCGATTGTACAGGAAAAGCCCAAGTGATTGTATAGTAAACACGCAAGCGATTGTACAGTCAATAAAATATCCGACATTGAGATAATGAATTTTTTTGAATTTCTACTGGGAAAGTGGCTTTAAACTTTCAGACAAGTAAGACTATATATCAGAAAAGGTACATGTGAAAATTCTGATAGCAACGATTGTTTTTTTCTATGTTTATTTGCATTTTTTGTCGCTGTTGTGTGATAATTTTGAACGATTTACTCAGAGCTCCACCATTCTAAGGAAAATGTTTGGATACATATATCATTTTTATTATTTGATTGGTTCATATTAACATGTAGAATGTTTTAGTTACAAAATCTTGAAGCAGAAACTTTTTATAGCAATATTTGAGTTCATCAAACTTTCCATCTAGCAACTTGACAGTCTCCCGAATGATCAAAAACTTAAAAAAACCGTACAGATCCGTTACCACACTGTGAATTCGGCAGAACTTTTAGCCTGACAAACCTCTCGGCTGCTCAGGCATTATATGTCACATAATGATTGACATACTTATCTATATCAATGCAGTACTTTTCAAATCCTTATGGACGGAAATGTATTGTAATAGTATTCAACCTTGTGCAATCTGTATATATTACAGCATCATTTAAATGCTACGCTATCATTCAAATGCTTACGCTATCAATTGTGTGTCTATATACATGTATTTATCCTGCAATTGGGTGTCTTATCATACATTAACAGTCTTACAGATATCGCTAGCCTGTATTAGTATACTATACAGATATCGCTTTAAAGCTCCGCCCACTGACTTTAATGTGTACATGTATAACACACAAAATCAAGCATGCAACAATGTCAATAATCAGTGAATGTCACGGTCAGTTCGAAATTCTGAAGCGTAGGACAAATCATACACTTTTGTCTTAAATCGGACAATGTTTTGTTATTTCTTTTTACTGTTTAAATTAGTTGTTATGTTATAATAAATAATTATTAACTTTGAGCAATGTATTATTGTTGACCATGCGAAATTCTTTTCGGCGTACCGGTCATCAGCTGATTGTGTGAATTTTTTTATATATTACTACGCGGGCCTCAAAGGTAAAATAAACAAAAACTAGTATACTTTAAATCGAAAATAAATGCAATAAATGTGAGCTTTTCTTTCAAAGCAAAAACACTGTACAAAATTAATTGCAGGATAAAGACACTAAACAGTTATTGGCTTTATATCTTACAATACGATTAACTAATCTCTGAGATGGAAAACAACCATCTATAGAAAATTGATGCATAACTATGTAATTTTAATTCCTTGTCTAGTGTTTTAGTGTCGTTGGGGTGTTTCTTACGGAAGCCCTGGAGTGCCATGCAAAAAAATTACAACTTGCGCCACAAGTTACTAACTTGTGCGCACGAGTCTATCTTGTGCGCACGAGTTACACAACTTGTGCGCACGAGTTCTATCTTGCGCCAAGTTACTAACTTGTGCGCACGAGTCTATCTTTGCGCACAAGTTACACAACTTGTGCGCACGAGTTAACTTGTGCGCACGAGTTACACAACTTGTGCGCACGAGTTATCTTGTGCGCACGAGTTCACAACTTGTGCGCACAAGTTACTATCTTGTGCGCATAAGTTACTATCTTGTGCGCACGAGTTACAACTTGTGCGCACGAGTTACTAACTTGTGCGCACGACTTACTATCTTGTGCGCACGAGTTACTAACTGGTGCGCACGAGTTGTACAACATGTGCAATTTATTTATTTGAGCCCTTATTGACATGCGCGTGATTTGTACATTGTGGATTGTCATTTCCTGTTTGGATGAAGTTAATGAAGAAAGGTTAGTTTAATGATATTTCAATGGGACATAATGCATGGATGTAAAATGTCTACATGTGTGAAAACAATTTATGTAGCCACCGTTAGAAGCCGCAGTCTGAGACTAATACTTTCCAACAACCATACTTATTCATGCTTTTTCGTTATTGGGGATAAAATGTTTTACAAAAGTTTTATAAAACGAACAAATCATAAATCACAACCTTATTACAAACGATTATGGGCTTAAGCTGACAAAATAACATTTTCCAAGTATTTGGGCCAAACGTATTCTTGTCGATTTCACATTGAAAAAACCTAATACTAGGGAAATAATGTTCAAAGGCCAGAAATGAGCATAAACTGAATGTCCGAAACGTATTTGGTATCTATAATACAACTTCTAAAATCATTTCAGGTTAAGAGAGAGTTTACCTCTTACTCTAACCTCATCCCTCAAAAGTCA
Organism: Mytilus coruscus; assembly: GCA_017311375.1. NCBI lineage: Eukaryota > Metazoa > Mollusca > Bivalvia > Mytilida > Mytilidae > Mytilus > Mytilus coruscus. The sequence continues at coordinate 48,701,689 of CM029603.1, read as the reverse complement.
TATTTAATCTATGCTGAAACTGTTAAAACGGGTACTTATAAAGTGAGAAGCGGAATCGAAACGAAACGAAACGAAATATAACGAAACGCAACGAAACGAAAAGGAAGGAAAATGAAGAAACGAAATACAACGATGGGAAAATTTTTTTTTTTAAAACCTTAAAATTTTTAAAAATTTCCTTTCCCCAAATTTTTCCCGGTTTAACAAAATTAATTAAGGGCCATTGTTTAAATTTTTTTATTTTTTTTAAAGGGAAATAAAAATTTTTTGAAACCATTTTTTAAAAAACGGGAAATTTTTTGTTTGATTTTAAAAAGGCTTTATTTAAATTTCATTTTTTGAAAAATTTTAAAAATTTTTCTGAATATAAAGTAAGGTCTTTAAATCTTAAAAATTACCTTTAAAGCTAACTTTAAAAAGGAATTTTAAATTTCATTTAAAGTGTTAATAGTTAAAGAAATTTTGCTTTAGTTAATCCTTAAAATAACTAATTATTTTGTTTTCTTTTTAAAAGATTATATTTAAATCAAACCTAAATAGGGAAATTTTGATTTTTAAAAGGGTTACCCTTATTTTGACTCCATAATATCTAAAAAAACGGTTTATACTTGATGTGGTAATAGAACAATCTTAGATTTTAAAGTCATTAAACAAGGGAAGGTCAAATATACTAATATACTTTTACCTATAAATTTGGCTCTCAGAATCTGATCAATATATGAAATTTAACAAGTTTAAAGATCGTAAATTCAATGAAATCTTTGTAATAATTGCACAAATCTTCAAATTCATAGAAACTTGAAACTTTTTCAGTCTAGAAATTATATGATTATAAATTTCTCTTATTGGATCAGATATTCGAATATGATAGACTGTCATGAACCACTAGTGCTTATTGTGATATCATCAAAATTTACAGTTAAACATCAGCAATTCTTCGTTTGTACTAGAGTACTTTTATCAAATTGCAATATGGCCTGTATTAGAAACACATAGTCATTCATTGGTATGTGCTAATAGTATTATGTGATATGGTTAAATGCAAAATCATAATTAAATGGCTAATTCTGTATTCATTTTAGAACTAACATATAACTTGGACAGCATTTAATTTCCAGATTGAAATTATATTAACTCATGATCTAGTCCTAAATTAGTAGGATTGTTCTATTATGTTCTTAAATGCTTAATATCACACGATGATTAATCTAGAATTTTACTCGTTAGACACATATTTAAATCTTATAAATCATATTATCATTGACAAATAACATTATTTGAATTATATGAGCTGAATATAGAACTTTACCTGTACCAAACTACGTCTTTATTCAGTACCAATAAAATTACTATGTAACATTACAACATATTTCTAAGATCAGTTTCATGCAAAATATAATTAATTATAAAATATGTAATGATTACTCGTTAAAGTGAATAATAGTCAATTAATGGTACATTCCAAAGATTTGAAACTCTATAAACAATTTTACTTTAAAAATAACAATGAAAGTAGATCACAAGTATCCCTAAGATAAATGTGCAGCCCAGGGCCGTATTAAATAAGTTTCAGATTACTGTAGAATATAATTAAAATCTACTCATACAATATATCAGACAAGACAAATAGACTTTTAAACTATGAATTTAATTTCTTTCTCAAGGATCAATTGATAAGATTCTTTCTTGTACAAATAAATTCATAATGATAAATCTATATTGAACATCAATTTTGGATAATTTCTAATATATTTACCATATATAAATTAGTTTACATGACAGAAGATCATGAGTTAAATTAGTAATAAAAGACAAATATAGTAAAACTAGAATAACTAAATCGAAAATAAAATATGAATAAAACATTTAATAGTAACTTCGCTAGAAAACTAAACTTCTGCAATAAACTTTCAAGTAAATCTATTACAATACCTAAGTACTATACAAGTAATCAAAATTCAGAGCATAAAAGATAGTCTTAAAACAAATTCAATATACCAAATAGACACTTTAAGTTTTATCAACATTGTAAACAAATCACATTCTTGAATTAACTAAATGCAGAACAAAATGGGCGTTATTTTATCGGTCTAAAATTCATGATCTATGCAATCAAATTGCAAAACCTTATAAATATACTCAGAAAAGTAATTACGTTTCATAGAATATAAATACTATATATATTAATATATATCAGAAGTTCTGATTATTCAGAGTTGCAACAGTGATAGACGTAGCATATATCGCTGAGACATTAGAGTCTAACTTCAGAATTACATTATGTAACGTAAAAACAAATTTGTAAACATCATAAAACGTTCATAGAAATTACATTACTAGAATGTCATAATATTATAGCTTAAATACTCAGGAACTGAGAATTAATTAAGCAAGAGTACAAGGACATATTAGACTAAATTGTTCGTCATATTCGATATTTAAGAATAGAAACGCTAAAACACATAAATACAAATGAGAACGATTACGTCTAAATAGCTGTTCATAAAATACAGAAGATAGCTATTTTAAGTTCATAATTTTAAGATAAATCAAATGTAAGTTTAAAATAACTAGTAATGTTAACGAAATATTTTATTAAATTTACTCTATTTTAATTTCGAAAGTAGTGATATGTTAAACTTAGCCTCAATAACAAACATTAAGCTTCAATGTGACAAATTTCTTTAGCTAGTATGCACATTTTATTTAAACGTCAAATCTGTAATATAAATGAATAAAACATTTAATGATGTATTAGAATGCGTTTAAGTCTGATTTCTAAAATGAATTTAGTATAATGTTCAGGTTTTTAGAATGCTATCTTATGATCTATTGAGATTATACGTAAACGTCTACATTATATAGCAAATTCTAGATAAATGGTGACTTATTTAGAATAGTTCAAAAATACTAAATTAGTTACATAATTTAAGTCATTCAGATTATTGTTCATAATTTCATATAATTTTAGTAAATGATTTTAACTAATAATACTATGCCAAATAACATTTATAAATAAATTTTAAATGAAATACAGCTATATTACATTCATTGATAGCATTACAACTTTATAGAATTTTTAATTAAATGTATAGTTATAAATATAATATTAAAATAGTGTTTTTTTAATAAAAGCCTATTAAAATTACAGTTACTTTTATGAAGTGAACTACCATATAATGCTTAGCTTTCTGTGAAAATACTGTCAGAAAGATTTTAGATCTAAATAAAAAAAATTATTATAAACAACATATGTGTCCTTATTGTATTTAAAATATTAAATGAAATATTTAATGTTTAAATTTCGTTTAATAAATTAAATCTATACTGAGTTTATTTCATATTTGATTACGAACTAGATATACGAAAATATAAATTAATTTAAAGCATTAAACATAAAGCGAAACTTAACAATTCGATATTATCGTACAATTTATTAAGTAACACATATTATACAGATTAAATTATAAACTGTTAATATATTACATCAAATACATACATTCAGCTAATTTTGCAAGCATTAGTTTTAATAAAAATTAAACGTTTGAGATTAATTCTAACATAATTAAATTTACACAAAGTTATAATAATTTAAAATTTGAGTTTTCAGTAATTAAAGTCGTTTTATATCGAAATGTAAAGTACCGAAGACATAATGAAATAAACATATGGACTATTAATTATTAAAACTTAACGTAAAACAGAAAATAAGCATTTAATAAAATGAATAATCATATTAATCATCAAAGATTAATAAGCATACTGTAAAATAAATCAAAGTAAAGTATTTTAAATTTTAATAGTCAAAGCAAATTCAGAAATCATAAAATGTGAAAGGCTTTTATTCATGAGTTAATACGTAATACTTAATAACGTACATAACGTTTTATTGTAATTGCAATCTAAGATCACAACAGAAAAATTTGTAGAATTTAAATGATAATTATAATCCAAACAATTAAAAAAATACGCATCATACAATTTCTGAATACTTTACAAAATCGCTAATCTAATTTAAATTTACAAGTATCTAAATGAAGACGTTTAGTAATTTGAAGTGATGTTTTTATGGCGTATCTAAATTAACAGGACAGTTAAAAGTGTATACATAATATGCTAAAATAATCATTAAAATAACAACTTAGCATGACATTTAATATAATTATTAGGTTTTATTATAATTCAACATAAATAATATCAATGAAAGTATGCATTTTCTAATCAGTTCAAAACAATAACGAATTAGTTTTTTCCTTAGATTTTTTTAATAATGATTAAATACATTAATAAGTAACCATGAATATCGTTTTGATTTGTAAATTTTTAATCAATTTAAGAGATTTAAGCTAGTTATTTGTTTTCAGAAGTTAACTAATCAGTTTTCATATTTAATCTACTTTGCTAATTAATACCTCATATACCCAAATTGATGGTACAACGAAGTTAACGAAATTATTAAATAGTCTAAAAAAAGTGTTGATTCATTTTAAAGATTTTATTTCAGATCAGGTATAAATGATTACATAATTTAGGAATTAAATAATCTAAGACATTTAACAAATTTAATATCGAATCCAATCATTTTAGTTGCAATATTTTCTGTTTAACTTATCATTTATAGGTCACATGACCACTAAAAACAATGATATTGCATATAACTAAATATATATTCGAGGATAATGTTTATATTTGAACAACTTTTACAATTGTACAGTCAAAGCTAATCAATGTCACGTGTTTTCAAATATTTAATTTAATTAACATTATTCGCATTGTGAAATATTATAAGTAAATAACAAAGCTGTGAAACAATTTTAAGAAATTTATCATTAATCATTTTAGATTTAGTATAGAATTGAAATCTGATATATGTGATCATTACAATGGTTTACGAAATATAAATTTAGTTTTTAAACTAACATTTTCATTTAGTACTAATTCGCATAATATCACATATTCAAATTTATTTTTTATATTTCCATATAAATTATCAAAAAATTTAATCAAACTGAATTTACTTGTTAATAAATGAGTTAAGTGCCAATTGGTATAGAGAAAGTTTGTATGATATGTAAAAAGTATAATTTCTGTATAAAGTAATTTTATAGACGTATAATATTTGCTCAAAAATTCTTAATATCGGCATTAAAATAAAAATTATTTTAAGTCAAGTATATTGACATTTAAGCATATTATCAAATTAATAAATCAATTACATTATTTTATAAAACGCTTTCTATGTCTCAGAAATTTCAAAAAATTATAAGACATGAAAATCATTGTGTTTTTTTTTAATAAATGGAGATTGATCAATATTAACTTATCCAGTTAAGTATTATCAATGTTCTATATAGCTCAACAATTCTTATATTAAATCTACATAAATTTTAAGAAGTAATTTGTTAAAAAAAAAACATATTTGTTCATTAATTTTAGAAAATAACAAATTGATATTCGATTATTCTTATAAATAAGATGCGTTTCCGATTGTTGCTAGGGTAAATTAATAATAAGCTTATCAATGAACATTTGTAAATATAAAATGACGTTTTAAGACTTTAATAATATATATAGGATTAAGAATATAATGTTCATAAATTATGTTTATTTCAAAAGAAAATAATCTAATTATTCGATAATCTTATTATAAGAAATAAGAATGCTAGTTTAATAAGTTTACAAAAAGATAAAATGAGAAACTTCACTGTTTACATAACTAAATGGTAAATTAAGGTAAGGTAGGTATTGTATTAAATGTTTCAATTTAAAAGTAAATTTAGCAATTGTATTTAAAATTATTTATTTTCATTAAATTTAAATAAATAATGCGTTTTCTTTAATAAGAATAATAGTAAAATCTTGTTTAAATTTTCTGTTAATTCAAAGATGTTAGCTTAGTTTGTTTAATAATTTATTAAGTAAATAAAGTTGACTATTTATTAATGTTTAAATTTTCAATAATTAATTGTATAAATGTATCGTCATTTTAAAATTTCAATTACATTATAAATATCTATTATTCTTAAAGATATAGAATGTAATTTTATTCAAAATGTTAGCAAATTAAAAATGAATAACTTTTAATTCATTAACTATAAAATTCCTTTTAATAACTATTTTGTAATCTAATAAGATCGATTTATTGATGGAATTAATCAATGATATAAGGTTAATAACAAGAACCTTATACATCTATTCTTAAGACTAAAAAGTATATAAGATATTTAGACGATTAATGATTTTTATCACTCGTAAAATTCCTTCCTTTAAATTAACTTAATTAAAGAAGATACATTTATATCTTTAAAATTCAAAATAATAGATATTCAATATTTATGTTTATGTAAAATTACAAGATCGAATTCTTTTAATGTTATTAATATATTAACAAATTCTTGCAATTATCCATTTTATAAAAGATTGAATATTCTATCAGGTTATCCATCGATCAATTTATGAATAAACCTTATGGTCTAACAAACATGTTGCAACAATATAAATAGATTTAGAAATATTCTAACTTTACATCTTATAAATGCTATTAAAGTATACAAGTACATTAACAAAATTACTGTTTACTTGTAGACTCAACAATATAAATGTGTTGCATCAACTTTTTAATGTACATGTTAAATCAAATTTTTTGAATTGAAAATTTGAGGAACATTAAGGCTGGAACATTAAAAGTTACTTATGGGCATAAATCAAGATCGTGACTCCTTTCCACAAAACATCTAATTATACTTTTGCAATGCTATAATGTGTAGGTTAAAACATTATGGTTGATACTAAAGTTGAGAACGAAAGACATTGCTTTTTAGACATCTTTATCATTATAAGCAAACTGTAATGTGAGCTACCAAATTGATAATTAGATGTTTGGAAGATTTATTTTAACATTTGTAAGCATACTAAAGTAGACCAACAATTTTGGGTTTTGAGGTAGGACGAGGTTAAACGTTGGCTATAACATTTACGAAGTGGGCTACAACAGTAACATGTAATTTAACGTAATCATGTCTTTAAAAGCTACAACATTTGCCAGCTTTTGTATATCCGTATAATGTGTAATGCATGTAAAAATGTAATAGGACTGTATTTAAGTTTATTGTGTATACATAAATGTTAAATTTTTTAGCATATTAATTGCATAATCTATTTTTAGAACGAAATAATAATTTTGAAAAATAAATAAGTTGCAAAGTTCATTAAACAAAGTGTCCTGATAATTTACTAATTATTTTTAAATGTCAGAAATCCCTCTTTAAATTATATCTAAACAAATGCAAAAGTAATATACCAACATTTCAAAGTGTCTCGGAAATTAAATTTATTCCAATTGCGGAATAGACCTCGAATTTTCGGTACTTGCAATTTAGTTATACAAATGATTTCTTGTTACTTATTCTAAAATTTTAAGATGTATCGTATTTAATCTTTAACGTATGATTTCCGTATGATTCACTTTTTTAACCATTTTCATACGTAGTCGTCCGTTGTTACTTTTCTAAGATATCTGCAAGTTTAATAGGAACTTCTTGTAATATATCATTGCTGTTTAATATAAAGTTGCATTTTGACGACTATTTTGAGGCCCTGCTCCTAGGTCATGGTCCAGCGACTTTGAATTAACTAGCAACTTTCAAGTTACGTTTTCTGCTTACAGTAAAGGGTTTGGCTTGCTTGCTTGTTAGCTGAACCGTGAAGTCATTAGGTTAGGTATATCATCTTCCTTTCTGAGAAGTCTAGTCCTACAACAGATAAATTGGTTACTTGTTGGACTAGTCTACTCTTATAGGAGGGTAGTATACCCAACTTAATGATGAATTCACAGTTCAGCTAGCTAATACTAGTATATTACCTTTATACCTACACACTCGAGGCTTTTTGCTGTTAGTTAATTTGATAGAAACTATTGATATTTTTATAAGGTTACATTACTGTTTGTACATCTCAATTTTTCAACCAGTTTGAGGCCCTTCCAACGAGATTATGGTCTAGCGACTTTGAATTAATAAGCAATGTTCCTGTTCATCAGATTGGTTTTTTCGAAACATATCTCTGTGTCAACAATGGTGGAAAAAGCAGAAACCAAGAATTTTATAACCGTTAAACCAAAACAACCGCCTTAAATGAATAAGTAGTTTTCATTAGCAACGAAACATCAAATCCTGTTCGTTAATTAAAAATACACGTCGAGCTATGCACGCATGCTAAGAATACACCCACTCGTAATTTAAAGTTTAATCAAGAAGTAGAAAAGTGCATGCACGTTACTACTAATCATTGCCAAATTGCTGACAAAGTATCGGCAAACAGGCTTGTTGAGCTGAAGACCAAATTTTAAGTAATTCCATGCAGAAGTTACAGAGAAAAGTGCAACGGTAATATTTGTGTGGCGAACGGACGGAGAAGGTGAATGCAATATAGCCACACATTGAGATAGGGGTAAAATAAACCATTGCAAATAGAACCGAAATTTGAAAATAATAAATTTCCACTGACAAATTAAAACGAAGTACCCAATTTCGTTTAATGGTCTGGCGATTAGTGATTAACCCCAAAATCAATCACAACCTTCGTTTTTTTAATATGGAACCTTGTAGTACAATATCATAGGGATTCATAGACTTATACTCAAGTTATTGCCGGGAACCAGAAAATCCTTGTTGTTGGCCCCTATTTCCTAAACTGTTTGGACCATAACCCCAAATTCAATCCCATCTGGTGAGTATTGCCGAACTTGTGGTACAATTTGATACAAATCCATACACTTATATACTCAAAGTTTGGCTACATTGCATTCACATTCTCCGTCCGTTCGCTACACAAATATTACCGTTACATTTTCTCTGAAACTACTGCATGAAATTACAATGTGAAATAGGTCATCAGGTATTTCACATCCAATCTTTATGGTAATATTCTTTACAAAGCACAAAAATATCGGCATTAACCTCAAAAGCTATCAAAACCTTTAAACAGACTTTTACATAGAAGTTCAGTTACGATACTGTTGTCAGGTAATTAAAGATGGCATATTTTGGCTTTGATATTGATTCACTTATAGGGTCTTTGCATCGAAATAAACACCTTTGTTCTAAAGCCAGTTGTTGACATGATACGGGTTTGTTCTTCTCATATATTTTATGATGGTATGATACTAAACCCAAAACGGAGGAACTGTGCTTGATATTCATATGATGAAGACATAATCTTTCAATCATTTTAATTGAGGTCTGGAGCTGGCATGTCAGTAACTGCTAGTAGTCATTTGTTAATTTATGTATCATTGTCATTTTGTTTAGTTTCTTTTGTTACAATTCTGACATCGGAGTCGGATTTCTTTTAAACTGAGTTTCACTGTGCGTATTGGTGTGTGTTTTGGTCTAGCGACTTTGAATTAATAAGCAATGTTCCTGTTCATCAGATTGGTTTTTTCGAAACATATCTCTGTGTCAACAATGGTGGAAAAGCAGAAACCAAGAATTTTATAACCGTTAAACCAAAACAACCGCCTTAAATGAATAAGTAGTTTTCATTAGCAACGAAACATCAAATCCTGTTCGTTAATTAAAAAATACACGTCGAGCTATGCACGCATGCTAAGAATACACCCACTCGTAATTTAAAGTTTAATCAAGAAGTAGAAAAGTGCATGCACGTTACTACTAATCATTGCCAAATTGCTGACAAAGTATCGGCAAACAGGCTTGTTGAGCTGAAGACCAAATTTTAAGTAATTCCATGCAGAAGTTACAGAGAAAAGTGCAACGGTAATATTTGTGTGGCGAACGGACGGAGAAGGTGAATGCAATATAGCCACACATTGAGATAGGGGTAAAATAAACCATTGCAAATAGAACCGAAATTTGAAAATAATAAATTTCCACTGACAAATTAAAACGAAGTACCCAATTTCGTTTAATGGTCTGGCGATTAGTGATTAACCCCAAAATCAATCACAACCTTCGTTTTTTTAATATGGAACCTTGTAGTACAATATCATAGGGATTCATAGACTTATACTCAAGTTATTGCCCGGGAACCAGAAAATCCTTGTTGTTGGCCCCTATTTCCTAAACTGTTTGGACCATAACCCCAAATTCAATCCCATCTGGTGAGTATTGCCGAACTTGTGGTACAATTTGATACAAATCCATACACTTATATACTCAAAGTTTGGCTACATTGCATTCACATTCTCCGTCCGTTCGCTACACAAATATTACCGTTACATTTTCTCTGAAACTACTGCATGAAATTACAATGTGAAATAGGTCATCAGGTATTTCACATCCAATCTTTATGGTAATATTCTTTACAAAGCACAAAATATCGGCATTAACCTCAAAAGCTATCAAAACCTTTAAACAGACTTTTTACATAGAAGTTCAGTTACGATACTGTTGTCAGGTAATTAAAGATGGCATATTTTGGCTTTGATATTGATTCACTTATAGGGTCTTTGCATCGGAAATAAACACCTTTGTTCTAAAGCCAGTTGTTGACATGATACGGGTTTTGTTCTTCTCATATATTTTATGATGGTATGATACTAAACCCAAAACGGGAGGAACTGTGCTTGATATTCATATGATGAAGACATAATCTTTCAATCATTTTAATTGAGGTCTGGAGCTGGCATGTCAGTAACTGCTAGTAGTCATTTGTTAATTTATGTATCATTGTCATTTTGTTTAGTTTCTTTTGTTACAATTCTGACATCGGAGTCGGATTTCTTTTAAACTGAGTTTCACTGTGCGTATTGGTGTGTGTTTTGTTATCTACATTGGCTAGAGGTATAGGGAGGGTTGAGATCTTTAAGTCAGGAGCCTCGGGCCTTTGTTAGTCTTGTATGATTTTTAGTTCATTTATAGAGTTCATTTATATATTTCGGAGTATGTCGTCCATTATCACTGAACTAGTACACATGTTTGTTTAGGGGCCAGCTGAAGCACGCCTCCGGGTGTTCTCGCAGTGTCGAAGACCCATTGGTGACCTTCGGCTGTTTTCTGCTCTTTGGTCGGGTTGTTGTCTCTTTGACACATTCCTATTTCTATTCTCAATTTTATCAAGTTATAGACTTGGAAACCAAATGTCTTCGGACGACGATGACGACAAGGTCGTTACATTATACGGCCGCAAAACAAAATCGTATAAAACAAACCTATTGCATATCCTAAGTGTATTCCATATGACCAGTTGGGCAACCTATTGTTAGGTTACTGTCCTGAGTCTACTGTGTTTTTTTAGGAAATTTCAGGTTTTGGTTATCGTGTAAAAGAGAGAACAAACTGTAAACAGAACAAATTTTCAGCAAAGTAAGTATTTCAAATAAGTCAATTAATGACTAAAATTGTAAATTCATCCCTTTTGGAGTAATTGTCATTAATAGATGATGTTTACCGAATTTCTTAGTTTTTTTTGGCAGAAACTGTGATGAATGTAATCATAAAACGGCATGTTAAGACATGTATTACTAGTAATGTACTTTAGGTATCATATATCACAGCATCATTGATGAAAGATATACACACACAAAATTACGGGTCTTATTTTAATAAAAATACAATTCCAGCTTCTTGTAATTTCAATTGACAAATATCACGAGATGTCTAAAAATACTTAATTCAGGAAATTTGAGAAACGAAATCAAAAGCTTGTAGTCAATCCAAATTCAGTATTTCATATGAAGTGAAATTATAATACTGTTGATTTTGGAATTTGCTAAAACTTTTAGTTGAATGTTTGACATTTGTTTCGGTGTCGGGTAGTTCATGTGATGTGGTTTATGCTCTTACTCACTGTTAAAGGCAAAACAGTGTCACCAGATGATCCCATTTTGTTCATGTTCTGTGTTATTGGGATGTTGCCTCATTGACGCATGCCAAATATTCCGGCTGTCTTTTCATATTAAAACATTTTTCAAGTTGTATATGTTATATGTATTTGTAGAGATTTATTTTAGTAAACTAATAAATAAAACATGTTGTAAAAGTACACAAATATTACTACAATTAGTACACGTTAAAGCTATAATATATACCCCGTAAATTTGAGCATTTCCAGTGATAATAGATTACCGCATATTAAATTATAAATTTTGTCTTATTATATCCCTCATTTGTAAATAAAGTGTGGCTCTGTCATAGGGATCCCTTGTTTTGTCCAGCTGTTTTCCTCCATCAATATGTCAGCCAGGTCCAAAATGTCATTGTCACAGTCTGAATCTTCGAAGTCGCTCCTCGGCACAAGCATTTAGTTCGACATTGTCCAAAGGTAGTGAATAATCCTCGGTGCCTTTCAAAAGGTGCCTGATATAAGACCATTGGACGCCCATTTATGTCGCAATGCTTCGATTTGCGAATTCGGTGTGCAATCCATGTTTCAACGATATTTTCAAGCTCTCTCTGAAACAGAAATAACTTGATAAAAGTGGTGTTAAAATACATTCTCTTCGATTAAAATCTAATTTGTTTAATGAAGACACGTGCATCTAACAGAGACACTTCTGGATGTAACTTGGTGAAAAGATATAAATAATAGAAATAGCAATTGCGGTTTTATGATCGCCAAAAATGTGTGGTCGTCTTGTATTATGTTAAGGCGTTTTTGTCTACATGGCACCGTGCAATAACTGTATTTCTTCTTCACGGACCTACCTGAAATTATATCATAATGATTCAATTTGGTTTGTATGACGTTTTTTGATTGATGAAATTAGTAAGATTATTTTCTAATAAGTAGATTTCTCTGTTGTTATGACGCGTCACGTGCTTCTTGGATAAATTTCAAGGCCATCTAAAATTACAATCATTCCTTTATTTGTTTGCAACAAGTAACACACAAACGCCAAAGACTGTTTTAGATATGTGTTTTACTGGCATGGAACCTTTATTTTCATGCAATTTCCGTTTGCCTTTTTTATTCCTTTCACAATAACGTTAATGCCAGTAAATTTAACTTCGCCATATAACTTTTGCGAGATAAAAGGGATTGGGGTAAATTAGAACAATGCTGCCTATAATTAGAGAACTTATAGTTTATGTCCGATTTAGATGGAATTTTTATTTTGCTATAAGAATCCTTATGAAATTCCTGTTTAAATGATATTTAACCGTTCTAACACAGCTTATTTTGTTTCAGAGATAAAGGGCCAAAAGATAAATTACAAGGGCCAGTGCTTGCAAATGTTTGGAAAAAATTGCTAGTTTAATAGTCTTAAAGGAATGATTTTTTCTATAAAATGTCTTTTTGTAGTAGGTTTTATACAGAAACATAACATGTTAAACTATATCAAATTAAGCGTTTGGAATAGTTCTTCGTTGATTCTTTTGATTAAACATGACACTTGTATATCAAATTCTAGCATACTCTAATAATATTCATGAAAAAATATTGTATCAGACTTTTGTCGATGAAGTCGCCAGTGAAGTAGCCGTCTTGCTTCATCTGTTCAAAGAATTCCATCCAAAACTGTACACATTCTTTTTAAGTATTCCCACCAGCTCTCTATACGTTGATTGTGTTGACTTGTTCCATAGAGAAAAGCTGTTCTGCTTCCAGGACCATTCCTCCTTAAGAATGACTGCATTTCAGCAATATATCTGTTTTGGTTCCCATGTCTGATCGTATTGAATGTGGTACCCTTTCTAAAGAAGTCAAAGCCTCTACATAAAATCCGGCTACAATTCTTGGGTTATTATTGCTTCTACCAACACGTAACCAAATTATAAATCTTGAAAACCCAATTATACATCCCACAAATTCCATACGGTTTTAACTTATCATATGAGTCAAGGTGCCATATGTAGTTAGGACCCTTGGATCTATAGTGCCTTCTTTTAGTTTGCGCTTAACTCTCGCAGCAACGCCAGAAGGATCCAATATGCTTAATAGAATTCTAACCATCTCCCTTTGGACAACAAAACCATTCTGTAAGCATCTCGAATGCATCCAACGGTATCCATGGAGACAACTAGATGATTTTAGTTGCTCGTAGATAAACATTGCAACTTGAAAACATCAGAAAAATTCTTTCGTCTGTACAATCCATACGAAGCTAAGCGTCTTTTCAAAGTTCTCATAGATAAAATAACCCCTTTGAGCTAACAAACCAAGAATTTCTTCATATTGCAGTCCTAGGCTAAAGTAGGTTGAAATAATGATAGCTAAATCATTTGGGGTCATGATTATTCGATCTAAAACCTGTAATAAAATAAACTAATTTAAAATGTGACTACTTCATTGAAGAGATTTGTGAACTAGTTTAACCATCGAGCATCGTGGGTCGAGTGTTAATCTTAAATTAGTAAAATTAATCACATTGACTAATGACTGGCGATAAGTATCGCTAAAGAAATGAAAGTACGGTTTTCACCTTTGATGTGACGTAATAGTAATAATCTATATGTTACGGGTGTGAATAATCGATAAATTATGGCTAGTTTATACGGCCATAACTAAGACTATAAACATAATATTGACTATTTTGGTACTCGATGAACATTGTTTCCAATTATCCTCTCAGTGACGTCGATGATAATAAGATATAACGTCTATCTAGTACCAAAAAACGTCAAATGTTTATATGTATCAAGTAAAACAACAAATGAGGAACTGTGTAATAAAATCCCCGTAGCCCATTTACAACACCATAACTTTACACGACAGAAGAAAACATCACTTGAGTTTCAGTGCATTAAAACAAACTTAATGTACCCTCTTACGAACAAATAACCCATTTACATTGGAATTCATAAAAGGAATAAGAAATACAAGCGTCTAATTGAATAGTAACTTCGGTTTGACCACTGTTCCTAATTACTTTTCTCTGAATTATTACAGTCAATAAAATTTTACTTATGTTCAAAATTACCTTAATTTCCTATAGCATGTTTGTCCAGCAGGATCGTATTGGCCTTCTATAAAGCATAATGTGCCCATGCCAATTAGAACACGTGTCACTAGTGCACACAATATAGTAACTCGTGCGCACAAGTTAGTTACTCGTGCGCACAAGTTGTGTAACTCGTGCGCACAAGTTGTGTAACTCGTGCGCACAAGATAGTAACTCATGCGCACAAGATAGTAACTCGTGCGCACAAGTTAGTAACTTGTGCGCGCAAGTTGTAAATTTTTTTGCATGGCACTCCAGGGCTTCCGTAGTTTCTTCATTGGTTCATGCCTAAATTAAATTTGTTCATAAACTTATAAAAGTATTATAAATGCATATTTACATGTTGTTCTTTTGAGAATATAGTACGCGTAATATGACACACATATTTCCATATATTTTTATCTATTAGTTATCCTGATGTACTTAAAGGTCAAATGGTAGATATACATATATATAGATATATATAGAGTGACCGACAAAATAGGTCAAACGCTAGAGAACATTACACTGTACAGATGAACGTCAAAGAATCAAAATTATTTCTTGACTGCAAACAGCTTTATGTAACTTCACTCTATAAATATGTTTAGAGCTTCTTTGACAATAAAACTAGTTATATTCAAAGTTTATAACAAGACCAATACCGGTATGGACCTATGTCGCTGTGTACAATTGATTGAAATTTTCAAAAGATTTCAAAGAGAGGCGAAAGATAGCAAAGGGATATTCAAACTCATAAGTCGAAAACAAACTGACAATATCATGGCAAATAACGAAAACGAACAATTTAAAGATAAACAACAGTAAACAAAACACAACATAGAAAAATAAAGACTGAGCAACAGAAACCCACCATAAACTGGGCGTGATCTCAAACTAAAGGCAAACAGGAAGTAGCTGCAGTGCATGGCAGATCAAAACTCCTTACACGCTACAACTCAACATTATCAAGCTGCAGACCAAATATAAAATAATTGTCTTTCATAAAAGCTATGAAAACTTTGACTTTTGTCTCAATTGACAATCTGATATCACATCGCCTTATTTCTATATCAATTGCATGACAATGCTGAAGAGATATTGGAACGTTGCAGTTTTACCGTCAATCCGCTTGTCCATAACACTTTTAGATGTCTACTTTTGCAGCCATATTTACAACATATTTGCCTTTTCTTGCATTCAGACCAGATATAGCAACACAGTTATATTTAGTACATATACGTTCATCAAAGTTCTATTTATAAACTGAAAAACATATTAATGCCTGGAAATGAGGAAAGTTTGAACTGTACTTAATTTCAAGGTTGACGGTCATTTTTTGTTTGTTGCAGAGTTCCAATACCAATTGGCTTGCAGTCAATTCAGTACTGTTCTGTAGCTTTTCAGACAATTCTGAATGATGCTGATATGAACAAGTAAACAATAACTACAATGTACTGAACTTATATACGGAGGTCTTTAAAACGATTTCCCCTCAAAGTATGAGAAGATATTGGGAGCTGTATCTTTTTAAAGTTTTATACGTTTCTAAAAAAAAAATCCAAACTGATAAAAAATGTAAAATTAACCCCAAATTGTTGACAAAAGGTGCTACGCCTTAGTTTTCTCGTACTCTAACATGATATTCTGTATATAAAAGGTAAAGTGATATACGTCTAGGGTACATGCAGCAACCAAATAACATAATGAAACCAGAAAAAACATGTAGAAGTCAACATGCGGAAAAGATTTGACAAGTATATATAGCATACAGTTGGGATCAGCTATTACCTCTCTTTAGAATTGTCAGAATAATCTGTCATAGAAGTGTTCTAAACAGTTCTAAGCTAGATCGGTTCCAGGGTATCCGTTTTGGGAAGAACTGTCAAAATCAGTTCTAGGGTAGAACTGTCTGAAACTGTTTTAGGTAGAACTGTCTGAAACTGTTCTTAGGTAGAACAGTCATTACCAGTTATAAGGTAGAACTGTCAGTACCAGTTCTTGGGTAGTACTGTCAAAATCTGTTCTAGGGTAAACGGTCAGAATCTGTTTTAGGGGGAGTTCTAAATGACGTAAATTAGAGCAGACATATGATCGTGATTTAGAACAGTGACAGTTATGTGGAGTTTCCCTGTATATTATATTTTAGATAAATAGGATTAAATGGCAAAATCAATAACTATCTTGGGTGTATGTTTCAGTTCTGTTATTTCTCCATGTTTATAATGAATTTCCAATAAAACATATTTTTATTTGTACATGGTAATTATTAAGCATAAGGAAATATATAAGTCCTAGTTTCAAACAAATTTAAATAATCTAGGATATCGTTGCATTTCATGATTAATTATTCAGTATTGTTCATTTAAAAAAGAAACTTTTTATTATTTTAGTTTTTCAGATTTTTAAACTTGTTAATATTAGCCCATGCCAAAACATACACTTTTTTTCGCTTTTCTTTTGCGTCAACTAGCATTTATCTGCTACAATAAAACTTTCACTTGAGTTTGCGACAATTTAAAACATTTCATACGAGCAATATTACATGTAAATAGTATAAATAATAAATAATATATATATATAAAATATATGAATGTTTTTCCTTCTGTCAATTTAAGTCCCCATTTCCCCTTAAAAAGTTTGAAATTTAAAGTTTTACCTCGTAAGACAGTGGTGTAACAGCGCATGATACGCCCGTCGCCTTTTTAGCTCGTCTTTATGCTTTAAATGAATTTATATGATCAACTAGAAATACCTTGAGCACTGCTCAAATAGACCCCTCCAAAAAAAAAGACAAGCACACACAGTGGTACCCATTGCCACAAAACATGAATAATTGGGCACTATTAAGGCTACCTCAAGTTTAATTAAGTTTGTGGCCTCGTTTTTTGAACAAATAAAAATCTATAAATCTCCAAAGTGTGAAAACTGGATAGTTTTCAACATTTTTCAATTAATAAAGTTCCGTAACTCCGCAATGTCATATCAGAAATTCATAATAAAAAAAAATAATAAAAGGAGCTTATTTCAATAGATATAAACAAGTCACCAAAGCTTCAAGCTAACTGCTAAAAGCGTTTTTGAGTTATTGTCAGAAATACTGAAAAATCCCCCCTTTTTAAAGAAAAAAGTCACAATACTCCAAAACGTATCATCAGAAATTTATAAAAATCGAAAGGGAATTTATATAAATAAATATAAACAATTCACCAAAGTTTCATGAAAATTAGTCAAAGCATTTTTGAGTTAAAGTCAGAAAACTGGAAAATCCCCCATTTTTATGAATAAAATCGCATAACTCGTAAACATAAAGTCTAAAATTTATTAAAAAATCGAAAGGGAGCTAACGTCAATAGATATAAACAATTTACCAAAGTTTCATGAAAATTGGTGAAAGCGTTTTGAGTTATTGTCAGTATGTTGACGACGGACGGACGGACAGATAGACGGACAACGGTATACCATAATAGACGTATAAAAATCAGTTGAAAAGGGCTTAAATCGTCAGATCGATAAAAGCAGAAAAACATCAAACAAAAACACAGATCGGACGAAGCAGTGTATTTATACATCCATCACAAGACAAAAGACACTAAGTACAGATCTAAGAGTACTCGCAGTTTCTGACAGCTAGTTCAAAGCCAATAACAACTCATACAAAACTCGTGTATCTAAGACTTTTAAACATGATGGTTTCAACTAAGTTTAAAAGCTTAATACCGGGATGACGATATTAGTTCTTGAGCTTTGCATATAGTTGTTTTAGGCTTGACAATACCTAGATGCGAATTTATGCTAGGATTCATTTAAAGTTGTGTGAATATTCTGATGCAAGTTTCCGCTCAAAATAATCTAGTTGATAAAAAAATCATATTTGGACATGACCTACTTTTTAAATTTAAACGGAGATATGGATTTAAATTACGCATTCAATTCATCAAATACATATCTAAAAATGGGAGCAAAAAGAGTTTGTAAGTACAAGAAGGTTTCCTTTTATTAAACATGTGCGTAATAATAAATAAAAGGATACAAAGTTTTGTTTATAAAACGTTGTTGTTTTAATAAAACTGAAATTCAGAATCCACGTTTAATTGATGCTAGACATGTTGCTTATTCGAGCTATTTGAATTTTATGTAAGAGTATTTAAAATAACAAGTAGTTCATTTGAAAATAATATTAAATGTGTATAGTCCTATGCTTTTACTGGAATTGTTCACAACCTAGTAAAAGTTTGTGTTATACATTGATCGACTTTTCGGGGATACATTAATGATGCAGCGACCTAACAAAACCAAATAGACCTCGTTTTGAAACCTGGACATACATTTTCAACAAGAAAACCTGTTTAATTCTGAAGAGTCAAGCCTTTTCCAGCTCATTTTTTTAACAATGCAAGGACTAATAATGTTTCAGCACTGCATGTGTATTTTAGACTAGCCGCTATCTAATTAACCATCGGAATGACCTCCAAAGAATGTTGATGCTCATATGACCTGATGTTAACATAAATATTAATATAAATACACAAACAAGCATGTGCGATTGTTTAATAATAATTGTTTTTATGTCTGTTTGATTTCATGTCATAGATACAAAATATGTAAACCATATGAGTATGATATTTTTTGTGACAGAATCAGTCAACGAAATGGTTTTTATTCCGATGGTTGCCTTTTTCCTTTTTTAATGTTGACATTTCTTTCTTTTTAATAACTGAACATGATTTGTATATGCGTCACCCATCTCCAGCTAGTAAGTATTCAAACGTGGTTGAATTATTGACTTCCAAGCCAATAATATATACATTAGCGAGGTTTTTGTCAATGAGCTTATTTTTAACTTAATTTTACCAAACTTGCTGCTTTTTGCGAAATGTTAATTCTCAATTCAACTTTTATAAATTTATATTTTAACGTTTGTCTAAATCGTAGCTAACACTGTGTATCATCGCCACCGGAAATTGGGTACTAACGAAGCGGAGAAATGAAAAAAAAGTAAACAAGGTAAGAATTCATTCAGTTTAAAGCATTTCTACTGATTTGACGAGGTACCGCTTAAGAAATGATTTTCTGATATATAATTCTTTAAATTATTAGGCCAATGAGTACAAAATCAAGACAATATTTTGTGTTATACTCCAAAGCTTGCCACTTAGTACCTGAAAATTTCGAGGTCGATTGTCCTACGTCGCCTCATTGGCAAGATATTCAACTGTTTTTCATTATTTTTCCAGACACGTTTTTAGATTATGATAGTGTGACATCATATTGACTGAAATTTGTTGTCATAAAGATGTTTTTAAAGAATATGGACCAAAACATTGTTTGTTTATTGTACGGCGAATTGCAAAATAACAACTTTTGTCTGTACGGCGTCTTGCAATATATTGTAATTTAAAGATGAAATTAATCGCTGTTTAGATAATATCAAGTGACGATATTTTGGCTGTATCAAAGCTTTACCGGCTTACAAATATACAAAATAAACTACTTATCAAATATTATAAAATATATGCCGTTAATTTCGTTCAAAAGTCATCGTTGCGTACCTCAATTTGACTTTGTGTTTTAAAGACAAAAGGTTTTTTCAACCATATTATCCCAAATACATTCATATATCGTTATAATACTAACGACTGTTGTCTTATTTGTTGCCAGGGTGAAATTTTGTTAGTTCAATAAAAAAAAAAAAAAACGACCATTCATCTTTTGTTGGTGCTGTGTTTTTTTTTTTTTTTTTTTTTTTAATATAAACAGTGGAGATGTTGTATGATTGCAAAATAAGATAACTATCCACCAGGGTCAAATAAAGTGTATGAAAGCAATTGTATGCTATCGTTTGGCCTTCAACAACGAAAATCGTACCTTATAGTCGGCTATAAAATGCCCCGACATGAAAATTGTGGAAGGATTCAACAAGAAAACTAACGGCCTAACTCATAACAAAACAATTTACGAAAACAACAAATATGATAAAGATGAACCAACGACAACCACCGAACTACAGGCTCGTGACTTCGGACAGACACATAAAGAATGTGCTGGGTTAAATAGATATAGGAAGATGTGGTATGAGTGCCAATGAGACAACTCTCCATCCAAGTCACAATTAATAAAAGTAAACCATTATAGGTCAAGGTACGGTCTTCAACATTGTTTATTGTTTATTTTTTAATTTCTGAAATGAATAATTTGTTAAAAGAAAAGTGAAGAAAATACTTTGTTTTCATTGAAAATTAGGAGAAATAAATCATGAATTGTGTTTCGAATTTATTTTCTTGTTTCTTATTGAAAATAAGATTGTATTTTTTTTTTTTTTTTTTAGTTTAAGTAAATTCAATCAATCTGTTTATTTACAGGAAAAAATAATAAAAGACTGTTGCTAAGGCTGTTTAGCATAAACTTAAATGAGTAGATGGAGGGTAGTGAAAGGAGTGTATTCGTCCGAATTTTCATTGTTATAGTAGTAGATTTTCATAATTACTGTGTATAATATTTCTCAGTAAATTTTAATGTGATATTGTACCAATTAAAATTATATAATTAATACAAGTAAGACTTGCATTTGCCTTAAAAGATATAGAAGTACGTAATTATTTGTTTTCAAACACACCTCTCTGTTTTGAAACTTACAAAGGTATGGATCTCGGCTTATCTGTTTGGTTGAATATAAATGTGAATTCATAGAGTTTCAAAATCAACAGTTAGCCCTATTTTTGTGTGTGTGTAAATAATCTAATCTTTAGAAAGATGCTAAAATTAAAATCACGTTTCTTAATAAGAAGAAAATAGTGCAACTTAAGCACTCCTGAATGTAAAAGGTGTACCCGACTTATTCTTTCACGATAAGAATTTACCGATTTCGGTATTTTAACAAAACTGTTTACGAGGGCAAATAAATAAATGAACGCTATCAAATCAACATTTAAATTTACGGGTTTTTTTTTTCCAAAAGAATTTATGAGTATGCACCATCAGGATTCAAAAATATTTCAACCTGTCCTTATTAGATGTTATTTTATTATAATTCTTTAAACTTACAAGACGAAGATGCTAGCTTTTGTGAGTTGTATTAATAAGTATATAATATTAAGATGACAACCAAAAAAAACTTCATACAAGGTCATCTTTATTCTCAAGTAGAAAGTTTATATAAATAGTTTATGCCGTAGCCACAGCCGGATTTGTATCCCTTGTATCGGATTCTTCTTTCATTCTTTCCAAAAATGATTAATCTAAGGTTAATATTTTTAAATTCAAACAGTGTTAGCACCGAGCTTGTTCATTTCCTACTATATAGAGATGAAGTTTTTTAGAAAATTAATGTTCTTTATTCTAATATATTGGCTGTATCTGCCTTTACAAATAAGACAATAACATTAATTGAAAAGGAGACGTGGAATGGTTTTCACTGAGAGGACTTTCAAACAAAGTCCAAATGAAATAGATTTGACCAACTATTGGTCACTATACACTTCACAATGAACAAAACCCATACTGTATCAAAATTGCCTGATTTATGACAAAATCATAGACAAATATGTCAGGCAGTAACTTACAACAGCTGCTATATTACATGTTCCTGACCAGGGACAGACACATATATAATAAGGCGGGGTTAAACATGTTTGTGAGCACTCAAACCTCCCTTAACATGGTGCCGTGGTGTAGCAATACAACATTTTTTTTTTGCAGAGAATGATAATTCATTTATATTTCATTTTATCTGAAAGTTGAAAGAGAATTCATTCACTTAATGGTTCTAAATATTCAATGCGGAAAAATTCTCTTGCCCTTACCTCCTTCCTTCCCTCCACCCACAAACCATCCCCGAAATGTTCATCACTTATATGCAAATGCTGACTAATGTTGTATGGTTAAAACATTTGGTTGAGGCAATCTAAAGTTTGAGAACAGAAACGACAGCTTTAGCTTTTTTTTCATTTATAAAAGGGCATAACTCAAGAACGGTAATAGTGACGCTACCCAATTTATAACTTGATCTGTGTTTTGTGGTGATAGGCATTTCGTGTAAGTTTTAAAACATTTGGTTAAGGCATACTAAAGTTAGAGACCGGAAACCAATTTTGGGACTTTCTGGACGGACGGGACAGACGGGTCAAACGGACATGGGTAACATTTAACGCTACGTCAGGGCATAACAACAGGTCAGTAAAACAGTGACATGCCTTTCCGAAAGTTACAACATTTGCCAGCTTTTGTATATGCCGTATTCATATTGTGTACATCAGGTATGTAAAAGATGTAATAGGACTGTATTTAAGCCTTATATTGTGTATACATCTTAAATGGTTGTCTAGCGAATTTTTTTTTTTTCAAATGCATAATTAGATATTTGAACATAATACTTTATTTTCTTTAAAAGACGGCAAATAAATAATTTGAAATTAGCAAGTTGCCATACAGTTGAAAACAAGTTGCCATACAGTAAATTTGTCAACACGAGCAAGTTGCCGTACCCTAGACTTTATTTTTATGGTCTATATTCTTTAAAACCATCATTTTGACAACAAATTTCAGTAAATATGATGCCACACTATAATAATCTAAAAAGTGTCTGGAAAATAATGAAAAACAGTTGAATATTTTGCCAATGGGGCGACAGAGGACGATCGACCTCGAAATTTTCAGGTACTAAGTGGCAAGTTCTTGAGTATAACACACAATCTTGTCTTAATTTTGTACTTTTCGGCCTAATAATTTTAAGAATTATATATCAGAAAATCATTTCTTAAGTGGTACCCTCGTCAAATCAGAAGAAATGCTTTAAATTGAATGAATTCTTACCTTGTTTACTTTTTTTTCCATTTCTCCGCTTCGTTAGTACCCAATTTCCGGTGGCGATGATACACAGTGAGCTAATACCCTTTAAAATATTATAGACCACCATATCTAAATTTGAACAGTATATGTTTGTAACCTTGACCTTGGCCCAGTTCGTTCACAGGTATTTAAAACGCTTTGCATCCGACGGTTTAATGGATTTACTTTCACTAAAAACGCTCAAACCATCAAAAAATGAAACTCAAAGATGTGTTAATACTTGAAAACTTGAGGAGCTATATGACCAAAAGGTGTCTTAAGGTTAAATCCTCATATTTTTTTTATTTTGTGTGTTTCTAATGAAGAAGGTAAATTAAGGAAAGCGCTCCAGACGCACCATAATAACAAAGTGTTATTTTAATTTTTTTTAACACTGGGTCGATACTGCTGCTAATGGATTGTTAGTCATTCGGTGTATCATGATCTTAGAGTTAGTGCTTTGGTACGGACATGAATTTAACATACTTTAAATGGATAAGAGAAGTCATTAAGACATTAAAGTTCGAACTCTCTCAGGCAAAGTTGACCTTAGTTGGAATTAGTCATTTTTTTAAGTTCCTGTTGGTCAGATATCTCGTCAAGTATTCAAGTATTCATAACTACACATGCTTTCAAATGTTTGGGTTTGAACGTTCCCGATGAACGTATATTTAAAAGAGCGCTTCGGACGCATCACAATCATAAATTGTTATTTTTCTTTTCCTCAGTACCGAAAATCTAGAGATCGGTTTTTTTTAAATATCATTATATCATTAATTGCTCCTTGGGATTCGGTTTCCTCCGCGGTTTCGGATCGGAATACCCGGTATGGATTTGCACGTCCAATATGAAAAAATAGACAGAGTTGTTGTAACATGTGTAAATGTACTGTACTTTTGTCGCGTCTATATTGAAATGTATTTTTAATCCTATAAACAAATTGAATGCAAAAAAGTATAAAAAAATACCGAACTCCAAGGCAAATTCAAAAAGGGAAAGTTCTTAAAAACTGGCAAAATCAAACGCTATTAATCAACGGAACATTAAAGTGTCAATTCCGAGGTCTTAATTTTGCCTAATTTTCTGAGATGCCGTTAATAGATCAAATATCCATTTAAAAGAGAGCTGAAACTTTGATATTTAATCGTTTTGATTTTCAACTTGACCAGAGAGACGGTCCACATGACCAGATCCATCAGTTTACTGTATGCATTTCACAGAGAAGTTTAATGAGGCAAATTTTAAATTTCAAATGTTTTAAGGGGAAAAGGGGAGGCTTAAATTGACAAAAGAAAACATTTATTTTATATATATATATATATATATATATATATATATATATATATATATATATATATATATATGAACAAGTCTAAATTGAAAACAACGTTCAAACCTATGATTGCGTTGGATAAAACCGCAATTTTATACGTGTGCATGCAAAACAAATTTCTTGTTAGAGGGTCTAAATACAACACAAACAACATTTTCCAAAAGACCAAAATGTGAAAAGTATATTTTAACAAAACGCAATTGACTAACAGGTCGAACAACAAATGTTCTTAAACCCTGCTGACTGCCATTGGCGATTGCCAAATAAACGGATCACAAGGTGTAATAAATGGATCTTAACTATAAATTTAATACCAAACAGAAAACAATAAACTTGCGGCAAAGATGGTATATATATATATATATATGTACATATATATAAATTGCATAACAATGTTATTTTAACACACTATTTAGTATGTAAATATTAAATGTTACAAAATATTTACAATGCGATGAAAAGTAAACGCAATATTTCGCTAGACAAACTAGCTTCATCGGGCGTGCATCTATCCAGGTGAAATTGGGTGCAGATAAGAAACTTTTGCAGCTCATTGTACATATAATTTTGCTGCATACTAAATAAATTGATTGGATGCAGTTTAAGATTTATTTTATATATATATAGAATATATATAAACAAGTCTAAATTGAAAACAACGTTCAAACCTATGATTGCGTTGGATAAAAACCGCAATTTTTATACGTTTGCATGCAAAACAAATTTCTTGGTAGAAGGGTCTAAATACAGCACAAACAACATTTTCCAAAAGACCAAAAAAGTGAAAAATTTAACAAAACGCATTTGACTAGCAGGTCGAACAACAGATGTTCTTAAAACCCTGCTGACTGCCATTGGCGATTGCCAAAAAAAGGAACACCAGATGTAACAAAATGGATCTTAACTATTAATTTAATACCAAACAGAAAACAATAAACTTGCGGAAAAGATGGTATACCGCAAACAAAAGGTGCAAAAATAAGTACACCATATCCGGATTTCGACAATTAATGTCTCTTAAGTGATGTTAGGAATCGAAACGGTTAAAGGTTCTTCTAGAAACACCAAGTCTTGTCGGCATCTCCTTTCTCCTTTCTTCCTTCCGCGGCCAATTTATATCTTGCATTTATATATGTTCACACATTGTTGTCAATATAATTGAATTATATGCGACTGTCATATAAGTGAGAGGTTAAGCTAGCTATAAAACCAGGTTTAATCCACCATTTTCTACATAAGGAAATGCCTGTACCAAGTCAGAAATATTACAGTTGTTTTCCATTCGTTTGATGTGTTTGAGCTTTTGATTTTGCCATTTGATAAGGGACTTTCCGTTTGAATTTTCCTTGGAGTTGGGTTGTTTTGTTATTTTACTTTTATAAAACGCTCTCAAATATTTAATGATTGTTTACTTTAGAGACTTGCTAATAAGAAAATCTTTCGTTACCTCATATCTCATGATAATTCTTTACATTCAAGTATTTTCTTTTGTGAATTTTACAAATCCGGATTGCACCTAAATTATCTACATGAACTACTACGAAATGTTTTAACATTTGAATGTATACAAAATTCAAATAGTATAAATTTTAGTGTTTCGACCTTTATAGTATCTTATTACATAGACAAAGAGCTTGATTTTAATAATTTCTACTATGAAACTACCATATCATTCCAAAATAATCCCTTATTAGACCGATAAACTGTCCATAAATAACATTAGTCACGTAAAATTATTTATTTATTTATTTATTTGTTTATTTACCAGGTTTGACTCAAATGCAACTTAGACATCGTACCAATACAAGTTCACATTTACTTGTAATGGAGAAGAAGCTTATGTAAAGTATAAAATGTGTCTGCATTTTCCAATTATTTTATTTTCAAAACATCTTCCTGATGTTGGGTTGGGCGTCTTTTAAACATCAGTTTTCTTCAGGAAAATGAATAGTTTACAATCTATCAAGTTATAAATTGTTCATTGCAAATGTTTTGGATTTTTCATTTGCGGGAGGGTTTTGGGCGTCTTCTCTGCACATTTGGGTATTTAAATCTTTTTAAAACCAAGTGCTTAATATGTATTGCTTTTGTTAAATATATACATGTATATATATTATTCATATAACATACTCACTGAATTTGTAATTGTTTTAATATTATATTAAAGATTTTATTCATGCTGTCTATATACCATGTAATCCATTCTCAATGTAGAAATAAATATCCATAGAAGATTGGTATAGATTTTAATTAATCAAATTGGAATAAGTTTGAAATATAAACATTTACTGTTAATTCTTTTGCGAATATTTCTATTTCTTATTGAATTTTGTATTTCATGTAAGATAAGCTCTTCAGTGTTTATTGCTGGTGTATATTTGTCTATTAAGTTGAATAAAGTATTAATCTAAATGTGGCTGTTCATTCTTCCGGTTTTCAAACCGAAAGTAATCTGACGCAACACACTGAATTCCACCACTTTTATTATGACATACTTTTACTTAATTATTCTCTCCTAAATCATCTAAAACGACCGTTCTGATCAATCTAATTACTTGTATTAGGTATTGCATTTAGAAAACACTTGCAATTATGTTAAATGTTAGCTTTGCAATCCGTTTTGTCTATTGGTCAAACTGCATTGTGGATATCGGAAAGGCAGTATCGCTCATGATATTGTTATAAATCTTCATTTCCCATTACAATGGCCAGACATGTGGTTAAAATAATAGTGATTTAAAGATTTATTTTATTTTCCGGTTTTCCTATAAATGTCATGAAGAAGCCCTTAAGCTTTGTGTGTTAGTTGACTTTATATTACAAAATATAGAAAATGGGAAGAATTATTCGTTCCTGTTTCTTATAAAGTGTAGTATTTTCAGTTTGTTTGATATATTTATTAGAGCTTTGCATATCATCTAGAAGTAGAATTCTAAATGGACGAACTTTAGGTGATACATTAGGTAAACCCACTTCCATCAATATAATGGTAGTGATGTTGTTGATTATTGTATTGTTGGTAATAATATGCTAAAAATGTATGTTTTTTACTGTAAAGGATTCTACTGTCCACTCTGATCACTGTCCTATAGCTGTATGTTTATCATTAAGTTATTCCCAAGTACAACAAAAGTTGGGAGAAAAACCCAAGGGTCTACAATGGAACAATGCGGCTCAAAATGTTATGCAGACATGATGTTATCAAAGGAAGTTGAATCTAATGTACAAATATTCTTAGGTAAAGACAGGGTATTACAAAGAAATGGGGTTGATGAAGCCACTGATGATTTAACAGATATTTTCATAACATTCTCAATAAGATAAGAAGTCATTTAAATCTTCCCAAAGGAACAGGTTTAAAGCTAAAAACCTAAACAAAAGAAATCAAGTTTATGGTTTTACAGTGAGTGCGAGTCAATGTATCGTACTTTAATCCAGTCTTCTCGTTCACTCTCTTATGGTTCTGTAAATGAAGAAAAATTGTGAAGAATTACTATAGACTAAAAAGCAGTTCAAAAACTAGTACGAAAAAACACGACAGTATAAAGCAAAGATGCTTGACTCCGTACTGGAATTAGAAGACAAAAATCCCAAGGCTTATTGGGATATTATTAATAAATTTAAATATTCTGACAAGGACACCAGTGATCAGAGTTCTGTTATTCCTTCTGATGAATGGTATAATTATTTTGATAAACTTTTAAATGTAGATTGTACTCATGAAAATGCTGATTTTCCTTTAAGTTGTGATTTCACTAGGAATAATGTTTTACTTGATTATGATATAAATTAACTATGAAGGAAGTGTTTAAAGCTATTAAAAGTTCGAAGAATAACACAAGTGTAGGTTTTGACTGTATAAGTAATGAGATGCTTAAACATTCTAGTGTAAATATGTTGAATTGTATTTGCAAACTTTTCAATATCATTTTGAAATCAACTTTATTTCCTATTTGTTGGACAGAAAGTATGATTAGACCTCTTTTAAAACAGGAGATTTTAAAGATCCAAGTTACTACAGAGGTATAGCAATCTCTAGTTGTCTAAGTAAGTTGTTTTACAGATCTTATGTAACAGATTAGATTTATTTGTAACTGAGAACAACATACTATGTAAAATCAAATAGGCTTTAGAAAAGCTAACAGAACAATTGATCGTGTGTATACGTTAAAATCTATTGTGGATAAGATGTTTAGGGCAAAAAAATATTTATATTGTTCTTTTGTTGACTTTAGAAAAGCCTTTGATACGGTACGGAGGAATTTTATCTTTTCTAAACTGTTTGAGCAAGGTATTAGTGGCAAGGTTTTCCATTTAATCAAAGATATGTATACATGCGTTAGATATTCAGTTAAACTAGATTCTGGACTAACTGATTCCATACTCTCGAATGTTTGTGTAAAATAAGGGTGTATACTGAGTCCCCTTCTTTTCAATTTAGTTATGAATGACTTTCCAGGATACCTTGATGAGAAATGTGATCCAGTAGATATAAGGAACACAGCTTTATATGTTTGATGTATGCAGAAGACATAATATTAATGTCTCAAACCAAAGAAGGGCTACAAAACTGTTTATCCTCATTGGAACTTTATTGTAAAAATGGAAATTATCCTTGAATATAGAAAAAACTCAAATAATAGTGTTTAATACATCAGGTAAATTATTGAAAGACTGTAATTTTATTTTGGTCAAAATCTCACCAAAAGGTTCAAGAGTATAAATACTTAGGTATTGTAATAAGAGCATCAGGTTCTTTCAGTTATGCAGTTGAAGATCTTAGTAAGAAAGCTCTTATAGTAATTTGTATGACTAAATGTAAATTTCATTGTGTAAATAATAATACACTTTTGCTCTAAAACTTTTTGATTCCTGTGTTAAACCTGTACTTCTATATGGAAGTGAATTGTGGGTTCGTACATTCTTAACCTGGACAAAAGATTAACACCAGGTATAAATGATGATTAAGAAAAGACTTTTTTAAATTTTGCACCTGAAAAGGTTCACATTCGATATTGTAAATTTGTACTTGGTGCCACTAAATATGCTTCTAATATTGCCAGTATGGCAGAACTTGGTCGGTACCCGATTTCTATATTTGTTATTTTGCAGTCTCTTCAATACTGGCTATATTTGTGTAAAGACCCTCTTTTGAATTTTTCAAAATTAGCATATAAGTCAATCGAAGAAGTTGACTGTACCTTTCCATGTACCTTTAACAAACACATTTTTCAGTTTCTAACATTCATTGGTTTTGACCATGTCTGGAATAATAAAGGAACACTGTCAGAAGGAAAACTAATATCTGCAGTGAAAAATAGATTACAAGAAAGATATGAAAAATATTTCTTCTCACGTTTATCTAGTAAAGACCAAAACAAATTACGTACATATTACAAGCTAAAAAAGGAATATACAATGTAAACCCGAGACTTATACAAAGTTGAATATCTCGAAACAATATATCAGACAGTTCTGTATATTAAGAATTTCTAACCATAATTTACACATCGAAAAAAGGCAGATATAATAATACACCTTTGGGTCAAAGAATATGTAAACATTGTATTGATAACAAAATTGAAGATGAGTTTCATTTCATATGTGAATGCAACCTTTATCAAGACGATAGGAAAAGTTTTATGGTGACATTGTTAATATTATACCATGATTTTGTAATTTTGATAAAGTTTTCAAGTATTTCAGCGATGATCCTTTTGTACTGGATTTTATACTGAATAAAATTAGTTAGCTAGTTAGTTAGTTTATTAGTTAGTTAGTTAATTAGTTAGTTAGTTAGTTAGTTAGTTAGTTAGTTAGTTAGTTAGTTAGTTAGTTAGTTAGTTAGTGTCGGTAGCGATGACTGAGATTTCCGTTATTTTTACTATTGACGGAGTTCCTGATTTACTTCTATTATCCATGTATATGCTTACGGGGAAATGGTAGCATTTTTTCTTTCATAGATGTCAATACTTAAATTTTTAAAATTTGCTCTCAATTTATAATAAAAACCACGAAAAGACAGTTATATGTGATGTTAGTACTTTATTATTCTGTTTTATAAATTGATATAAAATGATGGCATGAACATCTTCCTAGTGACCTTGTTTATAGTATCCATAGCAATTTCCATTTTACACCTAATTTATAAAAATTCATGCGCCTTTTCGAATGATTCTCAAAAAAATATTTCCATGTGTTTCAATATGTATATTATAAATAAACACACTGCAGTTATTCAATAAATAAATGAAAATTATAGTATACCCATACAACCTTTAGCTGAGTAGTAAACAAAAGGCTAACATAATGCCCTAAAATGAAATACTACATTTTTGCCTATACTATGACAAAGATATGAATAATTCTTATGATACCTAAGCTGGCTTATTCAGAAACTACTTGCTTTAAGAAATACTTGTCGGTCCCCATTTCTTGATGAACAAGATCAATACCGGGTCTGGACCTGCATATCTGCATACAATCGAATGAGGTAACATGTGTACATTATCATGCCCAAGACCAAATATGCATCATTCCCTTTTATTGAAGCCAGGAAAACTGACAAACATTTTCATTGTACAAAAAGTGTTTTAAAATTTCAGAAAGGAAAAGGCTGCACTGCAGATGTAAGAAAATTTTTACACGCTACAACTAAACATTATCAAGCTCAAAATTAAATATAAAATTATTCCCTTCCAAACAGAAGTCAAGAAGAAATTTACGAAAAATTTCCTAGTACAACGAGTGTTGTAAATTTCGAACTATCATCAAGCAGAAAGTAGCTGCACGGCAGATGTAAAAATAGCTTACACGCTACAATTCGCACTATTCGTTAGCTCTAGATCAAATATTAAAAAAAATTGACAAAAGTTTCTACCCTAGGTATTTCGGGCGTGCATACGGAGGATGGACGGAACAACGGACGGATGTAAGGAGGGACGGACGAAGGGAGGGAGGGACGGACAGAATGACGGACGCAGGGACGGACGGAGGCGAGTGGTTACTAGACCTTCTTTCGCCGTTGGCGACGCAAATGAAAATGGAAAATTTCATGTCCCCGTCCTTACATGCCGGGTTTCCTCTTTCTGTATTTCTTACAGGTAAGGCATGATAAACATCCTGTATCCAATCATGTGTTTAAGGTCAAGGTATCAAATATTTACAGTCCAAATTTGATATAGTGGTTTTCGATTCATAATCTAGAATTTTTTAAAGAAAATAAATCAAAATAAAACGTATGCAGCAATAGAGGTTTAGATGTCTGTTTACATGATAAAAGAATAACATGATGGTTTTAACTAAGTTTAAAAGCTTAATACTTGAATGGCGGCATCAGTTTATAGTAGTTTTATCTTTAACAAAATTGAATTATGGATACTAGGATACATTAAAAGTTGTTTGAACATTTAGATGTAAGTTTCCGCTGAAAATAATCTAGTTGCCAGAAAAACATTTTATATTTGGATATGATCCACTTTTAAATTAAAACGAACATATCGATTTTAATTACACATTCAATTTATCAATATCATGTCCAAAACTGGGACAGAGATAGTTTGTAGGTTAATGTTGGTTTCGTCGCATTAAACATGTGCGTATAAATAAAAGGATATAGGTTTTGTATATAAAACATTGTTGTTTCAATAAAATAGTCATTCAGAATCCACTTTGTATTGATGCTATACATGTCGGTTTTACGAGCTGTTATAATTTTATGTAAGTATCTTTAGAGAAAATAACAAGAAATGTATTTCAAATAATATTTGTGTGTACTGTCCTATGCTTTTCTGATATTGTTCACAACCTCTAGTAAAAGTCACGGTTATACAAAATTTTGGCCAAGAAATGCCTTAACATTGATCGACATTTCTTGTAAATAAAGAATGTACGGGGATACATCAATAATGCACCGTCCTTACGAAAAGAACACAAAAAGCATCCAAATGAAAGCTTGATATACATTTTAACAATAAAACGTGTTTATATCGGAAGACTCAGCTTTTTAAGATCAATTCATTCAGATTGTTTCTTTTATTGTGCTGTAAAACTACTGTCCAAGATAGGGAGAGGGTTGAGTTCTCACTAATATCTTTATCCCCACCACGTGTGACTGATCCATTTCAGGAGCCTGTTAATCAGTGGTTCAGTGGTTGTCTTGGTTGTTGTCTTACATATGTTTCGTTAATTTTTTTTAACCATTAATCAGGCAGTTTGTTTTTCTTTTTCAATTTTTCATACCGCGGCTTTTTATCAATAAGTGATGAGATTTGCTCATTGTTGAAGACCATACCATATCTACTAGTTATTTAAATCCTCGTCCCTTGGTCCCCGTTGGATAGTTGTTTCATTGAAAATACTTCACATTTCCTTTTTTATATCATATTTCAAGCCGTAGATCGGATATCATGGCGTTATCCAGGGCTAACAATACAGGTACATAAACTTCGTCTGAAAAGTTGGCCGAGTTGGCTAGGGCACAGTATACGGTGCGAGCGACGGCGTGCAAAATTAACCAAATTGGCATAGATTATTCATGAAAACACATTTTAGTGAGTACAAAGAAATCTATGTGATAGAATTTTGAAATAAAATATGAGAAGATGGATTTTATGATATGCGTTAAGAAAATAAAACTAAAAATGGTATTACCTAACTTGTTTTCTTGCTTCTTGTTTTCTTTTCTCAGACAAGTAAAAATGACAATTTCTTAAACCTGTGAGCATGGTTTTATAGTTTAATTCAGAGACATAAATTATATACACAGAGATTGGCAACTCCGTGAAATCACGTTAAATCGCGCGGCCCAGAATGAGAATCTCGCCGATGGATTATATATGTCTCTGTTTGATTTTATTCCAATTTATATCTAGATATGCTGTTTTATTCTAATGGAAAGTTTTACAGATCCAAAAGGTGTGTCTCAACAGGGTTCATGAGCTTTATCATCATTGTTAAACTCAGTTAAAAATTTTACTTGTTAAACCAGAAAGAACTTGAACTATTTGACAGTATAGTGGCATCAGTTCTTAATTATGCTTCGAAATATGGGGTTTCAATCGAGGTAAAGAGGTTGAGATTATTCCTAACCGGTTTTTGTCGCTACATTTTAAAAGTTGTCAAAATGGTGCACAACTGTTTTTGTATAGAAAATTAGGCCATTTCCTTTTGTATGTTATCAGAAAATTTGGATTATAGTTAATATTTCAAATTTTTCACACGCAAAAAACTACATATAACTTTATTTAAATTGTCTTTTTGAAATGAAGAGTTATCTCCCATGTTAGTTGAATTTCTGGTACCACAAATCTGTTTATTTCAAGTTTTTATATTTATTGTCCTTTCATCTACTGATCATGAAAACCTCATAATCATTTTATGTGGTTGTGCCTTGCAAAAACTAACCTTCAAAGAAGGTTAATAAGTAAATTTTACTGTTTATTCTATTTTTCTTTCCACCATAGCGGTATTAGCCTTGTAGAAATTTTCATTTCAACTTTGGTTTTAAATTTCATTCAAGTACATCCATGAAATGGAAATATGTTAATAAAACTGAGGCTCTAAAGAGCCTGTGTCGCTCACCTTGGTCTATGTGCATATTCAACAAAGGACACTCTCCAACATTGTAGATGAGAATAGAATTCATGGCAAAAATCTGTTTTGTTGATCTTGTATTGCTGATCATTTAGTCTGTTCTGTTGATCTTGTAATTTTGATCATTTAGTCTGTTTAGTTTCTCTCTATCTTCTTTAGTTTTTGCTCAAAACATAAAAGAGGGTAAAAAAATCCTCATTTAAGGGCAATCACTCCTATTAAGAGTGACAGTCAACTAACTATATCGGCAAAATTTGACTTGTTAGTAGATCTTGACTTGCTGATTATTTGTGTGTTTTAAAGTGTCTATTTATCTATTATAATTTTTTTATCATATATGGCAAAACGCAAAAAAAATGGTGAAAATCGTCTTTAAAGGGCAATAACTCCAATAAAGAGTCGTCTGAGGATCTCCTCCATTTGTCTTAATTGTAGATCTTGTCTTGCTGATCATTTTGCTTATTTAATAACATAAACGGTACCATTTTTTCTGCACCAGATGATGCGCATTTCGACAATCAATGTCTCTTCAGTGATGCTCGAGGCCAAAATATTTGAAAATCCAAAGCTTATTAAAAGGATTAAGAGCTATAAACCAAAAAGGACAAAAAAGTATACCAAAGCCGGACAAGGAATCAGAGCTTTGCATGAGGGAGATACATTCCTTAATTTTAAATAATTTCAAAATTTTGTAACATCAAATTTTATTAACACTAAAACCGTATTTTCATGCCAGAATTTGCTTATTTAAGTTTCTATCTATCTATTATATTTTTAGATATAAGGCAAAAACGCAAAAAAATGGTAAAAATCGTCATCAAAGGGTAATAACTCTAATAAGGAGTCGACTGACGATTTCGACCATTCGACTTATTTGTAGAACTTATCTTGCTGATCATTTTGCTATTTAAAGTTTCTCTTTATCTATTACAGTTTTCAAGATAATAGGCAAAAATGAAAAAATGGTAAAATTTGTCATTTAAGGGCAATAACTCCTATAAGAAGTCATCTGACAGTTTTGACGTATAAGGACAATTGGTAAAGCTCAACATTCTGAAAGTTTTTGCTCCCGTCAGATTTTCTCTATTTATAATAGTTTCAAAATATTAGACAAAACTTGCATTTTACCCCTATGTTCTATTTTTAGCCATGTGGGCCATCTTGGTTAGCAGGCGGGGTCACTGTACATTTTTAAACTAGATACCCAATGATGATTGTGGCCAAATTTGGTTTAATTTGGCCCAGTAGTTTCATCAGAGAAGATTTTTATAAAAGTTAGCAGACAATGCAAAATCGTCATTAAAGGGCAATAACTCCAATAAGGAGTTGTCGGACGATTTCTCCATTCACCTTAATTGAAGATCTTGTCTTGCTGATAATTTTGCTTATTTAAGTTTTAATCTATCTATTATAATTTTTAAGATATAAGGCAAAAACACAAACAATTGGTAAAAATTGTCATTAAAGGGCAATAACTCTAATAAGGAGTCGACTGACGATTTCGACCATGAGACTTATTTGTAGAACTTGTCTTGTTGATCATTTTTGCAATTTAAAGTTTCTCGTTATCTTTATAGTTTTCAAGATAATAGGCAAAAATTAAAAAAAATGGTAAAATTTGTCATTTAAGGGCAATAACTCCTATAAAAAGTCATCTGACAGTTTTGACGTATAAGGACAATTGGTAAAGCTCAACATTCTGAAAGTTTTGTTCCCGTCAGATTTTCTCTATTTATAACAGTTTTCAAAATAATAGACAAAACTTGCATTTTACCCTATGTTCTATTTTTAGCCATGTCGGCCATCTTGATAGGCAGGCGGGTCATCGGACACATTTTTAAACTAGATACCCAAATAATGATTGTGGCTTAGTTTGGTTAAATTTAGCTTAGTAGTTTCAGAGGAGAAGATTTTTGTGAAAGTTAACGGACGACGACGACGGACGACGGACGCCAAGTGATGAAAAAAGCTCACTTAGCCCATTGGGCCAGGTGAGCTAAAAGGTATTCAAAGGACAATTATTTCTTAACATATTACAAAATGGCTAAAATAAAAGTGAAGCTTACAGAGAGTTCATTTTTGGTATTGCAATTGATACATGTACATACATTGTATGATGATAATTAAACTGTTATTTTAATTGGTCCAGTTTTAAATAGGCACAAGCCCCACAACAGTTTTATATTCACAATTTAGGCCATTGCAGTGAAAATTAAAGTAAGTTATTAGAATCAGAATACTGAATATTTCCAAGCCTAATACCTTTTCTGCACATTTTTAACAAGGGACATAACTCTGTTAATGAATAACTCTTGCACATCTGTATTAATTTTGTTGAATTGAAGAAATTTTTTTCTTATAGGAATATATTGAAACAAATGATGATGTATACAGCTGGGACAGTGATATGGCTGTTTTCTGTGATATTAGGAAGCGTTCATGCGCAGTTTACTAGTAAGTTAACACTAAACCTTTATTGGAGAAATGTTAGATGAACTGACTTGATCCTTACACTGTGAAAAAATATCTAATGAACCAATAAATATTAAGATGTGGACTTATTTCTAATTATGAAATTTTGTATTTTCCCTTTTACCCAAGTTTGTAATGTTTTGCAGAAAATTTCAATTAAAATTATTTGAATAGATACGTAACCTTCAAAAAATGTTACAAAATCCGTTACTGCTGTACTGACAAAAATATTCACTCTACATACTCAACCTGTGTGTCACATTTTACTCAGTTGGTTTCCATTTCTTCATAATTGGAAACACTGATTAGGGATTTTGTATCCTAAGGGGCGAGAAAGGGCCTAGAGAAGTTGCTAAAGGCTAGGTGCTGTGTGCAAATCTTTTCCTGCCACATGGTACGATTTCAGCTTCCCTTCAAAAAATTTTAAATGAAAAAAAGGTTGATTTATTAATGTCTCTAAATCGAATAAACAGTGTTTTGTAATCATAGAAAATATTTCTCGTACAAGTTTTACATAATAAGATTTATGGATGGTTAAAATCACTTTTGTTTCAAATATTTACTGTATTATTGATTCATTTAGGGCAAAATTTATCATTAAAGAAACTGTTTTCACTCAACCTCAGTAAAACAGAGGCGAAAGATACTAAAGGGACATGCATTCAAATGTAAAATATACATGGCACATATTGTTGCTAACATTTCAAAAGTTCACAAGTGACGAACAGTGAAACTTACAGTATATTAGTAAAACAACTATTCATACATTCATATATTGTGTACATGTAGATTGTATAAATAGAACTACTTCTTGTATATTACTGATTATGTTTATAATCCCTTTAACAAATTTTAAATATCTATTAGGTGATGTTCACAACAAGAATTTCTTTTAATTGATGACATATCACCACCACAAAGGATGGATAATGATAACACAATTCAAGATGCTGTATACAATGTGCCGTTCCTCCTCTGTTCATGGCCCTATAGCACCATGATACATAAAGCTCTGGGGGAAAACACTGCAGTATCAATTACAACACCTGGAATAACTGATAAATTGCACAAGACAATTTAACCCACATTTGGGTTAAATGATTCTTACTAGTAACTTCCATCTGGTTGACCCTTGTATAAAAACAACAAAAAAAGGGAGAATATAGATTTTACTGTCTTGCAAGTTGTATAGGTGTTTTATCAATGTTCTACATTCTTTTTGTTTTGTTTAATGTATTCTTATAATAAATGTTTTGCAGTAACTATGGACAGTGATGTCTATTGTGGGAAAGCAATTGATATTTATGATAGGGAATATGTTATAAATGCTAGAGCCGATGTGACAACATCCAACCCAAATCACCGTTGTGTTATTACGATTCGTTCTGGTTACACAGATTCATATTACGGAATACAGATCACTCAGTATATGATCGATATCAATGATTGTGGAGTTAAACTGAATATTTACGAAGGATCTTCACCAGGAGGAACTATTGTGGTAGGTTCTTTATTTATAGTAGGAAGAGTGGGGTATATTATGACAAGGAAATGCTTATTATCCGCACATAATCAAAACAAATGTATAATTGCATTTCAAATTTTATGCACTTAAAAGATATATTTTTAAAAGATGTGCAGAATAACTGAGTTAACAGAAACTGACAGAGTACTACTTATAAAATATATATTAATAATTACATTACATGTATGTTTCATTATATTACGTTATTTTTATTATTAACAGCAATCTCGCGTCATTCTAAAATTAACCTTCATTTCAAAATGAAATGTAACATTCATCATGACACGAGCTTCCACAATAAAGTGCACTGGTAAATAAAAGAAAAACTTGATAGAAATCGTTTTTCATGATCTTAGCAAAAATGTAGTTATAAGTATTGAATACTTCTTTTAGTAATTTGATTGGGTTGTAAAGCGTTGAACATGCGCACATTTTAGAATGATGCGCTTCCGCGCTTCATACAAAATGTACTTCGGTCAACGCTTTTACACCCCAATAAATTTACAAAAAGAAACATTCAATTCTTAAATAATACCTATGGAATACACAGACAGATATTTCAGAGTGCTTCACCCACAATCATCAATATTCCTGGTAAAAATCACAACCAGAACTAAATTCTTAACTGTATCACCTTATGTGCATACATAGTTCTTTTTGATTAACTTTCTTTGTTTGATTGCTGTCTCGTGGACATTGACCCTTATTACGTCACCATACATTTATGTTGTATGTTAAATGATAAAGTATGGTCTCATGTAAAATTATCAAATTTATTGTACATGTGACATAGAAATGTCAGTAAAGATGTTCTTGCTATTTTGATTGTGTGCAATTGTTAATTTCATAAATTCCCCGGCTCATTTGTTTCTTATTGTAATTTCGTAATTCTTCTATCCATTTTAATATCTCAAAGTGTAATTTTCCTGTTCATCGTGTGTTAATTGTATATTGATTCCTAATTTCAGAAAGATTATCCTGTACAACCAA
Source organism: Mytilus coruscus (assembly GCA_017311375.1). Classification (NCBI taxonomy): domain Eukaryota; kingdom Metazoa; phylum Mollusca; class Bivalvia; order Mytilida; family Mytilidae; genus Mytilus; species Mytilus coruscus. The sequence goes on along the minus strand of CM029603.1, from coordinate 48,662,068 downwards.
GGGCACAGGTATTTTATATTCCAAATATGAAATCGTTACATTTGAGTTAATAACTCCAGCACAGCTGTACAACCCAAGGAATGACTTCAGTATTAAAGTGAAAACATTTCGTAAGTATTTTCTGTTTATATTGAAATATTGAACCATGCCAGTGGGATTGCGCGTATCCGTCAACTGAGCTGATGATGCCATCAGTCCACCATCAGATGTATAGACACAGGACAAGTAAATGAAAATAACACTTTGTATACATTAGTTAAAATATGATAAAGTGTTTCAAACCTATAAAGCCTTCTATCAAAATTATGTGCTTAATTCTCCATTATTTATATAATAATGTTGATTTTATCAAGGTGTTCCTGGGGGATCCTGGGGATCATGTTCGAAGACATGGGGAATAGGAATACAAAGTAGACATAGACTAAACAGCACTGGAAATGTCTTGGAATCGGAAACACAATATTGTAACACACAGCCGTGTGCAGGTATATTCAACAATTCCATTAGATGAACACATTGACCACTCATACACGTTTGGGGAATTTCAAACCTTTGAAATATCCAATTTCATTGAATTTAATTAAATCTACAGTAACTTTTTGTAAAATACTTACTGATGTAAGTTCTTAACTTTTCATAGAATACTGATATAATAAAAGCTAAAGATGTGGACTTAAAAAAAGTATAAGTTGATAGTCCACCAGCAAAGGTATCGACCCAGTGCTTTAAAAAATGAAAACAACACGTTAAATAATTTCATTCGTCCGAAGCGCTTTTCTGAATTTACCTTCATCAGGTACGCTTAAAGCCGAATATTTGAAAGCCGATGATGTATTAGAACCAAAACGGTTGAAGAGCTATATGTACAAAAATACCTAAAAAAATAGCCAAATCCATCTAATTTCAACTTTGCCTGAGGGAGTTGAAACCTTAGTTTCCTTATAATTTCAAAATAAAAAACGGACAATTTTAGAAAGGTTTGTTATAAATCATGTCAGTACCGAAATGTTCTTAAATTGCGTTTTAGAAATCCTAGCATGCTTTTAACTTTTTTGGTTACTCTATCGATGTGTGGTTTCCAGTACAGGTCCGATTCGATGTCAATCCCAAGTTATTTTGTACTTCTTGATCTTTCCAGCAATTGTCCCTTAAGCGTGTATGAGTGTTTTATTGATGAGCATGATCTGGTAGTAGTTTGTACAGTGCACTTCTGTGGGTGAAAGTCCATGCCCCCAGGTTTTCTCCCATTCTGCAATTTTGTAAAGATTTTCTTGTAGTATGTTAGTATCCACAGGAGATGTGTTTCTTTATATACTATTACTAGTATGAACATAATTTTAAATTCTCTGATCAATTCCTACAACTTTAATGTTAATAATGTTACAAATTTCAATAGAAACTATGACTACAATACTGCATAACGTGACAATATATTATTATCAGTAAGAATTGTAAATTAGAAATATTATACATTAATTTGATAATAAATTGATGCTTTAAATGATTTATAAAGAAAACATTAATTGGCAAATGGGTGATAATCATTAAATCGAATAAAAAATTTACTAAGAGCTATTAGACACATATTTCAATAATCTAAAATAAATTATTGGATTCAAGCGATAAGATTAATAAATGATCATATTAACTAACACAAAAGTACAAGATGACAAAAATCATATCTCATTAATGTTAGTATTCGATAAACATTAATTGAAATGCAGCACATCTTACATATGTCTACATAATTCATAAATCAATTAAATAATATGAAGACTGATTAAGTACGATTTATTACTTAATCAGTTTATTCTTATTACTCTTGACTCAATATTTTGCATCAGAAACAAGTTATACTTGATCAAACATTTATTAAATGGTAAATAAAGCTCAAAAATTTTCCAATTTATTTGACTTAAATATGAATGTAAGATTGACTTATTTACTTAGTAGTTGTCGAAGTTTAAACGTTTACAAACTATCAATATAAATTTCTTCATTTGGATTTAATTGAATTTAATGTTTCACATTTTATATACTTATTAAAATCTATCATTAAATATTGCATGATTAATACTATAAAACATGAATATAATTCAATATACAACAATTTGACATAATTCATTAATTATTTAGTATTACGTTATATTTTAATGTATTTCCATGATACCAAATCTTAATTCCATTGTACCAAATTTATTTACTTTAATAAAATTTATATTTAATATTTAAATTCTGTTTCAATTAATAATCTTCTTACAATTCATGTAATCTTCATTTAATTGGAGTTTTGTTGTATATAAAGTTATCATCCATTATTAATTTAATGAATCTTCTGATGTTTTCGATTTACTTTTCTTAATTAATTAAATTTTTATTTTGATTTATATTTTACTTAACATTTTTTAAATTTCCTTTTTTCTAATATATTAATTTATTTTTATTAATATCAATTTTAATTAACTTATATAAATATTATTGATTTTGTTATTATCAATTGAAATTGAATATAAATTTCGTTCTCATAATTTTCATATCTTACTTTATTCATGAGAAATTCTTTTGTTAATTGTTTTAAATTGATTAATATTTTCTATATTGTTATTTAAAATTTAACTGATGTATTGCTAATTAACATCATTTTTTAGAATAATTTAGTTTTCATACAACTTTATACACTTTATTTCATCAAAGGTTCTTGAATAATTCTATGAAATTAGGTTCATTTGCATTGCATAAATTTAATATTAGCGTATTATCTTGTTATAAATATTATGTAATCACGTACATATGTCATATATGTATTTAATTTTATAATGTTACAAGTTAGATCTAAAGTATTGAATCGTTATCTAATGTATGAAGTCATATTGTATAAAGTTGAAATAAATATTCTATTAAAAATGGGTTCAGTTTGATATTAATTATTTATATTTATATAAAGTATAATCTTTAGAACTTTGTGATTTGCTAAATGAATCTTAATTAGATTAGATATAATTAGTTTTTTAATATAGTTTGTAGATTTAATCATTCTATCTGTATTTTTTAATGAAAATTTGTCAAACTGATAAACATTCATGATGCAGTCTTACAAAGTTATGCAAATATTAAACGTTGATAAAACCAAATGTTATGGAAATTGTTTACATTAAATTTATGAACAATGTATAGATTTAATAGTTTTTATATAACTATGATTAAAGTAAATGTAAGGAATAAGCTTGATTTAAATGTATTTCATAAATATGAATATGTATAATATTTCAATGTAGAGTTTAATATTAAAATTTAAATAGTTTATGTTAAAGTAGATAATGTTGATCTATTAACATATTTACTTTAATTCATAAAATGAACGAATATTGAGATGTTACTATTAAATAGAGAATTTTGATATATTAAATGTACAATCTAAAGTCTACAAGTTGCTTTATGATCTTGATAAAATTTATCATTTAATGGATATTATGTAATATGCTTTAAAATCTATTTCAGAATTGTATGTATAGTTACTATCCTTGATATGTTATAGATATAATGTATTATCAAGTATTTTATTGAATTCATGGTCTATGTAATCATTATGATAACATTCAGGATATTTTAAAGTATTAAGTTATGAATTTAAAATTTAGTAAGTATGTATAAATGATGTTAGAACCTTTAGATTAAAGTATTATGCATTTAATATCATGAAATTTTATTATACAGGTTATTGATTACCTTATAAATACTATAAATAAATCCAGTTACAGGATGAAATTGATCAGTATTTAACATCTTTATTATTTGTTTGTAAATGAAAAATTATTAAATGCTTAGAGCTAAAAATGTCGTTTGAACTTATGTGTAAATTGAAATATTTAAAATTATAAGTATTGAGTTTATACATAGAGATATTAAGATTAATTTCAGTTTAATTTAAGATTCATTTAATCTAAGAATAGTTGAGTAGATATTCTTAAATGTGATTTAATGATCTTAGTAATTTTATAGATGAAATTGATTTTATTGTGTATAATACTTGATATGTATATGTATAGAAAATGCTTAATTGTTAAAGTTATTTATTATCAAAGAATTATGTTAATGAATCTTAATCCTATGGACAAGTAAATGTTTATTCATTAAATATTTAAATAATTATTTTTGGAAAGTAAATTATAAGGTATTTTGCAAAGAGTTCTAAATCAATTCAAAGTTATGAACTAGTTTTAATAATGATCAGTTTTCAATTAGCATTGTTAAAGAACTCTTGTAAATAAAATTATTTTATATAAACTGAAAATTGCTGTATATATATCTGATTGTAACGTTTACAAAATTTTATAACAGTTTATGTTTAAAAGTCTTTAATACAAAGGTATTCAAGATGTTGAGCAAAAGTTTAAAAGATGAAAGCTAATTTTCCATTTATAATTATAGCCAATACATCTAATATTTGTTAACAGAATTTCAGTAACGATTATATTGAATAGTTCTTCTAATACTTTAACTTTTTTTAACATTTTGAATTATAAAAGAATTTAGAAGATATGATATTGAATGATTAAAACAAGTTAATATTTAACTTATGTACAAATAAGACAACAAATAGTCATGTAATAAAAGGAATGTAATGTAAACTGATTTAGTGAATATAGAAGACATAAATCATTTTTATATAAATAGTAATATTAAATTTAGAAGTATATATTAAGTAACTATGTAAAGTATTATGTAATAAATTTATTATATAATTGTATTAAGCATGGTTACTATAGATGACTAGTTTCGTATTAATTATTGAATTTACATATTAATTTTATAAATGTAATATTTATAAATCTTTTGATCTAAATTTTTGAATGCTGTTAAATAACTAGTTATTATAGTTGAATGTATTGTAAGTTGTATTATGATAGTATTAGTACATGTATTATGTTGTTTAGAAGATTTTCTATTTAAATTATGTTATGTTATTCATTTAGTAATTTGATGGTACATTACTTATATTATATAAATTTTATTAGATATAATTATAGTAATCATTATTAGTTGTAGATAGTACTATTCTAAATTATTATTGTATCGAAATATCATATATTTCAATAGATTTACAGTTTCATAATGATTACACTTTAATTTTAACAACCATTTTTCATATTAAACAAATGACGTTTGACCATGTCTGATAATAAAAACATGTATACATGAAAAAATATCTCATCACTTTTGATACAAGCAAATATTTACAAATAATATTTCATTGTATCGTATGACTAAGAAAAATTTACCATGAAACAAGGTAATTAACTATTTTAAACGGAGTTCATAAAATGAAAATATAGTCTGACATATAACTTCTATATAAGAAATGTAAATGCAGCAATGAAAAATATCTATCATATGTCAAGTATAAAATTATGATACCAGGATGACTTTCATTAAATGTGGTCAAAACTTAAGAGAACAAGTATAGTGGATGACAATATCGATACCTGACGAATGTAATTCATTATGCCAAAAAATCACAGATTTTTTGCCTGAATCACGAATAATTGATTGTAAAAGTAAGATCGAAATAGTTGTATTAGTAATTATAGTATAGTAGATACAATTATTAATTACTATAGTTTAAATATAATTTCCATAAAGTACAAAGAGTAAGATTCTTAAAGTAAGTAATACTGGAAATGGACGCATTAAAGTGTAATACTAACGTATTTTTTAGGTCAATTAAAAAATTAACAGTACGAGTACATGTTTTTGATATCTTATTAATGTAAATTGTGATAAATAGGTAAATCTTATAGGTATAGAATATAATTACACATATTTAAATTTATAATTCTCTTTTAAAAACTGATATATAGGAATTTATGTCTTTTCGTAATATAATAGGTTTCTAATAAGTTATTAAAATATATTAGAATCATGTTTATATCACGTTTAAATAGTTACAATTGAATTGTTGAAATAAATGTATTTAAATGAAATTCTAAATTTATGCTAATAATTTTAATCTATGATAATATGGTTAACATTAAATTATACTTGTAGAATTTGTCAGTCCATTCTTTAAAAATACGGTATATATGGCCTCTTGAAGAATTAAACATTTAATGCAATAAGTTTCAAAAAACATATTCGACTTTAATTTAGATCCACTTGTTAATTTTACATGTTCAAATTTTATTATTCAGAAGGAAAGAGTGTTTCATAATTTTTCGCATACTGTGACTGTAAACAAAAGTAAATGTTTACATTGTTCAAAATGTCTTAACAATATTCAGAATTTTAAAAATGTTCTATTATCGTTTTAGTAAAATAATCAATGAAGCTAAAATTTATACTTTTAACATTCAACTAGTAATAACGATGTTCTTATCTGTGAAATTTAATTAATCTCGATTCTACTATAGATCTGATATCAGGGTTACGAGACTAAATATGTAGCTGAATTTCTGAAAAAGTGACGTGAGATTCAGCATTTACAGACAGATTCTTCGTTCATTTATTGGCTAAAATATGAAGATATTAGTTGAGCACATAATCTATTATCCACCTTTATTTAGAGAGGTTAAAGTCTTAGATTACATTTGTTTTTATCATATTTCTGCTATTTGATATCATGGTTTTTCATAATATAATTTAAACTTTCATAAACTTGGCATGGTGTTTATATTACATCGATAAATATTAACATGATTTAATTAAACTTATTTACGTTAGTCGCAATGAAGATTTAATATTTATTTATTAAATGATATTTAGTTAGGTATACAGATAAAATGTTGTCAGTTCTAGTTATTTCTATTTTAGCAGTTGAGAATACAAGGACACCATTCGTAAATATAAATCAACGTGCAGACATTATACGTTCAGGTATTTCACATCCCATCTTTTATGGTAATATTCTATACAAAGCACAAAAATGTCGTCATTCACCTTAAAAGCTAACCAAAGCTTTAAACAGACTTATTCAGAAGGGATATAGTTATGATACTGTTGTCAAGTCATTAAAGATGGCATTTTTTGGAATTAATATTTATTCACTCATAGGGTCTTTGCATTGGAAATAAACATAAACACATTTATTCTAAAACCAGTTGTTTGCATGATACGGGTAATGTTCTTCTCGTCGTATAATTAATGATGGCATGATACTAAACCCCTAACGGGCATAATCTTTCGATCAGTTTAATTGAGGTCTGGAGCTTGCAATAACTGCTAGTAGTCCTTTTTTAATTTATGTTGATCATCGTCATTTTCCTTAGTTTCTTCTGTTACCTATTCTAACATCGGACTCGGACTTCTTTTAAACTGAGTTTTACTGTGCGTATTGCTGTGTTATTGTTTATTCCACATAAGCTGGAAGTATAGGGGAGGTTGAGATCTCACAAAACATGTTTAAACCCGCTGCATTTATGCGCCTGTTCCAAGTCAGGAACCTTTAGCCTTTGTTAGTCTTGTGTGTTTTTTAAATTTTTTTGGTTTATATGTTTCGGAGTTTAGTGTGGTTTTCATTTCGCTGAACTTGTATACATTATTGTTTATGGATCAGCTGAAGCCCACCTTCGTGTGCGGGATTTTCTCGCTGCGTTGAAGACCCATTGGTGGCCCTGGCCCGTTTTCTGCGAGTCGACTAACGATTTTGGCAATATTGACTTAATGGTAGATCTTGTCTTGTTGATAATGTTTGCTTTCAAAGTTACTCTCTATCTATTATATTTTTAAAATAATAGGCAATAAAGCAACAACAAAAATGGTAAAATAAATCGTCCTTTAAGGGCAACAGGAGACAATTGACCTCTTTGGTCATTTGACTTCTTTGTAAATCTTGTTTTATGATCATTTTTGTTATTTAAAGTTTCTCTCTATCTATTATAATTTCATGATTATAGACAAAAATGAAAGGTAAGCAGTTCCTGCTTCACTAGTGATATCTGTCATGTTACATTCATTGGGTGTTTTCTTTTTAAAGAGTATATTTACAATGCCGGACGGGAAACATATCAATTTATATATCTTTTGACGATTTCCATTTATGGCGTCCCAGGGGTTTACAACTAATTTAGTAACACGAACCGAACAAAAATCAATCCTCTTTGAAACGTTTTTTCCCCTTTAGTATAAAAATAAGATGTGATATGATTATTATGCTTTCATATTCCTATCTTAGTAATGGTGATATCCATCTGTATTGTTTGTCAGGGTCATCAACCAGATGTTTAAAGAGAATTGCAAGCCCAAATCAAATAAGCAATAAGGGCTAGTAGCATGATTTTAATTTTATAACCCCTCCAAATTTTCCATTTTCAGTAATATTCAAGGCTTTGTTTGATGGGAGCGTGTATCATAGACTAAAACTAGTTAGAACTGTTTAATGGGACTAAAACTAATGTCTACCCTTTGTCCAGGTCCTCATGAACGTTTTGCATGGGCAAATCCTAAGTTGCACTGAAAAGGTCTTGCAGTGGCATGCAAGAAAATATATGGTATTGGCATGGACATACAAAAATAAATAATTTGACCTTCAAGGTCAAAGGGCAACGTCATCTTCCATTATAATTGAGACATCATTCTTAAATGCTGCATCCATATGCCAAATATCATAAGCCTATGTCCTACAGGAAAAAACATATGTTCTAGACCCCAAAATGTCAAAACAAATTAGGGTATAGAGGTCATACTGATTTATGACACACCGTCTTATGGTTATACACCTCTATGCCAAATGTTATAAGCCAGTGTCAAAAGGAAAAAAAAGTTATAGCCGAGACATGATTGCATAAGAAGAACCAGAACCAGGAGAAGAAACACTACTAAATCACAATGTCTCTCTTAGTCGAAGGGGAGACATAATAAGAAAGAGTTTATAATTTTATTATTTTCCTCAGTTTGACTGTAATTCATTCTTTGAAGGATTTTTCAATTTTTTTAATTTGACATTTCTATTTTGGCAAATTTTTAGTTTATGTAACAGTAGCAACCAATTGTGATAATGATTATAGGGGCAGCACATATATCTTTCATTGAAGTTTGATACTTGATCAAATTTTTTTGCAATTTGGTATTTTGTTTTATTTCTCATTTTATAATGATGGCATATTCAACAGTTTGAGCCATATTTTACTCATAAATCACAAAACAAAATGAGGATCATAAATTCTTCATTTAGTTTGGAAAGAATTTACTTATAACATAATTTTTACCCAAATTACCACATTATTATCAAATTTTGGCAGTTAGGGGTCATCAACCATATTTTCAAATAAAATTGCAAATCAAAATTAAGAAGCAATGGGGCAGGTAAGACTACTAACAGATTTATAGGGATGAATTAACAAATTTTCTTTTTTTCAATACTGAATGCAACTATAAGATAATTAGAACCTTATAAGGGCTGTCCAATTAAGTATCATTTACCCCATGTTTGGGGACAATTTGTTCTTTACTTGATTTTTCAGATACTTATATTGAATATTCTGTTGTTAGTAATGGTGATGTCAAAAATCATTGACCAAAGCAAGGTTAACTTAAAAAATAAAAAAGAAATGAAAGATTCACCTTTCTAACTGTATTATATTTTTCAATCACAAAAACTACTGACTAGAATGAGGTATGTTTTTTTTTTTATTTGCAGGGTAAAATGCAGTTTCATAAATACATAACTATCAATATCAATACAACTTTAAATACCAGACATGAGTAATAAATGTATGTTGTCAAAATGTTTGAGTAAGGTAAACAATGTGAAAATTTAAAAAAATGTATGGCATTTAAAATAAACTGTTATCACAGAGATATGTCTTGCCTTTTTGTAATTTTGATAATGCAAATGTTGAAATAAAATAGCAATACTTTAACATGTAAGTTATGCAAATATTCAAAGTCGATGAACCATGACTGAAGGTACATGGCTAAACAATCTCCATGGAATGAGATGTGCCAATGCTAATACAACTGCATACCAAATACCATTGACTTATTATAAGTCGTTCACAAACATTAACTTGTAAACTATGTAAAAGTTTCAAAGTCAATGAACCATGATCAGGGGTGGGGCTATATAATCTCCATGGAAACGATACTTGCAAATGCCAATAAATTTGCATACCAAATATCATTGACTTAACATTAGCAGTTCATCTTAAACTGATCTAATCACAAACTAATACATGTAAACTAAGCAAAAGTTTCAAAGTCAATAGACCATGACTGAGGGGGCCGGGCCAAATATTCTCCATGGAAATGAGATGTGCTAATGCTTATACAACTGAACACCAATTAACATTGGCCTACCACTAATGGTTCCCCTTGAACTGACCTAATCACAAACTAATACATGTAAACTTAGCAAAATTTTCAAAGACTATAGACCATGACTAAGGGGGCGGAGCCAAATAATCTCCATGGTAATGAGATGTGCCAATGCTAATACAACTGCATACCAAATATCACTGACCTACCACTAGTGGTTCACCATGAACTAGACCTAATCACAAACTAATACATTGTTGATGCCGCCGCCGTCACCGCCGCCGACGCCGGAAACAGCATACCTATGTCTCGCTTTTTTGACTCCGTCAAGGTGAGACTAAAATATTAGACAAAAAGCTATAATTGTGAAGTAAAGTCAACATATTGGTTTTAACAGTTATAGTTCAGACATTTTCACACTTTAAGAGATTCATGCCTGAAGCTCTGATATATGTACATCTATGATAAAAATATACAAAACTTTGTAATAAAGTAAACAAGTAACTTAAAGGCTGTTTAAATTGAGAAAAATTTACCTTTTGTTTGCATACTATCTAAAAAAAATTTGCAATAATTTATTTCATTTTCTGACATTTAATAGCAATTAATTGGAGAATGGAAGGCTGTTAAAATGAAAAGTGCTTCGGCAGAGGGTTCCAAAGGTGTATCAGGTATATCAATGCATGGTAAATTTTAGTAAAAATATCCATAAAATAAACATTAAAGCATTTTCACAGCATCTTGAAAAAAAATAGATTTGATAAAAAATAATTTCAGATCAAAATGAAACCAGTGGCAACAAAAAATGTATGTATGGTTGACTTTGATGGTAAACAGTTTAAATGCCACCTGGAAATCTTTACTTGAGTGATGTACCCTTTTTTTTTACATTAACCAAGATAGAACAATTTTGCTCTGAAAAAAAAAAATTCTTTATCTAAACTCTCTTAAGTCCTGCAGCAATCTGAAAAGACCATAATATCAATCGAAAGAAAACTGAAAAATAGCAGCCAAGTTCATCATTAACAAGATTATCAAACATCACAACGCTATAATATAGGCACTTATAATGGCGATCAGGTCTAAGAAATAAAAATATATACAGATTTGTTAAAAGATATACATGTAACTTGGTCCTACAAAGGATATTGCACATAAAAATATATATGGTTTTAATGGTGTAAACTAGTATCAAATAATAAGACTCTTATAACCAAACAAGTAAATGTATTAACCAATATTTGTGCAACTGGTCAGATGAATTTTATTTAGAGCTATTTCAACAGTTGTTTATTATCGAAAATAAAATTGCCCAGATGAAAATGCTAGCTTCAGGTGGTTTCAATTTAAATTTATCCTAGTAATATTGTTTTCACAGTTTAAAATGTTTGACATTTTTTAAACAACTTCTTGATGAAATTCAAAACAGAATTGACCAGTTGCAGAAAATTTTGTAAACTCATATATGGCATCATTAGTAATGATGAAAGCTATAATTATAAAAATTATTAGACTTTTAAAAATTTATAAGTATACATAATTTAATGGTAAGGAAAATGTTCAACCTTTCAAATGTAAAAATAAATACCGCATCTACAAAACTTAAAATTTAGAAAATATGATAAGATAAAAGTATATTTCTTATACACAATTTTTTGTTCATATAATTACAAAACTGTTAATTCACTTAACCATAAAAGAGCTCTGCAGTGTTAAGATTGTTTACTGTCAAAACAAAATATACAAAAACATATATAATATCTAATGTATAAAATCTGCACAAAATTACATTTTCATGGGAAAAATCGAGTACATTCATATCTCAAAAGTCATTGTCTTGATGATTTAGCTCTATGTCATCAGTATTGAAAATGCATAACAATCCTACCTATAAGAGGTACTTTCATAAACATTTCAAATGTTCAATGTCAAATGAGATTGGAAGGCCTAATGACATTTGTTAACATCTACCTGTTAAAATCACTCCCTCCAAGAAATATGAGTATCTTCATGGTCAAATGCAAAAATGAATTGACATACTAATACATCCAATATGTTATTGAACGTACAGAGTTCCAGCATTAGAGCAATTTTTTTCTTGTTTTACAACAGAAATAGTTCATGTGTTACCCAATTTCTTACAACAGTAAAGGTTAAAATAATCTATATCAAGATCTATCATAAAATTGATAGGTCTTACAAATTTTAGTTTCAACACCTAAAAATGTTTGAGGGATTTTAAACCTTTACTGCAAAAGAAATGAGCTGAAAAGACTCAAAGACATCTGAAAATATGACTAAGTTCGCTAAACTATTTATTAATAAAATGAATGGTTACATAAACTAGAAAAAATAGTTAATTCTCAAAATTATGGTATTTTATAAATGCTTTTTTGTACCAAGGGGAAATAATCCAACATACTCAATGTTGGGTCTAATACTTAATAATGCCCTTTGCCTGGAAATAGATATACATGACATGCAATATGAACAGGTACCCAGTGTGGGGTTCCAAGACAATTATTCAACTTATGTGTCAAGAATGAAGAAGTTCAAAAAGGTTAAAAGCAATATTACAGATGAAGTTTTTATGCATTTAAGCTGAAAAATCAATTATTTAAAACAAATAAAAAATACAAGGAAACATCATATACCATTAATCTTGTATTGAGAGGTCAACTTTTTCATGAATGAAAACTGATTTTGTAAGAGGAGTTGGCCATAAATAAATAGTAATAATCAATTAAATAAACTAGGGTAGGGTATTGAGAAAATAATATTTTAATTTTCACCTTCTTAAAGAAGTGTTGAAAAAAGCAGATTTTACTGTACATACAAAATACGAAAAAAAAAGCAAAAATAAAAATGCATGTCAAAAATTGCCTTGCATACTAATGAACAATTCTATAAAGAGATGAGTATGTATGTCTTTTTACATTACATTACACAAAAAAAAAAACAATTTACCAAGAGTATTTGTGCCTATAACACATATAAGGTTTTTGGTATGAGATTTACTGAATATCAATGACAACATTCGAAAGATAGAACATTTTTAAAAAACAATTGGCAGTCATTACTGTTTGATATTTGAATGATTTACCTTAAAAATAATATATATACAGGTATTAGCAGCTTTCAGGATGAACCACAAGCAGTTAGGCCCAGACCAAAAATGATTTTATGTCAGTTACATTTTCTATGAAATAATTAAGGTCTCACGAGTCATATAAATTAAAAGAAATTTGATTACAGACTGAATTTTGGGCTTGCAAGTCAAATAATTTTTCCTGTAACATCAATGCAGAAAGTTCCACTATAAGTAATCATATCTTAAACAAAAAACATGTAAATTAATTCTCAATGAAAGCAGGAACAACACAAAGTTTTGGAAAAATCTGGCAGGAATTCCTCTGAAACAACCTTTTAATCACTTCAAATCATTTACATTTAATGTTGAAGCTATGTTATGATATCAATCTGGAATGTAGGAAAAATTATCCTTACAAGAGGAGGTCTAAACTTATAAAGACTCAACAATAACTAATTCATTTGAATGACTCCAATGTAAATGTGTAAACCAATTTATATCAATGGTCAATTCTATATTAATTGCATAATTTCTCTTGATCCCCTCTCTGCATTGATTTTTATAAACCAAAGCACTACTTACTATAACATAAGAAATGGGAAAGATGGTCCGTCATGACACTACCACAGCATCATAAAGAAGCTGAGAAACTCCCAACTAAAAGTTGACAAAGCACTTATGTGACATCCATTTCAATTGTTGTACCAAGATTTAAAAAATTATGTTAAATGCAGAGATTGAAATTGCTCAGATGGAACTTTGGTGTTTCAATACTACATTTAAGTCTATTCCACTAAAATTGAAAGGGTGAGGGTGAAAAGGGACTTAATAAGTCCCCTTATAACCAACATACTTTACTTGAGCAATTTTGCAAACATCAAATGACCCATGTTCCCTTCCTTCCCTCTATCATTCACTTTAATGGAATAGTCCTTAACTGAATCAAGCTGTATCTTTTCAGAGCAATCTTAATGTCAACATTTTTCAATTAAAAAAATAACAACTTCTGAAATAAGCTATAAACACACTTAAAATAGTTTATGGTGTATACGCAAGAAACCCAAATATTACAACAAGATTTTTCAAATGTTCTCATCAACCAGATTCTATTGTGTTTATTCAAAGCAGAAATCTACATCAAGCAAAAAACATTATTTGTGACCCTGAGCTTACAGAAAATGTATACTTAAAGACAAGAAATTTATATGTTGTCAAAATATTACTACATAACTTATATTAAACACATGAATGTTCATGTAATCATTTTGTAATATTCACTTAATAACAGTTTAGTATTCCATGTCATTCAAAGCACCTATACTTCATGAAACAATTACGTAAATTATCCCAACAATCAGAACATAAATATCACAAAAACTAGGAATGGGGAGAAAGAAAATAAACTGCTACATCACTAACTACTAAAAAATGAGAAATTCAACAGATCTGCTTCTATGTATTTCATTATTCATGACAAAAATAGAAATAACAAGAATATAACAAAAAGCCTAGCTAAATTAAAAGTAAAAAAAAATATCAATTTTTATGAACCTCTAATCTGCACAAATGAATAGATCTTTTAGTACTAAAAATATTACTCTTTCTGTCATATTTTATCAATCTTCTACAACTATCTATCAAGTAATCTCATTAGTAAATATATATGGGTTCACGATGCAACAATCCAGATCTTTTGTGAGCTATTTTCAAGATCTGCTTTTGGGAAAAGTTTCAGAAACAAATCATATATATTTATACAATATTTTCTTCCTCTCTTTCAGGAGAGTTTCCAGGAGACTTCCTGTACATTAATTTTGCACTTCCTGTATCATCAACTAGATATTGTGGTCCAACTTCAGATATTGCTTCAATAGCTGCTTCTCCTTCCTCTGGAGACTTTCCTTGGGCCCGAAGTAATTCTGTCTTTATAATAATCTCATTGCTAATATAAGCCTCCCTTCTGATTTGAACTTTCAACTCTGCTGGGACATCTGGGATTAACCAAGCAATCAAACCAGTGATCAAAACAATTACATTCTGAAAAAAAATAATATGAGCTCAAATTATATTTAACCTGATCACTGTAAAATCATCTAAAATCGAGATATACTTTTAAAACCATATTTGATTTAATATTGAAAAAAAATATTTAAATTTAAAGAGACTGTTTGCATAACAGAGCTAAGATATACCAATTGGTCTTTGTCAGTCTTATTGGCTACCAAAAGACAACTGATATTAACAGTTTGTTCTAATGTTGTGCTTTTACACCACTGTCCAAGGTTAGGCGAGATTTGAGTGCTCACAAACATGTTTAACCCCACCACATTCAGCATGTGCCTTTCCAAAGGCAGGAGCATGGGATGTGGTTGTCTTATGGTTGCCTGTCATATTTGTTTTTATTTCATTGTTTTGCTATAAATCAAGTGATTGGTTTTCTCGTTTCAAATTTTATCATGTTAAGGCCAGGGCTTCCAAAAAATATTTGTGCCAGCCGGACATTTTTTGTCTTATCCCGATTTTGATCCCTTAAGACTACGTAACAAAAGGCAATCATGCTAATCAGTTGGGCATCATATAAACAATGAATGATTGACATAAAAACGATATTAAACTTGACTTTTGATACAAATTTGATGTACTGACATAAACTGTTAAATTGACAGTGCATCATTCGAAGTATGCAACATTAGCGTACTTATATCTGCCTTAGAATCTTTATTTGTGCAAATTATGTTGTCAAAATCTTTACTTTCGTTTTTGAAGGTACATTTTCTCATACCAGATGTTGACTTGATAATGGCAATCCACGGACCAGAGACGGATACAATAAATCTGTGTACGTTTACAAAGCACAATCGAGTTTAAGTAGCTCTTTCCAACGTTATTTCTTCAAGAAAAAACTTGAAATGAACGTTAGATAAAGGTATCAATGATAATTTTAGTATTTTTGAAGAATTCGGATGCATAATTAAATCTTACAACTGGGCACATGCGCACGCGTGTACTTTGTTCAAACAACGTGGTCCTGACAATTTTTTCGCTTAAAACCTTCATAACTACCTTTTAAAAATTTTCATCAAATCATATTTGATCATATTTATATGCATATTTTTGATCATTTAAATCTTTTTGATTAAATTAATTAGATGCAAACCGCTGAAATTTATGAAAATAACTTCAAATAGACCGATCAATGTCCGGTACATATTAGTTTACCTGTTACCTGAACAGGTAAATTTCAACTGTCTGACAACTAATTACCCTTGATTGTAATAAGAGGGTATTAAAGTAGGGTTTGTTTTGATAGTACTTATTCACCATGTCACTTTTATGACCGGAAATGTGGCTGTTTAAGTCAAACGGTCAGGTCAAAAAGATTGCAAAAACTTCAATTTTTTCTGAATCATGTCAAAATGGCAAACCCACATTAAATGTCCGTTTCAGGTTTGGCACAACAAGTCATTTGTAATTTATCAGTCATGTCCGGAAAATACGACCGTTTTGGAAGCCCTGGTTAAGGCCTTAAATAGCAGACTATACAGTCTGAGTTTTGTTCATTGTTGAAGGTCATACAGTGATCGATAAATGTTAATTAGACACTGGTGGATATTTCCTTATTTTCATATCATGCATAGTATCTTGTTACTATACTATACACACCCCTTTCATTCTAGATTTGATAAGGATATCAAACTACAATTTTCTATGGACTGCTATAAATTCAGGCTATCTCAGTAAACTGCTTGTTGTTAATGATTTGTTGTGATTATTTCTCTGGAGATTAACTCCTTAGGTTGGTTCATGCATTTTGTTGTGGTGTTCAGTTCATAATAGTTTCTTCAGAAGTCCAGTATTCAATATTTGAAATAGGTTTGTATTTAGAGATGCACACACATTTAAGTTGTTTTTTTTAAAGTGTTAGCTTACTAATGCAACAGTCTGCAGAAGATGAAAATTTCCACAAAAAATATTTTGTTTACGATTCAGAGCCAACCAGATTTTGCTCCTTACAATTTTTCATATGGAACAAGCAACCAATCGTATAGGAAAGACATTAGATAAATTAGCTGTTCTTTTTCAGTTCCTTTCTGAATGTATTACTTCCTTATAGATTGGTATATAGACATGTTTTTTTTTTATTTAAAAAAAACTTCTGACTGTTCTTAATGAAGTTTAATCAAAAGATGTGCTTAAAATGTTTTCAATTTGATATTTCCCATTAAAAGTTCACTTATTCCTGTCAATAACCAATTTAAACCTTTCCTTCAATGATGGTCAAAAATACCTTACTCCAAGGAAAATTCAAAACAGAAAGTCTCTTATCAAATGGCAAAATCAAAAGCACAAACACATCAAACTATTGGAAACAACTGTCATATTCCTGACTTGGTACAGGCATTTCCTTATGTAGAAAATGGTGGAATAAATCTGGTTATAAAGCTAGCTTAACCTCTCACTTGTTTGACAGTCACATAGAATTCCATTATATTGACAACAATGTGTGAGCAAAACAAACAGACATACACATGAATGAATGATGGTAAGTGCACATACATGAAGCAATAATAAGTCCCTAGTCATAGAGTGAAAAATATTTCTTCTTCAGTGAAACTATTAAGGGCAATGTGGAAAGTTTTCTATATTTTCTTTACAAATTCTTCACACACATACTGCTGTCCAAGTTTCACTTGAATTTGACCATTACCAATTTTGACCAATCAATAGTCGAGTTGCAAATGAAACTCTTAATCATAGAAAATAGTAATCTATTTGAAACCAGTGACATTACAAGAATAAATTGCTTCGCTGAGCGCAGCTGGATACGACCGTAGATGTCCAACCCTGAAAAGTTGCGGCCAAAATGGACACATTATTCGCGCTTGATACAGGTCTGTATTTGGATTGTAATTAAATATTTGACACACAATAGGTTTCTGACACAGAATAAGTGTAGTCAAAGAACTTAAAATTGGTTATATGATTTGAATTTATATTCAATTTTTTGCTTTTGTGCAATACACTATGCTGTTGCAAATTACCCCCAAAAAAAAAAATATTTGAAGAAATTTTATTTTTAATTTCTGAAATCTGAAATGAGAAAATTGTAGCCCCCACAAATTCTTATTTACCCCCAAATTTTTTCAACTCCCCTTTCCTTATTCCAAAATAATCTCAATTCAAATTTCTAATGGAGTTTGCAACCATAACTACTCATTTAAATACATCATAAAATATTAAAATATAAAATGACATACAGTCATGGTTAAAATTAATATTAATTAATAGTAACTTCTAAAAATATATATATAAATTTACAGCTAATCATCTCAAGACAATCATCATTTCTTAATACATAATTTACAAGCAGTGTAAGGGAGGTAATCAAACATATACAACAGTATTCTTTAAATGGATTGGATTACCTCCCTTACACTGCTTTTAAATTGCCTAAATTGTCCTTTAACCATAAAAACCTTGTTTTTCCCCCTTTTTTGCCCCTAATTGCTAAATGGTTTGAGCCATAACCCCCATAACCATCCCTTTGTTGTATGGAAACTTGTGGTATAATTTCAGAGAGATTCATACACTTAAACACAAGTTATTGTCTGGAAACTGCAAAAATGCTTATTTGGGCCCCTTTTTTGGCCCCAAATTCCTTAACCTTTGGGACCATAACCCCCAAAATCAATCCCAACCTTCCTTTTGTGGTTATAAACCTTGTGTTAAAATTTTATTGATTTCTATTTACTTATACTAAAGTTATTATCCGGAAACCATCTGTCTTCGGACGACGCTGACGACGACGACGACGACGACGTGATACCAATATACGACCAAAAATTTTTAATTTATGCGGTCGTATAAAAAAGGACTTTAGTGCAAGTAATTTTTAAGAAATCAAATATATTTTCAAAATTCATAAAATCTAAGTGAAAATTCAATAAGATAAATGAATTATCAATCCTCTTTTCCTTATATGGAAGAAAAAAATAAGATTCTAATATAACCTTACCTGAAATACTACTACAAATACAAATCTAGCAGCCAGTATATGCCAGAATAATTGTGAAAATTCATAGGCATTCTCTGACCATGGTGGGTTTCTAAAATCTCTGTATCTGTAAATAGAGGAAAATATTTAATATTGAAAGAATACTCTTCACAATATACATGCCCACTCATTTAAATATTAAATGGGTCATCAAAAATGCCCAGGCATTCAAATGAGTACAAAAATTGTCAATAATTTATTAGTAAGATGAGAAACAGGGGAAAGCATCAACGAGATATATACCTAACAATATGAAGCAGACAAAAATTAACAACTTTGCACTTTTTTGGGGTAAAATGCAGTCCTGCAAATTCATTGTTTCATAATCTAATACATTCTGGGTAATACACTCAAAGCATAAACCAAACCCTTGTGATTGGCTGGTAGTGTTTCATACAATGGATACTGAAACAATTATTTAATGTTGGTTTACGAAAATATAAAGTTACCCACAATTCTTTAGATTCAGAAACTTCTAATTAGGGGTTGCTTACTCAAATTGTTATCATCAAAATATGTCAAAGAACTACAATGCTAGCTGGTAATTTGTCATGTCAACCCATTCATTTAAAGATTAAAAGTTACGTTAACGAAAAGAATAGACTTACAGGATGAATGAAATCAACAGCCTTTAGGATTGATCGTTGGTTGCTTAACGTCCAGTGGCAAATATTTCATGCATGTTTAGGACGACAGCCTTTAGTATATCAGTGGAATAATAAAATGAAGGTTTTGAACTAAAAAGATCAATGAAATCATTTTCACATGCAGAAAATGTGTGTTTTGGAAAAACTTCATCAATTACGAATGCTAAAGACTGAAATATTAGAAAGCCAAAAATATTAATCTTTGCAAACAAAAACCAAAAGAATTTAACACAAAGCCAAACTAAACTAGGTCAACTTAACCTGAGTGAGTGGAAACAAATATGTTTTCCATTCTTAAAGTTAAACTCAAAGAATATAACAACACTATTAATTGAAAAAGTAAGTTGTCCTCAGTACAGTACCTATTAAACTGTCTTAAATACAAATAAACAATTATAATGTTATTAAAAAACCTCATTATCAATCAGATTTTGAAAGCAGGCACAAGAAATAAATGGTTTATACTAGAACTAACAATGATGTTAACTTATTACTTTCCAACTCGTCATTGTGTCTAGAGATAATTTATCATTTCATAAGATGCTGAAATCAATAATGATAAAAATAAATCTGTTTCAGGCTACTTCTTATTTACCAAATTTTTTTTTGAACAATTCCATTTTTCAATATCAGATACAATTTATAAAAATTACCAGTTGCAAGAAAATTATGATATACCTTTGCAGGTTGGTATTTTTAGAAATTCTCATTTTAATTAGCTCTATTTAATGTTTTTTTAGTATTTATATGTCTTAGTACCGTATATGATTTGTTACTTTATAAATTTAATTTCTTTTGAAATGTAACAAAGATCAGTTCTAGTGAAGAAAAAAATAAAAAATAGAGAGATAAGTCCTACGCTGATTAATAAGGCCAAAAAATAAAATTTTAATTGTTAGATGTTGCCTACTACCCACCTAAAAAGCAGCCTACCTAAAAATATTTATGACACAAATCGGTTCAAATTTTTTAAAAGATTTTCCCTGCTCTAACGTTGTTTTCTTGTATAAAACATGTTACTTATGTTGTTGGAAAAAAAAAAAAAAAATAGTACCTACCTTCCCAACCATACAAGGCATGGGTAGGCAACATCAAACAAAGAATTTTTTAAGGGTGGCCAAAGTGAAAGATTGAAATGCCATGAATCCAAGAAAAGCATACAAACAAAAAACAACAACAATCTGCAATCGTTATCATATTATCCAAAAAGATGGTTATGCAATATTCATATAAATTTTCAGGCACCGGGTCGTCAGTGGGGGGAAGGCTGGCTGCAGCAGACTCAAACTCGGGATAAGAGGAGAAAAAATATGAAGGGCGACCTGTAAGTGAAGGGAAAAAGAATTTTTATTTAACAATAATCAGTAAACTGCTTCTTTTATTGGATTAATTCAAGACTATACCTGCATATCTGTATGTTTTCACTTCCTGCATACGTAGGCCTATGATCTACCTCAAAATCAGATGTGTTGAAATATGACATTGTATGATTGAGATATCCTTTCAGGCTATCATCTTTACTGTAGGAATTCAGATATACCATTCTAGGTATATAATCTGATGTAAGAGCAATGATAAAGGCCTGAAAAATATAAATAGAATATTATAAGAGACACTAAACATGCCTTTCACTTTATCAACAAGTTTGATCAGATTTTTAACAAATTGAACTAGAGCTAGAACTAGAGGCAAACAGGCAAGCAAAAGCAAGCCTGCTGAGGAGATTCACTAAGTATTAAAACATTTGCCCCCAAATGGTTCAAATTTATGGTTGTTACATGTTTTCTGTTTGTGATTATCACAAAATGGTTTGTATTGTTTAAACAAGGGCTGTCTCCAAATTGTTCTATGAAAAAAAGATTTTCTAAATTAATTTTCTGTACATTGTTTGATATAATTCCTGTAATGCCACGTTTTTTTAGGAAATATGCCATTTACTTAGATTGTTTTGAACCAATTGTATCTTGTTTCAAGGGTTTATCATAATTATACAGAAATAAGAAAATTAGAGATAACATTACACTTACAGTGGAAAATGATGAGATAGGTGCTTGACACTGAATGCCATTTTTACTCCACACTTATATATCATTGTTACGACATAAAGAATGTTTTGCCTCTTATTTTGCAGAACTTACATTAGAGATTATAGCTATTCTTGAGATTCCATACAATACACTGTACCAGATACCTGAAATTAAAAAAAATATTGTAAAGAAAAAAAAAGAAAAAACTATGGACAATCTATATCATGACAAACAAAGCACAGTTGATAGAGGAAACATTAACAGATGATAATCCATCTTCAAAACATTACACAGAAAATGATGAATCAATTTTGAGGCTGCAAATTAAAGCAGTAAATTTTGCACGCACATTCCTGTTTTGCTATCGAATATTCCATGTATCAATCTTAATAAGATGCAAAATAATAGTTTAACAGCTACTGTACACAATGTATGAAGTCATTTTCTTTTTTTTCACTTCCATGAAGACTAGAAAATTTTGCAATGTCAAACTTCTGTGACTGTCAGAAAGACTGAACAGTGCCCAGTATATCTCACTACAAAGTCTTTTCATTAGTCTCTTAGCTATATTTAACAAAACCTTTCAGAATTTTAGGTCCTCGATGCTCTTCAACTTTGTACTTTATTTTATTTGGCCTTTTTAACTTTTGTAGACATAACGTGTGTCTGGCCTACAAAAATTTTAATCTTGGTATCTTTGAAAGGTTTATTTATTCACATTTTTCCTAGATTTCTGACAATTACAACTTTACGCATTGTGTAGACAACTATCAATGGTTGAAGACAAGACTATGTTGATCCCTAATGTGAGAGACACAATGACATTTAATTTCCATTTTGCAGTCTTCATAATGATGCTTAAAGGGAAAATTCATGATTTTTCACTTATCATCTTATTATGTTCATAATACCATAAAAAACATATTCACCAAGTTTTATTTTGATATGAAAAGTAATAAAGAAGAAAATTGGGAATTATTAATTTTATTTATCCAAACTTCCTGACTTATGTGACGTAGTTTAAGTCTTTTTGCATGCCGGGAGTGAAATTAATCTCATTTAAGTCTTGTTCGTTAACCATCTAATAACGCGATTTAAAGCGCATCGACGACTTTCGTGTAGCTATTAACCAACTAAAAATAGGTGATAGCCATGCAACTTTTAAAATTAGATTGTAGGATTTATGTTTTAACGATTTTTGATACAATTTTAGTAATAAAAGTAAATCATACAATAAAACATTTTATGATTTTTTTCCGACAAATACTTTAAACAAACATAGGAAACAGACATGATCAATAGTGTATTAAAAATACTTGTTTGTATTGACCTTTTGCTTCAGTCCAGCAAATATTACTTGTACTGTGGAAATAGAATGTGTATTGTTATGTGACACTTAGTGAATGTTGAATTCGTGGTTAAACTCAAGGTAATTAAAAGATTAGCATTCTGTAATTGTAATCTTTTGATCTTCATTCAGTGAATTGTAGCCGTCACGGTTTACCGTTCCAGGTGTGAACAACATTTTGTATGAATGATAAACGGAGTGCTAGTTTTAGACACAGAAAATATAAAAAGAATTAAAATTACTTTAGTGGAGTAATTAAGTCGCACAATAACTGGATAGTCGTTGTATATTTTTATATTTTGCGTAAGCTCACTTTTAAATGAGTTATGACCGCCGATACTTTTGTAACGATGAAATACTGAATTAATTTAATTGAATAAATTTATAAATAATAATAGCCTTCTGAACACGAGTGTATGAACTAAAAATTGTGCTATTTTAAATTAGAATCGGTAACCTTGAATATTTGAAACAGATCATTACCAATTGCAATTATAGAATTTAGTCCATCCAAAACGATCTTTATTTACATATTCAGGAATTAATGTTCTAATCAAAATATTTTAAATCTCACAACACATAAATACTTCAGCTATTTGAAAAAAAAATTGACAAAAAATTTAAGGATCTTATTGGAATGGAATCGAAAAATTACGAACAAATATTCTTTTCATGTGTGAAAAACATCAACAAAATTTATACATAATCAGGAATGTCCCTATTAAAATAGTCTTCGTCTCACAACGTATAATACTTTAGCTATTTGACCAACGATGTTTAAAAAAAGACAGAACCAATTTGATGTCATCTTTCCTATTTTTGTATATAATTATAAGTCTGTTTTAACTGGCAAGAATACCCTAAAGCGGACAAGCAGTTTATTCTTTAAATTTCTGTTATTGAATACCAAGAAAGAAAATAAATCCCGAAATTAATTTGAAACTTTGATACTCAATAGTTTTCCTGGAAAAAAAATCACATCCCTTGGGGATAATCAGTTTACGTCCAGTGACATGTATATAACATACATGTCGGAACTGGAAATTTGGCATAAAACACTTTCAGAACCATGTTCACATTATTATCCATTATACCCAACAATTGTGATGATGACGAATATCTTCCTTTGTTCCGAGAACAATCTAATTGAAATATAAATCTGTGATTTTACTATGTCCATAACTTCGATGAACCAAAGCAAGTTAGATATCGACCTGTATTTAAATCAAATTGGTTCTCTTCTTCTTTGGTATACAATAGTCCATCGACATTCGATGATTACATACTGTTGGCATCGTGGACTAGTCTATTTACAAAACTTTTACCCCAATTTAAACAAAATGTATGTTTCTTTCTTATGTTCAATGTATACATGTATATTTTAAATTGCGACTATCTATAGCTTAACTTTCTATCCAGGTGATTAAACGAATGATCGACAAGTGTGTACATTTTGTTAAAACAATACTTCTTGTATGTTTCAAACTGTCCTTCACTATTGACAACAAGTATATACTTACATTTTCCAAATTTACCCGTGGAAAAATATGTAAATAGATTTTATTTTATCATTTTTTTATTTTTTTGTGGAATTATTAAGATTTTTTGTCAATAATATTCTTTACACCAGAAATGTTATTTATAAGCAAGCGTATGAGTTAAGTAATGACTAGTATATCACTATCGGACACGCAAGACAGAGATGTATATTATACACCTGATAGTTCAAAATAGAAAGTTACAAGTTATCGGCCGTGTACACTGATCAATACCCTCAGAAGTGAAACGATGCACGAACTTGCAAGCCCAACAGGAAATCGCTTGAATACCTGGACGTGTCACCTCACAATACCTTTTGGAGTAATACCTTTAGCCATGCTGGTGATCAGATAAGGAAGGTCCAAATTTATTTAAATAAGTTTATTGCATAATAGAATTATGAACAAATTAGATTTTCGAAAATAATTTTCACGGAACACTTATTCATGATCATTAATGAATTTGAACTTTGACTTTTAACTAATTTCCATATAAACAGTTTAAAACGACAGACCATGGTTATTTAAAAATAATAACATTTTCCGTATCAAGTTAGTAAGTCGGATAAAACAACCGTACGATTGAAAAGATATCGACACGCAATTACGACTACATTAGGTTACTGTAGTTTTGGTCCTTTGTGGTTTATAGACCTATCGTGGTTTCTAAACGGAGAAGATATCAAAATGGCGGCACGCAGAGAATTGATACTCTAAATTTAAAATCGATGGTGATCTCTTATCTAGCAGAATAAAACTTTAATACTTATGAATTTGAGCTTTTTTACACAGAATGGACATAATATCAATTTTTGATTTTTTTGCGAAGTTTCCCTTTAATGCTCATATTTAAACAGGATTGTAAAACTCTATCAACTAATCAACTCTGATTTAAATTTATGAAGAGCTGTTTAAAAAATATTTGGTGTTGAAATCAAAACTGCAAAGGTGAACCTCATATTAAATTAAGCTCAAGTTCTCTGAAGCAAGCTATTTTACCTGAGCAATGCTGATTTTAGTACCTAACCAACATTTAAATAGCACTGGGTCTAATTCAAACTAAAATGACAAGAAAAATTTTTAACACCTGTAAACAGACTTGGTCAGCCTTTACATAGATATAGGAAGATGTGGTATGAGTGCCAATGAGACAATTCTCCATCCAAGTAACAATTTGTAAAAGTAAACCATTATAGGTCAAGGTACGGCCTTCAACACGGAGCATTGGCTCACACCAAACAGCAAGCTATAAAGGGCCCCAAAAATTACTAGTGTAAAACCATTCAAACGGGAAAACCAACGGTCTAATCTATATAAAAACGAGAAACGAGAAACACGTATGAACTACATAAACAGAGGACAACTACTGTACATCAGATTCCTGACTTAGGACAGGTGCAAACATTTGCAGCGGGATTAAACGTTTTAATGGTACCAAACCTTCTCCCTTTTCTGAAACAATAGTATAACATCACAACATAGAAAGACACACTATAAAATATCAATTGGAAGGCTTAACTCAATCAAAAAACGTAAATTAACACACAATGAACGAATAAATTTGATCTGTGATACCTGAATGCAAATACATAGTTAACAAGAATGTGTCCATAGTACACGGATGCCCCACTCGCACTATCATTTTCTATGTTCAGTGGACCGTGAAAATGGGGGAAAATCTCTAATTTGGCATTAAAATTAGAAAGATCATATCATAGGGAACATGTATTCTAAGTTTCAAGTTGATTGGACTTCAACTTCATCAAAAATTACCTTGACCAAAAACTTTAACCTGAAGCGGGACGAACGGACGGACGAACGGACGCACAGACCAGAAAACATAATGCCCCTCTACTATCGTAGGTGGGGCATAATAAAAATTATAAGGAATAAATAATTAAGGTCAAAAGTTAATAAACAGGTTTAAACAAAGTTAAAGTATGATACCACTGTGAAATGTTAAACAATTTTTAGAAAATCATTACTTTTGAAAAAACCTGCGTCATATTATACACAGGTAAATGAAAATAATTTTGTTGTTAAGTATACTTCTTCTTCTGTGTGTATAAAATCTTCTGTTCAGGAATACCAAGAAATTTGTTTAATATCAATAAAACTAATCTAACACTTGGTACATATGGGGTGAATATCAACAATAAAACTATACAATTAGTGCTAGATAAAACTTCCTGTACAGGTGCAAGAACAGTATTTAAGGAGAAATGAAATAAATTTGATGTTCATAGTACGAAGAAGTGAAAATTTGTAGTAATTCCAAATAATCAAAGCTGGTATATAGACAAGATTCATGTTAACATTAAATAACAAAAAAGCATTACAAATAGTATCAACAGGTCAAATTAACAAGAAAGTACGATTTGAGAGTACTCGCAGTTACTGACAGCTAGTTAAAAGCCAAACCAATTAATAATAAAAAAAAATCATGCATCAGAGACTGAAATCAACTAAAACACATCCCAGGGATTTAGTATTTTAACGTCATGAACAGTCAAAGAAGACATGACTTGTGCAATGCCAAAAATAAATGTATCGACAGGTAGTAGGATAGTTAGGAGTGACTTCTTTATAGATAAAAATGAACGTGTGTGTGTCTCTATACATCCCGTTTGAAAAGAAAATACATGAATTGATGAGAAGTTAGAACTATTTCAATAATTACTTTTTGTCCTCATAAACTATATTGTGTGGAGTCACAGTCCTCCAAAATGATGTTTGGACTAATCACGACGTCCAAAATAGTGAACCTTCCATAATGCAACACTTTTTCTGAATTGTTCTAATTTCTGTTCCATACCTATATCAGGACTTCTGTCAGCAAGTGGTCTCCTCAGATGTGTGATCATTTTTGATGAGTCCATTCTGATCTCTATAATGTTGTTTATGAGAGAAAAGAGAGGTCCCAGTGGGAAAGCTGCCACAAAAATTGTCAAAAAGCCAAACTGTAGCACTAAACAAAAATATATCAATATGTATAACAATTTAATACACAAAATGGCAAAAGCCAAATACCATTATTTTAAATTTCTCTGTCATTTAAAGAATAATTATAAAAATAAAATTGTTAAAAATGTTTGAAATGCAACAGATTTGTGATTTTCATCAAAATCTTAAAGTTTAGCTGCTACAAAGTACATTCTTCAAAAATGAAAATTATTCAAGTCATTTTTAGACATGCATACAGAGTTAAAAAATGCATTTTCACAGTAAAATCAAATATCTAAAAAAAAATTATTTGATTTCAAAAACTTCTGATCTGGTGCATACTTGATTATGGTCACTATAAAAACATCTGGCATGTGCAATGAAACCAATATCATACATTAAAATTAAGAAACTAGTTCAGTTTTGTAATCTTTCTCACAGAAAGTTCTAAATACTAACCCATTTCTAAATATTCATAAAACAATGAGGTTGATTGAGCAGCCTCTAACTTGTAATCTTTCTCATAGGATGCTCTTGATGCTTTTTCTGCCTTTGTCTCCTTGGAAAGGCATCTCTTTATCATCTTTATTAGTTTTCTGAAGAATAAACGAACATTAAAAATAAATGATAGCAGTAACTTTATGGAAAAATCCTGCTTCCTCCAAATAATATAAGCAGAAATGGCAAAGTCAAGAGTTTTGGTATAGGAAACCCTGAAAATTACTCAGATAAGAAATTTTACAAGACCAATACAAGGTGGACCTGCTTACTCGCTACAAACCACCATTAGGCCAAAATAAATAAATGGTGTTTCCGGTTTCCCGAGCCTACCTCCTTTCCTGATGCCGACCACAAACATTTAATTGACAAAAATAAAAATAAAAATTCAAAATCCGGATTTTTCAGTCTGTCCTGATCCAATTATTCGTTTAGAATACTATAGATCTTCAAAACGTTTGATAATAACGACCAATATGGATAAGTAAAGCGTTTCAAGGACCAAGATTTTAAATAATCAAGCATAGCTTTTCGGCAACTGTGTAGCGTATTAGCTGTCAAATATGCGAAATGTGATCACATGGACGCAAAATATAAAAATATAATGACATCGATTCCGGATAATTACGATATGATGAACCTTTTTGAAGAACATCATGATGGACCTATAGACGAAAAAAATATGAAGTTGACGCATTTTGCTCAACTTCTTTGAACAGGTACAAGCCAGATTTTTTAAATATTTGTATATATAATGAATAGTGTATTCAGTATATATACATATATTAACAAAATCTTGTCTTGTATCTGTGCTTCTTTGGACCAAATGTCAGAATCGTTTCAGGTTGGACAAACTGTATCTGTCGGTTAATTGACAAACAAATGAGTTCAATTTACTGCATGCTAAAATCAATCCAGCTTTTGTAGTAAAAAAAACGCTCTTATGAATGTTGTACAGAATTGTGCTCAGGACGCAAAATAAACAGCTGTTAATGCTTTTTAGTTAATGACGGCAAGGGGCAGACAATGTGGAACGAGAAAGAGGAAAATAAGCTTTCCCCAGTAGGCAGGCATGGTGTATGATTCATATTCATTTATAAATGAACTGCTCCAGCACCATGTCTACTTTTATTTTTTTATATTTTCTCTGGCTGGTCCCATAACAATTTATACAAGAAAAGGAAAAAAAATCATGTAATATTTATATCTGAAATTTATTTGACCAGTAGATTAGGACAAAGATTTCACGTTCTCACTCTTCTCAAAACCTGGAATTTTAATATTGTCAGAACCACCCACTCTTCAAGATCATATTCTGTCAAACATCAAAACACATCTGTATATTAAATAAAGATGGTGCAAGGGCAGAGTATCACCCATAGAAAAATCATAATTAACCACTGCTTAGCATCAGTTCACAGTGTTTTCAAGGGGTACTAATCTGCTCCCACATGTATACCCTGTGTGTCATTTACATTGTCAGGTTCAACGAGGCCCAACATAATAACATACCATGCCAGATTTTTCACTTCCATTTTTGGTTTAAGAGAATTAATCGGCAAGAACATATTCCTATTACGACCAATGAAATGCATAAAATTTTCATTAAAGTTTATTTTCATATTTCTGACACAGAACTAAAACAGAAAATTAAAAAGGCTGTAGATTTAATTCATATTCTAAATATCAAAGAAGCAGGCACATCAAACGATTTGATGTGGAACTTTTTTCTGCTGTCATCAATAGAAAAAAAATAAAATGTTTTCATAAAATAAAATGTTTCACCTACCTACCCTACCTAATTTTTTTGGAGGTGAAATAGGAAACACACGATTAATTTATTTTGGCCTTATCAAGCTTCAGCCTAAATATAAAATCATTCCCTTCAATAGTCACCATGAACAGTTTTACAAAAATTTTCCATATGCAATGTTTGTACTATCAGCAAACAGGAAGTGAATGCACCATGGATGTAAAAATTGCTTACAGCTTAAACTGAACATTATCATTGTGCAGACCAAATAATAAACTATTCCCCTTCATAGAAGCCAAGAAAACTTTGACGAAAATTTTGCTTGTACAATGAGTGTTGTAAAATTTCAAACTACCAGCAAACAGGAAGTGTCTACATGGCAGATGTAAAAATTGCTTACTCCCTCCAACTCAACATTATCAAGCTACAGACCATTTATTAAATAATTTCCTTTCATAGAAGCCAAGAAAACTTTGACAAAAGTTTCGTACCCAAGGTCTTTTGGACAGATGGAAGGACAGATGGGGTCGAGCGGTTACTAGATCTGCTTTCGTCTCTGGCAATGCAGATAAAAAGTAGGTGCACAACTGCATGTTGCCATGTCCTGCAGAAGAATCTTTGCAAGTTTGGTTGAATTCTGTTAAGTCGTTTTTCAAGGAGTTGTGGGTTAACAAAGTGTTATAGACATGCTACAGATGACTACAGCAGTGAACTCAACCACCTAAAATCCCTATTTAAAACCATATAGCACTATAAACACAAACATTTAAGAACCATCGTTTTCACTATAAAATTCCTGATAATAGTCTGCAAGGTTCTACTTTTGGAAATTCTGCATATGGAAACTTGTTTCTATGTTTTATTCTAATGATATTTATCAATACAAATTCTATGTTTAAATTGTCTAAAATTTCCAGTTGCTATCTTTTTTATATATATGAAAAGCAAAAAAAAAGCATACATTTCTTCAAGTTAATGGTGAATGTTTGTAATGAAAGGCCTTACAGAGATGTGTTTTAATATTACTTACGGTAGAACAAGTTCTGTAAAATTATTAACAAATAACTGTTTTCCTGTCATGATAATGGCAAGCTGTATACACAGTTCTATCAAGCATCCTCCTGCTGCACACTACATAAAACAAAAACCAAAAATACAATGCATAAAAACATCAGTTCAGTGTCAACAATGTATGTTCAACTCAAACTATTTTAAGAATAGGATAAAAAAAAGAATTAGAAACACATCATTTAACAAGTCAGGGTGACTTAATTTTCATGGTAAGCTTACAAGCATATGTAACCTTTACATACAGAATAAAATGTCACTAAGAGGTATTGGGATTGAAATGTAGACTCAAATAGTCAATGTAAGTGAATTACAGCAATACATTTCGCTTAAAAAAAACCCATAAGCCTCAGTTTTACTTTCTGTTTCTTGAGACTATTTCCAGATTCAAATCCTTAGGGTTTGCAGTAATGATTATCAACACATAAAGTAAAACAGGGCATTGTCAGATCCTTAGGGTTTGCAGCAATGATTATCAACACATAAAGTAAAACAGAGCATTGTCAAATCCTTAGGGTTTGCAGCAATGATTATCAACACATAAAGTAAAACAGAGCATTGTCAGATCCTTAGGGTTTGCAGCAATGATTATCAACACATAAAGTAAAACAGGGCATTGTCAGATCCTTAGGGTTTGCAGCAACGATTATCAACACATAAAGTAAAACAGGGCATTGTCGGATCCTTAGGGTTTGCAGCAATAATTATCAACACATAAAGTAAAACAGGGCATTGTCAGATCCTTAGGGTTTGCAGCAATAATTATAAACACATAAAGTAAAACAGGGCATTGTCGGATCCTTAGGGTTTGCAGCAATGATTATCAACACATAAAGTAAAACAGGGCATTGTCAGATCCTTAGGGTTTGCAGCAATAATTATAAACACATAAAGTAAAACAGGGCATTGTCAGATCCTTAGGGTTTGCAGCAATAATTATCAACACATAAAGTAAAACAGGGCATTGTCAGATCCTTAGGGTTTGCAGCAATAATTATAAACACATAAAGTAAAACAGGGCATTGTCAGATCCTTAGGGTTTGCAGCAATGATTATCAACACATAAAGTAAAACAGGGCATTGTCAGATCCTTAGGGTTTGCAGCAATGATTATCAACACATAAAGTAAAACAGGGCATTGTCAGATCCTTAGGGTTTGCAGCAATGATTATCAACACATAAAGTAAAACAGGGCATTGTCGGATCCTTAGGGTATGCAGCAATGATTATCAACACATAAAGTAAAACAGGGCATTGTCAGATCCTTAGGGTTTGCAGCAATGATTATCAACACATAAAGTAAAACAGGGCATTGTCAGATCCTTAGGGTTTGCAGCAATGATTATCAACACATAAAGTAAAACAGGGCATTGTCAGATCCTTAGGGTTTGCAGCAATGATTATCAACACATAAAGTAAAACAGGGCATTGTCAGATCCTTAGGGTTTGCAGCAATGATTATCAACACATAAAGTAAATCAGGGTATTGTCAGATCCTTAGGGTTTGCAGCAATGATTATCAACACATAAAGTAAAACAGAGCATTGTCGGATCCTTAGGGTTTGCAGCAATGATTATCAACACATAAAGTAAATCAGGGTATTGTCGGATCCTTAGGGTTTGCAGCAATGATTATCAACACATAAAGTAAAACAGGGCATTGTCAGATCCTTAGGGTTTGCAGCAATGATTATCAACACATAAAGTAAAACAGGGCATTGTCGGATCCTTAGGGTATGCAGCAATGATTATCAACACATAAAGTAAAACAGGGCATTGTCAGATCCTTAGGGTTTGCAGCAATGATTATCAACACATAAAGTAAATCAGGGCATTGTCGGATCCTTAGGGTATGCAGCAATGATTATCAACAAATAAAGTAAAACAGAGCATTGTCAGATCCTTAGGGTTTGCAGCAATAATTATAAACACATAAAGTAAAACAGGGCATTGTCAGATCCTTAGGGTTTGCAGCAATGATTATCAACACATAAAGTAAAACAGGGCATTGTCAGATCCTTAGGGTTTGCAGCAATGATTATCAACACATAAAGTAAAACAGGGCATTGTCAGATCCTTAGGGTTTGCAGCAATGATTATCAACACATAAAGTAAAACAGGGCATTGTCAGATCCTTAGGGTTTGCAGCAATGATTATCAACACATAAAATAAAACAAAGCATTGTCAGATCTTCTTAGGGAGGCTGGGGACACAGGATCTGTATTTTAATCAAATTGAATGAAAAGGTTCTTCTTGGATAAATTTGACACATGAAAACCTACTTCTAAGTTTGTTTTAATGAGATATAAAAGTACAATTCTATTAGCTTTTCCAGCTGGCTGACATTATCATAGAACAAGAATGTGTCCCCAGTACACGGATGCCCCATCCGCACTATCATTTTCTATGTTCAGTGGACCGTGAAAATGGGGGAAAATCTCTAATTTGGCATTAAAATTAGAAAGATCATATCATAGGGAACATGTATTCTAAGTTTCAAGTTGATTGGACTTCAACTTCATCAAAAACTACCTCGACCAAAAACTTTAACCTGAAGCGGGACGAACGGACGGGCGGACGAACAGACGAACGAACAACGGACGGACAGATGCACAGACCAGAAAACATAATGCCCATAAATGGGGCATAAAAATAAAATAGTTTGCATACCTCTTCCTGTCTGGCTCCAAACATAGTTGTGTATTTTCCAGGCCTTCCTATAATTCTGAAAGAGAAAAGGAATTCATTAGAAGATCAATTACAAAAAATGTATGCAATATGATTTCTTTCATCAAAATTTTTAATGAATGTTTGGTGTCAAAAACAAATTTAATGTTTTCTAGAACAAAAAATAACTATATAGGAAACTGTTTTTCATAATATTTTAGTTGAAAAGCAGATTAAAAACTAGAATGGCACTACATTTGAAAATTAAATGTCATTCAAAGTTCACATCAGTCTATTTTGAGTAGAGTTGTGAATTTTCAGGATTTTTTTTTCAAATTATTTATTTTTTGTCAACAATTGCAGTATTTTGAAGTAAAGATTTTCCTTCATAAATAAATTTATTACATTGGTAGCAATGAATTACATTGATTTCCCAGTCAAATAAAAACCGATAATTTCACATGTGAAATAAACGTGGTTATTTCACTCTCTGATGTCATACAACAATAGTCGTTGTCAAGACGTCGATAACGTCGGATCAAAACAAATTGAAAATGCGTAGAAAAAAGATATAGTTCCTTACATTTTCTACATTAATTTCATTAAAAAAGCCCTTTGCCAATGTAATAAAAAGAATAACTAATCAAAGAATTCAAATATCAAAAAATATTCAACTTGTGACCAAACAACACTGATAATTAACTCATGCGTTACGCGCATTCGTGAATTAATGTGTAGTTCGGTCACTCGTTGAAAATTTCTCTCTATTTTGATTAGTTATTCTATAAGTATTATACAAAGGAGTAGGTTCCTGAAAGATTAAAAATGGCTCATAGACTATTTTTTTTTCTAATCTGGTCAAAATACTTCAAACTTTACATAGAAATTGTTGTAATATAACTATCAATACAGAATAATTTCTTTTTGGCAAATCACATTATAAATTTTGAAGTATGACTCCTTGATTATGCATTACTTGTGTTGTGATGGAATTTTGGTCCAATTTTGCCATAATTTATGACAGTTTTTAAAATAATTAACTTTGGCCACAACCCCTGATCCAAACAATTGTTGTGCCTTGGGATATAATACAAATCCTGGCAACTTTTCGTTACAGAATATTTTGGATAGTAGGGTCAAGGTTCCTAAAGCTTCTTTCATGTCCGAAGAATGCACAAAATCAAAGTTTTATGGCAAATACTCCAAATTGTGCTGACTTTGGGGCCTATAATGTACTTTTATGAAGTGATTTGTTTTACTTAGCATTAAGGCTTTTGAAATACATCAATACACGATTCAAACTGTGACCTTTTTAGAGGTTTTATGATAAGCTGAAATTTTAGGCCATAAATTACAAATATGAAACTTGTCCTTTCTGTGTGCATGACACATATTTCTCAAATAACATTTTTTAGGTGTCCAGCCAAAAATCAATAAAGAAAATTTGGAATGTCAATCATCAAGATCAAAAACTTGGAATGGCAAACATATCAAATGTTAAAGAACATTAAAACATCAACTGACCTTCCTTTGAAAAAAGCTATGTATATAATAGAGGAATAGTAGTTGACAAACTGTAAGGCAAACAATTTCAATGTGATACTGTCATCATATTCCTTCTGTGTCCTCAAACATTCCAAGTCTGTTAACCAGAAAGCTAGACGACTGTAGATCTGTAAATATATATTCAATATTTAACCTTTTGGGTATTTAGCTGAATTGTCTTCAAAAGACATTAGAGATGTCTTTGAATGACTTTCTGACGTCATGCAACATTCACTTTTTGATTATGACATCAAATGTTTTAAATTGTGATGCAATATTTTGCAGGAACTTGTGTGGTTTCAAGTACTGGCGGAACTTCTAACCAATTTACCATAATAAGAATAATATTACAGAACTTCTAACAAATTTACCATTTTCAGAATATTATTAGAACTTTTAACAAATTTACCATGTCGTGAATAATATAACAGAACTTATAACAAATTCACCATGTTAAGAATAATATTACAGAACTTGTAACAAATTTACCATGTTTAGAATAATAATTATCAACAGATTGATACAAGCAGCAGTTACAGTTGTCACCAGACTGGCATTCTCATAGATTGTCGCTGTTGTCGTGGCAACCAATGTAGAATTAGTTGATGTTGGTCGGTCTTTTGTTAAAACTTGCAGAGCAGCCAACACCGAAACACGATAGGCTATCACACCAAATACTGCAGCTATGGCTAGGAATCCCTAATGATATATAAATATGCTCATGTATTGTATTTTCAATTCTGTAAATTAAGAAATTCTTGCCATGCTTTTTGCAGATAGCTTTTGCAAAAATAAAAATGTCCATTTTCAATTTCAATATCATATTTTTGTTTGTAGCATTTTCTGAAATTGTAAATATAATTATTTTGCATTTTTGTCCTTTGTTTAACAATCAGTTGACCTAATGCAAGAGAAACCTAGCACATCGAAAGTCAATTACTAGTATTCAATCTTCTATGATTGTATTACAATAACACACAATTACTAGTATTCAATCTTCTATGATTGTATTACAATAACACGAAAGTCAATTACTAGTATTCAATCTTCTATGATTGTATTACAATAACACACAATTACTAGTATTCAATCTTCTATGATTGTATTACAATAACACGAAAGTCAATTACTAGTATTTAATCTTCTATGATTGTATTACAATAACACGAAAGTCAATTACTTGTATTCAATCTTCTATGATTGTATTACAATAACACACAACTACTAGTATTCAATCTTCTATGATTGTATTACAATAACACGAAAGTCAATTACTAGTATTCAATCTTCTATGATTGTATTACAATAACACGAAAGTCATCCATGCTATTTGTTACAATGAAAAACTATCATTTCTCATAGACATGTCATAAACAACAATGTCTTTTCTGTTTTTTGGTTGCTATCTCCATAATGCATATGCCACTTTTTCATGATTCTGCATTGAATTTAAAATTTGTTCTAAACTCCCTAATTTGATAGTTTATCATACATTATTATGCCCCACCTACAATAGAAGGGGAGATGTAATGTTTGGGTCTGTGTGTCCTTCCATCTGTTAGTTTTTCTGTCCATCGTTCCGCCCTGTATCAGGTTAAAGTTTGGGTTTAAGGTAGTTTACCATGAACTTGTGGTAACATTAATTTAAAACCTATTTATTTGTCCACAGGGCATGGTGTCCATTGAACACATATTCTTGTTACATTCTGTTTATTTACAGTTTCATTTGTCATTTTTAAGGGTGATGACAATTGGTGCCATTGGTCAGTTCAATTTCAATTTAGTAAAAGGTATTGTTTTATCAATAACACTCAGGTGAAAGAGCTTGCATTTCCTTAGTTCCACCACTGTCTTTTTTCTTCGGGTATTTCTATGAAGATTGGTTTACAACTGTAGGATATGGGATGTAATAGTTACCAGAAAAAACATGATTGAATAAGACATCAAGAAAATAGGTACTCTCTTTGTCCAGAATGGTAGATGAGGTTCTTTTAACTGTAAAAAGAAAGGTTTAACTTTAATTTTATTTTAACTGAAACAGTTCATAAGATGTATAAATAAACACAGCATTTACAGAATAGTTGAATTTTAATTTTGAAATCATTGTCACAAATATTCATTTTCCCTCTTTACAGGACTTTCTAGAAACTCACTTCTGAATGCCTGAATCTGATCTTAAAATCACAATTGATTACAAATTATTTCCATTGTTGGGAAGTATACTGGTTCACTGCCGTGGTGAGAAATGATGAGAAGTAAATGGAAAACAACTTTATATCTAATTTACAAACATTTCCAGCTTTATAATTGAGTTTTATTACAATAATGTTGAAAGGCAAAAGACCATTAATAATAATTTTTATATTTACATCAACCAAATATTATCTTTAAATCAACAGGGATTAAAACCAGCTAATTGTTGACTCTTCATTAAGCTTCATTGCAGAGAAGCAGTTCTACTTCATGACAAGGGAATTAACCTGCTTCAAATTATAATTTTTTAGTAAATTTAATGATTTTGGAAATGAGATTCTGGAAAGGGCTATACAGCATGTCTGTAAGACATCAAACTAAAACACCACCATACAAAAAATGACCCCTATCAAAGGTTGTATTCTAAAGGAAGTACATTTTTCATCAACTCTTATAATGGAAAGTATTCTGAAGTGAGTGCAGTTTTCTGTTACCATAGTAAGAAAAAGTGTTCTATAGTTAGTACAATTTTTACTTACCCCAGGAATAGGATGAATTATATAGTGAGTACATTTATCACTTATCCCATTTAAAGAAGGTTTATTCAGTGAGTTCAGTTTTCACTTGCCACAAAGTAAGAAAAGGTATTCTATGGTTGGTGCAAATTTTACTCACCCCTGTCACTGGATGTATTCTATAATGATTACGGTTTTCAATTACCCCAGTAAAGAGTGTATTCAACAGGTAATAAAGTTTTTCTTATCCCAGTAATGGGAAGTACTCTTTGTGAGAACAGTTTTCGTTGAGAAGCATTCTATGATGAGTACAGGTTTCACTTACCCCTGTAATTGGATGTATTCTTTACTGAGTACAATTTTCTATGGTAAGTATAGGTTTCACTTACCCCAGTAATTGGATGTATTCTATAATGAGTACAGTTTTCAAGTCTTGCCAAGTATTCAGGTCTAGGTGGTTGCTGAAATATAGAACAGGAAAAGGTATGGTTGGACCATCTTTTTCTACTTGAATTAAAAAATTATCAAAGCATTCTAAATTTATTATATAACGTCCATCTGATAATCACAAGATTTTTTATGACAATAAAGCCTGATATGTTTTCAAACAGTTCTTATCAAAACCAGAGTAAAATCGACAAAATCCAAGATAATTAGTTCATACCAGCATTTTTTTTCTTTCTCACTGCTACTTATGGTTCTACTGTGATGTTTTGTTGCTGATTGACTGATGCCCAAATCTATTATCCTTGTTTTTATTTTTTTTTTAATAATACTTTAAGTTGTTAATTTCTGTGTCATTTGGTCTCTTGTGGAGAGTTGTCTCATTGGCAATCATACCACATCTTCTTATTTTTATATTTTGAAGATAAACTAGCATGTAAACCATATATGATGAACATATATTTACCTCTTCACGAACATAGTCCAACAAATCCCATTTATACTGCATGGTAGCCTGTCTTCTCTTCCAAAATTCCAAGAATAAAGTACCTGTCCAAATTATATATGTATATATAAATAGCAACATATCACAAAATGATTGATTGAAGGATGAGTTCTCCTGTGGCTATACAATGCACCTTAAATACAAAAATTATTGCGTGCATTTATTATCACTATTGTTAAACAATTGATACAAATGCAATTTTGATTATGGCGATTACAAGAAACCGTGCATACAGCATACAAATCATGCAATCAAAATTTAAAATGCAAGTTTTTCTTTTAGTGACACCTATATGGTCACAATTTTTGCAATAATAGAAACAGCGTGAAACATCTGAATTGACAGTATTACATTAAAGTTCAGGATAACATATTAATGTCACATTAGTATTTTAAACACATATGAAAATTTCTAACGTCATGGTACCCAAATTGCACCTATTTAGTAAAAGTAGCAGCAGAAATCTTACATGTTTTCTTAAGAGACGAAACAATTTGTATTTTTATTATTTGACATTATGTACGTCTTTCAACATAAGTAAATATATTTAAATATGCACAAAACGTTCACACTATACATCAACAGATGAAGTATAACTGCAAAAGGTAAAATATACAAAAACGTCGCCATGCGACATCCACCAAAAGGTCATCTTTTAAAAATGAGCAAATAAATTATGTTACAAGCCTCCATTTCTTAAGAAATGAATAGTAAGCATAGACAAATATCCAATTATTCTAAATATTAAAAGAAATAATACAAATTATCCATAATTCACTTTTAAAGGCTGCAAATTTAAGCATGGATGCAATTTGGGTACTCCTTATTTCAGAATCATGAACCGTTTGGAGGTCTATTCAAAACCATTTTTTTATGATTCAGTATAGATTCAAAATTAAATTGGTGGAACCATATAGTGAAAAATGATACATCTACAAAATAAACATAGAATGGGAACTTTTGTATGGATCATAAATAAACAAAGGTGAAAAAACTGTCAAAATAGGTGCAATTTGGGTACCCTCACGTTAAACATTATATTTCTATATTATGCTTTGTACTTGCTAAAACACAATGCTAATGACTTAAACATATGAAAATTTCTAAATATTATATTTCTATATTATGCTTTGTACTTGCATGCTAAAACACAATGCTGATGATTCAAGATTTTTTTACATGTTAGTTTACAATGTTAAAATTCGCATGAAGACATGTCACCCTATCTGGGTGCATTATTCTCGCTCAGAGCTGACCTGTTTTTATTCTTTACTCAACACACATTAATGGATTACCGTTTCCCTAGCGGAAAAGCAATAAATCCCAAGTTTAAAATCTATGGTTTGACCAGGCTATGGAACAAAGCCACTAAACTATTACCAGTGCAAAATAATTCATTTACCCTCATGTTTTAGCTGCATAAACATGATAAAAGGACTAGAGAGCAGTTTTATCAAAATTACATGACAGATATAAAATAGAAAGTTTTTTTTAAACATATAAAAATTTCTAAACAATAATATAGTCATTTATCAAATAAAAAAGACCGACTTACCCCAGAATGACATAAATATAGCAAAGAAGACTGTCCCGCCATTATCAAACATTCGACTAGCTATGGCATTAGAACATGACTCATACAGGTTCCAATACGGACACTGAAAATCGCATAATGGACACATGGTGAAGTTATTTTTGGGATCACAAATCTCCTTCCTGAAATAAGATAAAATATTAAAATGTACTATATTCTGTGTGTTAATTATCATTGGTGGAGTACCAATTTTGTGGATTTCGAGGGTTAATGTGAACCACAAACTTTAGTGATCATATCAAAGCATTCTAAATTTATTATATAACGTCCATCTGATAATCACAAGATTTTTATGACAATAAAGCCTGATATGTTTTCAAACAGTTCTTATCAAAACCAGAGTAAAATCGACAAAATCCAAGATAATTAGTTCATACCAGCATTTTTTTTCTTTCTCACTGCTACTTATGGTTCTACTGTGATGTTTTGTTGCTGATTGACTGATGCCCAAATCTATTATCCTTGTTTTTATTTTTTTTTTAATAATACTTTAAGTTGTTAATTTCTGTGTCATTTGGTCTCTTGTGGAGAGTTGTCTCATTGGCAATCATACCACATCTTCTTATTTTTATATTTTGAAGATAAACTAGCATGTAAACCATATATGATGAACATATATTTACCTCTTCACGAACATAGTCCAACAAATCCCATTTATACTGCATGGTAGCCTGTCTTCTCTTCCAAAATTCCAAGAATAAAGTACCTGTCCAAATTATATATGTATATATAAATAGCAACATATCACAAAATGATTGATTGAAGGATGAGTTCTCCTGTGGCTATACAATGCACCTTAAATACAAAAATTATTGCGTGCATTTATTATCACTATTGTTAAACAATTGATACAAATGCAATTTTGATTATGGCGATTACAAGAAACCGTGCATACAGCATACAAATCATGCAATCAAAATTTAAAATGCAAGTTTTTCTTTTAGTGACACCTATATGGTCACAATTTTTGCAATAATAGAAACAGCGTGAAACATCTGAATTGACAGTATTACATTAAAGTTCAGGATAACATATTAATGTCACATTAGTATTTTAAACACATATGAAAATTTCTAACGTCATGGTACCCAAATTGCACCTATTTAGTAAAAGTAGCAGCGGAAATCTTACATGTTTTCTTAAGAGACGAAACAATTTGTATTTTTATTATTTGACATTATGTACGTCTTTCAACATAAGTAAATATATTTAAATATGCACAAAACGTTCACACTATACATCAACAGATGAAGTATAACTGCAAAAGGTAAAATATACAAAAACGTCGCCATGCGACATCCACCAAAAGGTCATCTTTTAAAAATGAGCAAATAAATTATGTTACAAGCCTCCATTTCTTAAGAAATGAATAGTAAGCATAGACAAATATCCAATTATTCTAAATATTAAAAGAAATAATACAAATTATCCATAATTCACTTTTAAAGGCTGCAAATTTAAGCATGGATGCAATTTGGGTACTCCTTATTTCAGAATCATGAACCGTTTGGAGGTCTATTCAAAACCATTTTTTATGATTCAGTATAGATTCAAAATTAAATTGGTGGAACCATATAGTGAAAATGATACATCTACAAAATAAACATAGAATGGGAACTTCTGTATGGATCATAAATAAACAAAGGTGAAAAAACTGTCAAAATAGGTGCAATTTGGGTACCCTCACGTTAAACATTATATTTCTATATTATGCTTTGTACTTGCTAAAACACAATGCTAATGACTTAAACATATGAAAATTTCTAAATATTATATTTCTATATTATGCTTTGTACTTGCATGCTAAAACACAATGCTGATGATTCAAGATTTTTTTACATGTTAGTTTACAATGTTAAAATTCGCATGAAGACATGTCACCCTATCTGGGTGCATTATTCTCGCTCAGAGCTGACCTGTTTTTATTCTTTACTCAACACACATTAATGGATTACCGTTTCCCTAGCGGAAAAGCAATAAATCCCAAGTTTAAAATCTATGGTTTGACCAGGCTATGGAACAAAGCCACTAAACTATTACCAGTGCAAAATAATTCATTTACCCTCATGTTTTAGCTGCATAAACATGATAAAAGGACTAGAGAGCAGTTTTATCAAAATTACATGACAGATATAAAATAGAAAGTTTTTTAAACATATAAAATTTTTAAACAATAATATAGTCATTTATCAAATAAAAAGACCGACTTACCCCAGAATGACATAAATATAGCAAAGAAGACTGTCCCGCCATTATCAAACATTCGACTAGCTATGGCATTAGAACATGACTCATACAGGTTCCAATACGGACACTGAAAATCGCATAATGGACACATGGTGAAGTTATTTTTGGGATCACAAATCTCCTTCCTGAAATAAGATAAAATATTAAAATGTACTATATTCTGTGTGTTAATTATCATTGGTGGAGTACCAATTTTTGTGGATTTCGAGGGTTAATGTGAACCACAAACTTTAGTGATCAACAAAGTACAAAATTCCTATAAGATTGTATGCAAACTTTGATATAAACAGAAAAATCAAATATCCACGAAAAATATAATGTTTCCTCAATCATGAAAATTGATACCCATGAAAATAAATGAATCCACAAAAATCAAACAAGAATGCATGTGATATTAAAAAGCATACAGTTTTCTGTTTTTATTTTTTTGTAGAAATGAGAGATATCAGTGTATGAACTTACGCTGGGTAGCTGCCAGGTGCCACGGCTATTCCATATATGAAAACCACTAAACCAACAATAGAGGCTGGTATTAACATCATTGTATAGAATCCTAACCAAGTAAAGTATATCCCTATCTTAGCTCCAAAGTAATTCCTGTAAAAGTAAAAAAAAGAAAACTACAGTGTGTACCTTCAGAAACTCATTTTTCGTTGACAAATTTGTATTTTCAGAACTTGTAGTCATTTCCAATACTTAAATAAGTATACAATATACATGTATGTACATTGCTTTTATCCTGCAAATCTAACACTGATGCATAAATGTTCAGTTTATATTTCCAAATTGATTAAACATGGACAGCGAAGAAAAGTGTAAAAAATGAGCTGTGATTTAAACAGTAATTTAAACACTTACGTTAGTGGATTATAAAATTAAGAGAACACAAGACGAGACTTGTACACAATATGAATACCGCTGTATTTGTATACCGGTAGTAAAATGACTGATTGAAGAATAAAATAAGGTTTAAAAAAACATTTCACAATTGATTCATTTCGGTGACGCTATTCTTAACAATAAAACAAATCAACATAAAGGAAACTGTGGAATTCACACAATGAAACAAAAGATATAAATAAAAGAAACTTTTATTGTAATTCAAAGCAACAAAGAATAATGCATACATCTTTGTAAGACAAACATCAACAAGAGCATACTGGATGAAGAGACTCCTTTAAAGGAGATTTTTTTGTCATAGTTTGAGTTTCTGTTTATAAATTTGGTCATAATAAGTCATAACCTTTGTTTTCATTGATTCTTTTGTAATTCAATATATGAACTGCATCGGACAGAAATTGATCTTATGCAAATGCACATATACATGTACATGTATAAGACTTTGATTGATTTTGGAACATTAAATTATGAAATAGAAGATGAATTTTGGTTCGTTTGTAAGGTTCTTATAACAACTCAATTTTCAAAGTTACAGACTTTCCGTAAAGATTTTTTCAACCTGAATTAAGTTAACAGATATATTGATATTTATTTGCAACACAGCTCATAAATATATATATAAAATAAAAAAATCTAATTCTGATATGGAAGCTTTACTTACCTCACATGTTCCAATGGCTGAACTTTAAACATATTCCTCCAGTTTCCCCAGTGATCAAAAAGCAATTTTCTTTCATTGGGAGCTGAGCCTGGTTTCCAATGACCCTATAATGTCATAGTAAAAATAATACATGTATGAATGCAAGGAAAGAATCCATGCTCCCAATAGTAAAAATAATACATGTATGAACACAAGGAAAGAATC
Organism: Mytilus coruscus; assembly: GCA_017311375.1. NCBI lineage: Eukaryota > Metazoa > Mollusca > Bivalvia > Mytilida > Mytilidae > Mytilus > Mytilus coruscus. The sequence continues at coordinate 48,617,376 of CM029603.1, read as the reverse complement.
CATGCTCCCGATAGTAAAAATAATACATGTATGAATGCAAGGAAAGAATCCATGCTCCCAATTCTGAGAAATATGAGTATCAGCTGAAAAAACAGATGTCTTGCAGCCTGTGTTATAGATAAAACTTAGAAGCTGTAAATAATATGGAAAGTCTAGTTGAAGAATCTAGTGGGTTGTTTGCAGACTTCTATGCTTCAAGAATATATAAGTTCCTCTTGTAAATGTCCAAACAGAATGGTCATATTGTGCATGCAACAAAAAGTCAAATTTATGGACACTCTCTAATGGAATAAAAACCAGTAATTCATAGCCCCATTGCTTTCTATGTTAAATTCTGCAATTTCAAGCATTAATGGCTACTTTGTCTTAAATTCAAATAGAGTGGCAGTCATTTCATGTCAAAACTATACCTTATCCTGACTTGTGCTGAAAAATTCAACATACCTTTAATTATATATCAGTGTTCTCCCCAGACCGTTTTAGCGTCGCGGCACCGAGACGCTATATTTTTTTCCCGTGATGCTATAATAATTTCCGCGACGCTATAATTATTTTGAGGATGCTATTTTTCTTGTCTCTATATCGCAAAACCATGTCCTAAATTTTGAACTTTCATCTAATTACCGCTTGTATGCATTAAATTCAGTGTCATCTGCCTCATATTTATTTTTAAAAGTCCAGAAAAATATAACTCCAAATTTACCTGATGAATTTCATGACTGGTAATTTAATTTAGATCGCCACTTGTCATTAGTTTTGTAAAACAGTATTGAATCATGAACTGTTCAGGACATTATGTTAGTTGAAATTGAGATTATCGTTGAAGATTGCAAGTCCATAAATGAAAATATCTTTCAATATATTAATTATCCGAACAAATAATCATTCCTATCATTTCTGTAATTAAAAATATCATCCATATCAATCGAAATGGTCATGAAAACAATCCGCTTGTATCAAACTGGATTACGTATTGCAATCATTATCCATCAGGTCTTTCTACCTTTATATTTCAATTTTAATTCAATCAATATAATAAATCTACCTAATTCCATTTTCACGAATAGTAAAATTATCGACTCTGTAAGTTATAAAATAAACAAATCCCAGCTGATGTGATTCGAACATCCTCAGATGAAATAATCATGAAATTAAACTTAACAGACTAGTCAAGTATTATCTGATTTGAATAGTTTTGAAAGTTATATCCAAGGATGTTCAAAGTCGCTTGTATTTATTAATTTGATCGTTGACAGTATTAGTCCTGGGTCGTTTAAAATCTGATTTTTCCGTGTCAGCCATTTTTTACCTGTGAGACTTGTCAATCACAAGTTGTCTCCCTTTACCGATTTTGATAGCGATTTGACTTGCTATGAAGTTAGTCGACTGATTTAGCGATTTTCAAAATTCTTTGGCGACTTAAATCGTCATTTACAAGATTATGGCCTGCACTTGTGACATGACTAATACCATGTGGTCCAATGCAAATTTCGACATGGCCGGAAACTGTAATCAGAAAATCGAGAAACTTTTAAATCGACGTTTGTAATCCAAATTCAAAGATACTAACGATTTCTCTCTTTAGAAAAGAGGTTAGGTCGATATTTTACAACTTTGAAAAATTACTTTCTTTCATTTCGGTACTACTAGTTAATCGAGGCGATATTAACCATTTTGATTTTGAGTTAAATAAGTTTGATACTTCTTTAGAAAGAGATCATAATTGGCTTTAGTTAATGTTTCATCCATTTAATGCATTAAAAGCATCATATTCATTCCCAATCTCTTGTCAAACATTGTTTATTTTCGTAAATTTTTCTTCGCCGCCATTGAAATATTTGTGTAAACAACGGTTTGGAACCGGACCAGATATGACAAAATTCCGCATTTTACGATAATAACTACAGATGCACAAATGGCACAGTAGACAGAAAAATGATCTCAAAGAGAAAACTACGCATTCCACACGCATTAACAGACTATTTATTAGATATCTTTGCTAAATGTATTCTTTTGAAAATACATCGTTTTAATATACTGACTAAAGTAGCTTAACTTTGTTAAAATATATATCATTTTGATATAAAGAAACAACTGGGACTAATTCATTGAGTACCATGAAACAATGAATTTTTCTTGTCTCTATATCGCAAAACCATGTCCTAAATTTTGAACTTTCATCTAATTACCGCCAGATCATAAAATTATATCACCTTTAATTGTAATCCTTTCAAGTCGGACAATAGAGGCAATTTAGAGTGATTAAATAGGTGTTAATTGCCCTTTGGGTGCTAACTGAATGGATACGAATACCCCAAGCTGACACTTCAGGGCCTAATCTAGGATTTTGAAGAGGAGAAGTGACTTCTCCTTCCAGAGAGAGAAGGAGAAGTGGTCAATTTCTTGAGAAGTGAGATTCCATTACCGTTTCGGTTGCATCGTGTTTTCATGCTTATCACTAAGGAAATTGTTTTATATATATTCATGTGTTTTTGTACACAATGTATATAAAGAAAGTTCTAAATAAAAAGGTTTAGACAATATATAGCTGTTATTTATTTATTGGTACCATTGTGTTCTAAATAAAATTTGTTGATTGGGACATGAGGGAGTAGCCTAGTAATATCATGATTATGATGCATTAAATTCATGCATCTGCCTCAATTTATTTTAAAAGTCCAGAAAAATATAACTCCCAATTTACCTGATGAATTTCACATGACTGGTAATTTAATTTAGATCGCCACTTGTCATTATTTTGTAAAACAGTATTGAATCATGAATGTCCAGGACATTATGTTAGTTGTAAATTGAGATTATCGTTGAAGATTGCAAGTCCATAAATGAAAATATCTTTCAATCGCATATTAATTATCCGACAAAGAGCTAATTTCTATCATTTTTTTAAAATATCATCCATATCAACGAAATGGTCGTGAGAAAAAAATCCACTGCTGATCACAACCGGTAGAGTGTCGACGTTTGCAATCACATTATCCATCAGCAGTCTTTCTACCTTTATATTTCAATTTTTATTCAATCAATATAATAAATCTACCCTAATTCCCACTTTTACCTACCGAATAGTAAAATTGATCGACTCGTGTAAGTTATAAAATAAAACAAATCAGCTGAGTGATTACGCAACATCCTCAGATGAAAATCATCGAAATGATAACTTAAACAGACGGTCAGTTTTCTGTTTGAATAGTTTTGAAAGTTATTTATTAATTTGATCGTTGACAGTATTAGTCCTGGGTCGTTTGAAAATCTCGATTTTTCCGTGTCAGCCGCCATTTTTTTACCTGTGAGACTTGTCAATCACAAGTTGTCTCCCTTTACCGATTTTGATAGCGATTTGACTTCGCTATGAAGTTAGTCGACTAGATTTAGCGATTTTCAAAATTCTTTGGCGACTTAAATCGTCATTTCACGGCAAGATTATGGCCTGCACTTGTGACATGACTAATACCATGTGGTCCAATCGCAAATTTCGACATGGCCCGGAAACTGTAATCAGAAAATCGAGAAACTTTTCGAAATCGACGTTTGCGTAATCCAAATTCAAAGATACTAATGATTTCTCTCTTTAGAAAAGAGGTTAGGTCGTATATTTTTACAACTTTAAAAAAATTACTTTCTTTCATTTCCGGTACTACTAGTTAATCGAGAGCGTATATTAACCATTTTGATTTTGAGTTAAATAAGTTTGATACTTCTTTAGAAAGAGATCATAATTGGCTTTAGTTAATGTTTCATCCATTTAATGCATTAAAAGCATCATATTCATTCCCAATCTCTTGTCAAACATTGTTTATTTTCGTAAATTTTTCTTCCGCCGCCATTGAAATATTTGTGTAAACAACGGTTTGGAACCGGACCAGATATGACAAAATTCCGCATTTTTACGATAATAACTACAGATGCACAAATGGCACAGTAGACAGAAAAAATGATCTCAAAAGAGAAAACTACGCATTCCACACGCATTAACAGACTATTTATTAGATATCTTTGCTAAATGTATTCTTTTTGAAAATACATCGTTTTATTATACTGACTAAAGTAGCTTAACTTTGTTAAAAATATATATCATTTTGATATAAAGAAACAACTGGGACTAATTCATTGAGTACCATGAAACAATGAATTTCATAGATATAATAAAGAAAAAAGTTTTTTAATTGAAATTTTATTGCTATATGATACTTTCTCTTCCCTTTTAATATAAAAACCAGTTCTTTTTTTTTTTGCTAGATATTTAGTATTGTATATATACAGGTTCGTTGTACTATAATAAACCATTCATTCATTCATTCATTCATTCATTCATTCACTTAGTTGAGTAGGTAGGGTAACTGAAACCACACATATATTTTTATTTGGCCCAAGAGGGAAAAAATAATTCTGTAACTATAAATGAATATAGAAAACATTAACTGAAACAACTGTTATCATGGTTAAAATTTTATTGTATTCACAGTTATGAATTGAACAATATAAACATATTTAACATAAAGTAAAATAGAGCATCGCCGCGACGCGTCAAATGACATTGAAAAAAAATAGTTTATTTTTTTACACGCCAAATGTGATGCTATCCAAAATTTCTGGGGAGAACACTGTATATTAGAGTGCACTGGTTCCCAGAAGTTTGGTAGTACAATTCATATATTTTTTTAATTATTCAAAAGAAACTTTCAACAAGGGTGCCTCAGTGATCCCAATTCCTTAAGCTTTCATTTGATACCAAAATTAACCAAATATATTTATTGACAAAGTTACAGCTATGCGTAGGAACTATTTGTTTAAAATATGTACTACTTTCTTGTATGTTCTTTCTCACCAGGCCCGAATTAGTGGTTCTATACCTAATGTTCAACTTTTTCAATTTTGGACTTCTGCATGTATGAAATTTTTTACACATTGTGTGAATGTTATTCAATGGATGTCCCTAATAATTATTTTCAATTTCAGACCCTTCTTAGAAATTCACTTTTGTTCTTTCAATGGGAACTCTTGATTAAATCAAATTATGTTTGTGATTATGTGGATGTCTTTTCAAGTCTTAAGATTTTACCAACAGGGGAAGACTATAAATAGTTAGATAAATCTATTCAAACTTATATCTAAAGGATGATGCAACCACAGCTGTATATTTTTACTAACCTCATGTAAGGAATAGGCTGCTGTGTAAATATTGTCATTTATCATCTTGTTTATACCTGAAAAGAAAGAAAAATATTAAGTGCCAATCTGCCTAAGAATCAGGCAGTGTTGAAAACATGACAAACAAAAACCCACTCAAGTTGCCATTAAGTTATGTTCAAATTGTATAATGGTGCATGAATATAACATTCGTTTCCTTTTCCTGATCTGGTAATTCAAGATATAATTTGGTTGAAATGCACTAGAAATTAACAATTAAGGGGAGCATACTCCGTAATTTGCTCTCATTCTAACCAAAAGTTATCAAGAGATTTCTCCAATTACAAGACATGCAGAAACAAAAGACCTACCATTTCTAACTCAAGATGAAGGTAACTTCATAATAAGATGGGTTTTTTTCAGCCATGTTTTGAAATTTTTCTAAATTGCCTGACTCTTACAAAGACTGGCACTTAAGTACAAATGCTCATCTTGGTAAATGTCCTTTGATTTAACATTTACAGATATGCAAACAGATCTAGGCTTCCACAAAGCATCTGGTTGCTTCTAAATTTTATATAATTGTTATATAGTTTTTTAAAACACATTGGATAAAATGTAAAGCTAACATGTGTATGGTTTGCTTGTAAAGAAGTCTACAATAGTCACATTATATATAAAGCTGCCTTATTTTGTCCAGTTTTAATGATAAGGCTTATCATTATTTTCTTAAAATTTTCCTTAGATCTTTCTGCATGACAATTTACCATCTCATGCTACTTTACCAAGATGGTAAGTCTCAGTTGAGCATAGTAGAACGTAAGGATTTCATAAGCCCAACGTTATTGACATTGCCTAGAAAAATAGCAAAAAAACAGAATATCTATGGTCTTTTAAACCATACTTGCCAACCTCTGACAATGAGAAATCATGTCATGACATGACATGACATGTCAAAAAGCGTGTGAAAACGTCTACGAAGATGCAGACTTTTTTATATGAACAATGTTCATAATTTCACATTATCATGATTATACAAATTTGTTAATCATGTTAATATATAATAAAAACAATATTCTAGAGTAAACTTTTATTGTATTCAACAGTGGTCTTTTTTGCTGCTTTTAAAGCAACACCCTAGGCTTAGGTTCATATTCAAAACAACTGCCAGTTTGATTACATTTACTTAATAACAAGGCACACAATATATCATTGTCGAGTTCTGATCAGAATTCAGTGTAGATTTCTTTATAATTGAAAATGTTCTCTCACAGTCAGTATTGATAATTGGCTGAACTTAAATAGCTTGATCAAGCTTTGAAAGAGTGTCATAACTTTTTTTGCCATCTAAAATGTCATCTATTATCTTTGCCATTGCTCCCAACGAACTATTTATGTTGCTATTGTCTCTGAGGCTTTTGTCTGGTCAAAACTGGGTAAATCATCAGAAGACAGCTGGTACTTTGAGAACTGATCCAACAGTTTCGTGATATTAATTTCCATCCCCTTTGGCCTGTGGAAATCTGTTGGCTAGATTTGAAACTGAAAAAGAAAAGTATTTTATTATTTGATTACCATTAAGCACGTTAAATGCTTAATCAAATCGCTACATTGTAGTTCTCCTTTCACATATATTGTTATGATTGCAACATAGGGTGCACAATGCGTTACTCGTCTCTCAATAATTTAAACTTGAACTCCCAAATATAATTTGTAAATCTTGAAATTTATCTTGGTACGTACACATCATTTTCGCTTAGCAATCGGCTCTTTAGACGACGGTACAGGTCCTGAAAGCGAATTATTTCTGTCGACATTTCCCCTAAGTGAATTTGAAAGAAAGAAAGTCACAAAATCGTAAAAACTAATCACAAACTACTTACCTTAAGGGCTTTTGCTGTTCTTCCATACAGAAAAATAAACAATGGCGACGATACAATTGCTTCGAAGTTTTTGGTATTTTTTGTCCAAAAAATGAAAAAACCCGAGAATCGCGATATCACTAACGACCAAAAAATAAAAACAACGAAAAAGCGTGCAATTGCGTGTAAAGTGGCGAAACGTGTGTACACGCCATGTAACAAAATCCTCGCGTGTAAACCGTTGAAAAAGCGTGTATTACACGTGAATATCATGTCAGTTGGCAACTATGTTTTAAACTAGAGGACTTTTTTCGGCTACATCTCATCTCAGGGCTATCACCTTAGTGACATTGTAGCTAAGAAACTCTCTTGTTTTTAGAACCATAGATAATCTATTACACATGCACAGACCAAATAAACTTGTACTTACCAAAAGAATAAGCATCATTTTTATCAGAGCTGAATGATTTTCTCCTCAGAATAAAATTGACAATACGACTTCTAGTAGCATTATCAAAGAAGGTGTCTTTATCCTCTGGAATGTCAAACCTGAAGCAGAGAAATAAACAATATTAGGTTGATGTCAGAAAAAAATCAACTTTTTTGTATGAGGCTAAGGAACTGAGTACATTTTATATTAACATGAATATTATCCCTCATAAATCTATCACACTCACAAGCTCTTACAATATAAAAATCTTCTAGACAATATTCAAAAAAATACCCTTAATTATTGTATAGCAACAACATAATTCTTTATACAGAATATAACCAAAAGTTAGCCTGCAATTATATATCATATTGCACTAGTATAAATAAAGCTTCAAATTAGTGATGTCATCAGAGACAAAAATATGTTTTAACATTTTTTTAAGTTTTGCTATACAAGGTTTATTGTATGAATATTGATGAATATAACCCCACACAGAATATATATATATATATCACTTGCAAGGTGTTAAAATAATCTTCTCAGAAAAATATTCACCAATATTTATGCAATTACTGTAGAACATTAATCTTTAACATACAGTTCCTTTGCTTTGACAGGTAAGGTACCATTTTAGGTTTTTGTTGCTGAAATCCAGAATAATTCAGTCATTTTATTCCACTGCTCTAACACAGCTATTCAGTCATTTTATTCCCCTGTTCTATGATGGCCACATTAACACTTGAAGGCCTAGTCAATGAAAAATCGTCAATTAATCATTGGGAATTAGCCCGGGATTTACCTATCTCAATAATATTAAGCTCATAGAGAGCCCCAATCAAAATCCTTGATTAGTGACACGTTTTATGGTACAGAATGTTCAGGCACTTGCTAATAAAGAGTAGATCATGGGGAGGGACTGAATTATTCAGGTTACTGAATCTTTAGTTTTTTGTGTAGTGCTTTGTTGGCTGTTGTCTGCCATTTTGTTTTTTTCTTTTGGTCATGATATTTATTGTCAGTCTTTCTACAACATAGTTTTTCATCGCCCCTTTTGATATCTTCTTATTTATCCATACTCACAAGTATTCTTTGTCTCTGCTGTATACCAGGGTAAACCTCCTTTTGACATTTGGCACCAGTTCTTCATTCAGTTGGAATGGTGTATAAATTCTATTAGCAATCCCTGTTACTTTGGTCCATAACTTTGTGGACACCGATTTCATGGGATTCTGGAAAAATAAATATTGTTGTAAAATATTTTCTTAATAGTGTTTTATTATCATTATCAAAAATAAGTAAATATAGATTAGTTGTATTTAAAAAAATATTCCAAGTTGAATAAATATTTATGCTTCCTTATTCCTCCATATTTAGTAGTTAAAGATGATAAAAGAAAAAAACTTGACTACCTTTAAAATATACTGTTAACTAAATTGTAAATAGGTTTACATGTTATTTTAATACAATATAATTATGTCAAAATATAATCAATTAATATATGAAAGTCAACTGTACTAATCCACTGCAAGACAAAATGACCTACAATATTTTAAAGTAAAACAATTTAACATTAGCAGTATTAACATAATATATTATATCTTAGAAGTATGTTTTGTTTAAGAATTGTGACCCGACAATAAATTAACAAAAGCATCTCCTACCTTTAATTTTTTTTTTATTTAAACTATTTAGGTGGTACCAAACACCTTGACTAAAAATTAATTTGGCTCCTTTAATTTTCATAAAATTTTGACAAAATATTTACTTTGACCCTTTGACTAAAATATAAAAATTTCAAAAAACTTGAACAACACACTATATCATAAAACTTTCATTGGATATATAGCAGTTTGGCAACCACTAACTTTGATCATCGAGAAGCTTAATATTTCCTTAACAATATAACGTGATTAAAACGTTCAGCTGCTATTTACAGAGTTATCTCCCTGTAGTGTTATGTACCACCTTAAAGAGAAAATCCATGCACAACTTTAATTTGAATTCACATTAAACAGGTGACATTATTTACCAAAGCAATATTTGGTTAAACATTTAAGGGTAAAAGATTCAAACAGCAAAACACTAAAAGCTGTAATTGCATTTAATTAGTGGGCCATATGAACCTGGTAGGATGTAAAGCATGATCTCACTTGGTCTTCTGATTTACATACTTTTTCAACTGATTTGATTGATTTTCAATCAAACATGTCAGAATGATGCAAATGTTGTCCACCAGGAAATAAACCTGTTACAAGTTTTCATGTTTCAAGTTCATCAGCATAAAATTCCACTACTGGGAAAAATAACTTGGTATAAAAACACTTAATTTTAATAAAATGTTAGAAATTAAAGTGAGCCAAATGCCCTATTTTCAGAAAACAGACAGGATCCAGATGTGTATCCAGGATTTTGAAAAGGGGGACCCACTAAGGCAATATTAGGAGACATCTATGCAATAACAATACATATAACTTCATAATGGGTCCCATGCCCCCAAGCCCTTCCCCAACAATAAAAAATACCATTGTAATTTTGACAGAAATTGTTAATCAAAGCATTTTTCTCTATATTCTATCTTTATATAAGGCAGAATATAGAAATAATATTTAATTAACAAATGAAGTTTTGTTTGTGTTATGATTACATCTTTAAAAACAGAGAAATCATAAACTTCAATTGAGCCAAGCTAGTAAAGCAGAACTTTTTGCCAATATGATTAAAAGACAGATCCTGTGTTCAGGCTTTGCTTACAAGGATCTGATAACATCTGTTCTTCTTTCTGTTCTCATAATTATTACATCAGACAATGAAATTCCTGTCTACAAATTTTTGAAGGTGTGTATCATATAGACAAAACCAGAGGATCCCCAAAAGGTCTTTTTTTTTAAAACAGAAAGTAGAATTGAGCATTGTGAAATCCTTGTAAGTGGAGCATTGACCTAGAATCTGTATTTCAATCAAGTTGAACTTTTCACTCAACTTTAACTTACTGATTAATACACCAAGCCTGAAATGCAGACAAATTTCATGCATTCACAATGAAAAACAACCTAATGAAAACCTAAAATCTGAATAAAGATGGGGACACACTCAGACATTCTGACTTAATTTACCAAACACCAGGCACAGGGATTTTCTGTCATCTCAACTATGCGATTCTATAGAAAATATAAAATATGTACACAAGGGATGGTCAATACAATCTCATCAATATATCTAATATGATTGACACATGTCATAAAAATGTTAGGTTTAGTAGCATTTAACAAGGTTTAACTTAAACTTTTGTTTGAAAATGATTATAAATCAAAGTCAACATGACAGACAAAAACAGTATTATTGTTGCTGTATTTTCTCAAGTGTTGGCAAGGTTTCTTTCGAAGTTGCCCTAAAGGTTAACCAATCTTTGAATGCTTTAATTAAATATTGTTTTATTTTTTGTCTCTATTTCTATTACATTCCTTAATAAATTCATTAAAAGTTCATCTAACATGAGCATTAGACTTCTGGATCAAACAAAACAATATTCTATGTAAGTCTTCATTACATTTTCATATAGTGAATTCCTTTCATATATTCCAGAATAAAAAGTTTTAAATTATCTTTTAACAAGAGTGCACACGCTGAAATGTCTCGCCTTCTTTACTAACCATTGATATTATGTTGATATTTCTAAATATAAAGCTTTACTACAACTATCACATAAACTTAACATGATCCAAGAAAATGAGGTCAAGATCATATAAACCAAACGAGAAATACATGTACACCTTACAATCATTCAATACACTAAATATAGTTGACCTATTGCTTATAGTTTCTAAGAAACAGACTTAACCAAGAAAACTAAACATTGACCAATGAACCATGAAAATGAGGTCAAGGTGAGATGAACCATGCCAGGCGGACATGTACAGCTTACAATCCTTCCATACAACAAATATAGTTGACCTATTGCTTATAGTTTAAGAAAAACAGACCAAAACACAAAAACTTAACACTGAGTAATGAACCATGAAAATGAGGTCAAGGTCAAATAAAACCTACGAGACTGACATGTACATCATAAAATATTTGATCCCATACACCAAAAATAGCTGACCTATTGCATATAGTATTAGAAAAAAAGACCAAAACTCAAAAACTTAACTTTGACCACCGAACCATGAAAATGAGGTCAAGGTCAGATGACACCTGCCAGTTTGACATGTACACCTTACAATCATTCCATACACCAAATATAGTAGACCTATTGCATACAGTATAAGAAAAACAGACCAAAACACAAAAACTTTACTATAACCACTGAACCATGAAAATGAGGTCAAGGTAAGATGACACCTGCCAGTTGGACATGTACACCTTACAATCCTTCCATACACCAAATATATTAGACCTATTGCTTATAGTATCTGAGATATAGACTTGACCACCAAAACTTAACCTTGTTCACTGATCCATGAAATGAGGTCGAGGTCAAGTGAAAACTGTCTGACAGGCATGAGGACCTTGCAAGGTATGCACATTCCAAATATAGTTATCCTATTACTCATAATAAGAGAGAAATTAACATTACAAAAAATCTTAACTTTTTTTTCAAGTAGTCACTGAACCATAACTAGAGGCTCCAAGAATCCTGTGTCGCTCACCTGATATTTTTGTTTACAATTGATGTATGAAACAATGCAACAATAATAATTTTTCTATAGGAATCTGTGTAGATCAAAATCTAATCTTTCGTTTGATTTTAACTGCTTTCAACCCATTTATCATTTTAAAAAATTGAATTTGTCTATGTAGTTTCAGAGGAAAAGATTTTGTAAAGATTACAAAATTTACAAAAATTGTTAAAATTGACTATAAAGGGCAATAACTCCTTAAGGGGCCAATTAACAATGTTGGTCATTTGACTTATTTGTAGATCTTACTTTGCTGAACATTTAGGCTGCTTTCAGTTTATCTCTATCTATAATAATATTCAAAATAATAACCAAAAACTGCAAAATTTCCTTAAAATTACCAATTCAGGGGCAGCAACCCAACTATAGGTTTTCTGATTTGTCTGAAAATTTCAGGACTGATAGATCTTAACCGGATGAACATTATTTACCAGTCAGATTTGCTCTAAATGCTTTAGTTTCAGAGATATAAGCCAAAATCTGAATTTTACCCCTATGTTCTATTTTTAGCCATGTCGCCATGTTGATTGTTAGGCGAGATACCATAATGATGTTTTTGGCCAAGTTTGGTTAAATTTGTCTCAGTAGTTTCAGAGGAGAAGATTTTTGTAAAAGATTAAAAAAATTTACGAAAAATTGTTAAAAATTGACTATAAAGGGCAATAACTCCTTAAGGGGTCAATTGACAATTTTAGTCATGTTGACTTATTTGTAAATCTTACTTTGCTGAACATTATTGCTGTTTACAGTTTATCTCTATCTATAATAATATTCAAGATAATAACCAAAAACGGCAAAATTTCCTTAAAATTACCAATTCAGGGGCAGCAACCCAACAACAGGTTGTCAGATTTGTCTGAAAATTTCAGGGCAGATAGATCTTGACCTGATAATTAGTTTTACCCTTGTCAGATTTGCTCTAAATGCTTTGGTTTCAGAGATATAAGCCAAAATCTACATTTTACCCCTATGTTCTATTTTTAGCCATGGTGGCCATCTTGGTTGGTTGGCAGGGTCATCGGACACATTTTTTAAACTAGATACCCTAATGATGATTGTGGCCAAGTTTGGTTAAATTTGGCCCAGTGGTTTCAGAGGAGAAGATTTTGTAAAAGCTAACGACGGTGGACGACGCGCGACGGACGGACAAGTGATGAGGACGCCAAGTGATGAGAAAAGGTGAGCTAAAACGGCAAAATTTCCTTAAAATTACCAATTCAGGGCAGCAACCCAACAACCAGTTGTCCAATTCATCTGAAAATTTGAGGACAGATAGATATTTACTGGATAAACAAGTTAATCCCTGTAAGATTTGCTTTAAATGCTTTGGTTTCAGAGTTACAAGCCAAAATCTACATTTTACCCTATGTTCTATTTTTAGCCATGGCAGCCATCTTGGTTGGTTGGCTGGGTCACTGCACACATTTTTAAACTAAATACCCTAATAATGATTGTGGCTAAGTTTGGTTGAATTTGGTCCAGTAGTTTCAGGAGAAGATTTTGTAAAGATTACAAAATTTACAAAAATTGGTAAAAATTACTTTAAAGGGCAATAACCCTTAAGGGTCAACTGACCATTTTGATCATGTTGACTTATTTGTAGATCTTACTTTGCTGAACATTATTGCTGTTTACAGTTTATCTCTATCTATAATAATTTTCAAGATAATAACCAAAAACGGAAAAAAATCCTTAAAATTACTTATTCAGGGGCAGCAACCCAACAACCCATTGTACGATTCATCTGAAAATTTCAGGGCAGATAGATGTTGACTTGATCAACAATTTTACCCAATGTCAGATTTGCTCTAAATGCTTTGGTTTCAGAGTTATAAGCCAAAATATACATTTTACCCCTATGTTCTATTTTTAGCCATGGCGGCCATCTTGGTTGGTTTGGCAGGTCACCGGACACAATTTTTAAACTAGATACCCTAATGATGATTGTGGCCAAGTTTGGTTAAATTTGGCCCAGTAGTTTCAGAGGAGAAGATTTTTGTAAAAGTTAACGACGACGGACGACGACGGACTCCGACGGACGACGGACGCCAAGTGATGAGAAAAGCTCACTTGGCCCTTCGGGCCAGGTGAGCTAAAAATGAGTTCCAGGACAATGAACATGTGACAGACGGAAACTTCATAACATAAGGCATCTATATATAAAGTATGAAGCATACAGGTCTTCCACCTTCTAAAATATAAAGCTTTTAAGAAGTTAGTTAATGCTGCCGCCGCCGGATCACTATCCCTATGTTGAGCTTTCTGTGACAAAAGTCGCAGGCTCGACAAAAATTACACCAATTAAGGCTGTTGTTAGTTTATAGGTAGAAGCACACATATATTAGAAATATTTCATTTGTGAAGTCACTCTGAAAAAAGAATTTTAAACAGCTCAGATATGATAACCCTGTCCATTCTTTTCAACCACTAAAGTTTCAAAACTACTGAACAACAAATCTGAAAATATTTTAAAATTGAAAGGGTCGGTAGCTTTTACTGGTTGTAAGATTAACAAAATATCACTCAATTAGATGAAAGAAAATTGCAAATTCTGTAGGGCACTTGTCTTACTAGAACAAAGCATTGTGTATAAGTTTCAGAAGAATCGAACACGACAAAATCATTTTATCACAAGACATGTTCAAAATTCTCAAAATTTCAAGGATTTATTCCTGGGGAGGGACAAATATGAAAATTTTTCAAAATTGAAAAAGAACTTGACATCATGAAAAAAAAAATTTATGTAAAAAGTTCACAACAATTCATTCAATTATACTATAATTTATCCTTTATTGATAATTGTGCATAATTGAATCTAGAGACAGATTTTCATTTCCTGAAGTTCAGATTTTAAATTTGAACAAACCCCCTTTTTAAGGGATAGCCTTTGATTTAATTCTTTTGGACCTTTCCTACAGAAAAGTAAGAAAATAGGAATTATTACAATGTGCATATCGATTAAAATCCAAAATTTCAGAAAGTGCTTTTACAACAGTATTTACGACATTAAACCAACAAACTGTATCAGAAGAAAGGGAAAATGTGGAATGAGGTACAATGTATAAGAACTCCATTAATTTGTCAATTTCATTTTTGCCTATATGTTAGGAATTTTCATTTATCAAATGAATATTCGTGGCATATAGATTTATAAATTGACAAAATGAAAAACTATAGTAAAATGTCTACTGGTTAGAGAATAGCTTTTATCAAGTAGCAATTCTTGCCTTGCACCACCTGATGCATTTAATAGGATAATTAATAAGTATGTACAAAGTTTAACCATAAGATCTTTCAATTATTATGAATACTGTAAATTCAGAAATTATTGCCAGGTTTTTATTAATGCGAATAATGCGACTAGGTGAGTATCGCAATAATAAGAACTCACATTTTGATATCTTATACATATATCTGCACGCAGATTTTCCTGACATCGCAATAATTAATCTCGCATTTTTGTTCATTCTTCAAAAATAATAATAAATGCAAGCAGTAGTTTCTGAAATTACAGTATTCATGGACACTATCCTGTAGAGAGTCAGCACAAATGTGACATCTCAAACCAAGGTATTTAAGAATGATGGGCAAGAATTAATTCTTGGCAAAAAATACTCTCTGGTCAGTATATTAAAAACAGGACAACTAACTATACAATGTATACCAACATAAGATAAAAGTTTGTGAAATGTTAAAATAAATATTACACATAACTGAACACGGAAGGAAAAGACTCAGAAATCACGGGAACCTCACCTGCATTTTGAGGGACTAAAAGAACAAAAACAAGTAATTGTTAAAAGAAAAAGAAAATCCTTTTACATAATATTATGATATAAAACTTAACAGGAGTATGTGACACGTTATTATGCTTAAACAATAAATATCATGACACACTATTGGATCCTTATCATAGATTACTGCAATGTTTGTGAAATTGTGTAATTTGGGTTAATATATAAGTGTTTGGAAATATCATTAAAATCAGGACTGGTGTGATAATTATTAAAAATAATGTGTCATGGGTCTATGTAATGTACTTCAAAATTATCTTCAACCATGTTTTTTTCTTTTTCTTTTTAAAGTCATTTTACTTCAACTTAGTGAAAATTAACTGAAAAGGCAAATATAATATACATTTTTTTTTAAATTTAGCAATAATTTTAGTCCAAGTGAATGAAACTATATGCTAAAAATTTATAGTTTCTACCAATGCATCGAGTTTGTGATACATTTCTTCTCTCGAGACAGTCAAATTTTCAAATTTAAAATGCAAGGATTGCTAAGCTTTTTAAATATTAAAAACTTAACTGTCTAAAGAGGAGAGATATCATATCGCACAAGATAATGCGCTTGGATCTGTTTCTCCAAATTATTTCTGTCTTTTTCAAAAAGATTGAGTTTTTTTCTATGTGACATCAGGCATGTTTGCCTATTTCATGACATCAAAACAGCAAAATCAGAGGAAACCACAAAAATTTGACGTCATAATCAAATTTTCACCAATGAAAACATGAGAATAAGCAAACCTCATGTTAATTATAACAAAATTAATTAAACATATGGGGAAATTATTTTTCAGTTAAGAGTTAAAGAAACTTATTTACTAAACTTATCATTATATAACTTTCAGATACAAAAACTTTTAGTTCTAAATTAATGGATTAAATGACAAGGGTTCAGTGAATGGTTAATATTGTTTTTTGTGAACCAGTTCAGTTTCAGTGTAGTACTTACTATAATCCTATATGTAGAAGGGCCAAAAATCACCTGACATTAGAAATATCACCTGACATTAGAAATATCGCCTGACATTAGAAATATCACAGGCAAATATTAGCTATTATGTTCACACAAATTCACTTCATTTGTAAGGAGATATAAATAACTCAGACGATTAGAAATCACTATCACTTACTGTTAGACCTTCCTGAATAAAATATCCATAAAGATACATACATTAAAAACCACTCCAAATCGGGTCAAACACAATTGGTAAGATTAATGAATAAATACATATATATACAAGACTAGACTAATAAGTCTGCAAGCCTAATGAATTTTTCATTTTAAATTTTATAACTCAAATGCAGAGCTTATATCTTCTATTTTTTTAATGTTCATCTACTACAAGTGTTAAAAGGGGTTTCAATTTGTTATCTGGCGAACTTCTAGTAAATTACAAAACTCATGTCTTTATATTTTACCTCAACGCTGTGTGATGTTGGAGAACCAATATTCTAAAGTTGATTATTGTTTTATACTTGACAGTTTTCAAATACTGTAAATTCAGAAAGTATTACTTGCAGATAATATTATTGTCATTTTTTAAGAATGTACAAAAATGGGAGATTAATTATTGAGATTTCAGTAAAATTTGCATACAAATATATGTATCAGATATCAGAATGCGACTTCTTACTATTGCGATACTCTCCCAGTTGCATTATTCGCATTAATAAAAACCTGGCAATAATTTCAGAATTTACAGTATAAGATTTGAATGCTGCAATTCAAAAATTGATCAGATTTATTTGCAAACAGATTATAAACAATTATCAGTTCACCAAGTAACAATCTGTAACCACTGTTATGACAACTTGTTTAATAAAATGCTTCGCTGAGCACAGCCTGATAAGACTGCAGAGATCAAACCCTCAGCAGTTTGGGAAAGTTTGGACACAATATTCAAGCTTGATACTGTCTGAATTTGGATTGCGGTAAAAAATTTGACATAATATAGGTTTCTGACACAAAATAAATGTGGTCAAAGATCATAAAAAATTGAAGTATTGTCTGATATAATTATAATCAATGTAAAAATGAAAAAATTTGGAAAAAAAAAAAAAATAAGGCCAAAAAAAAATCACCCCCTTTTCTAAATTTAAAATTTTGTAAAAAAACTCAAAAGAAAAAAATATGAACCCCCAAAAAAATTCGAAAAAAATCCCCCCTCCCAACTTTTGACCCCCTTTGGAGTAATGACCCCCAAACTCAATCCCAGCCTTCCCTTTGTGGTATGGAACCTTGTTATACAATTCAGATAGATCCATACACTTAAACACAAGTAGTTTTGTTTAGCCAGTCAACACTGAGGTTGTGAGTTCGAACCCGCTCGCGGGTGCACTCGACTCAATCTTAATTGACTAGGATTGTCAGTTTTCCTATCGAAGGTCGGTGGTTTCTCCGGGCACTCCGGCTTCCTCCACCAATAAAACTGGCCGCCACGAAATAGCCCAAAAGCGGTGCTTGAAAGTGGCGTTAAAACACCAAAAATCAAAAATCAATTAAACACAAGTTTTTGTTTGGAAATTTGGAATTGCTGGTTTTTAGCCCCTTTTTTGCCCCTAATTCCTGAACGTTTGGGGCAATTACCCCCAAACTCAATCCAGGCCTTCATTTTGAGATATGAAACCTTGTCATACAATTTCAGAGAGATCCATACACTTACACACAAGTTATTGTCAGGAAACTACAAAAATGCTTATTTTGGCCCCCAACTCCTAAATGTTGGTACCAAAACCCCAAAATCAATCCCAACCTTCCTTCAGTGGTATTGAACCTTCTGGTAAAATTTCATAGAGATCCATTTACTTAAACTAAAGTTATTGTCCGGAAACTAAATGTGTCTTCAGACGACAGCGACGACGACATGATACCATTATATGAACCCAAAAATTTTTTTTCGGCCGTATAAAAGTATCTATAATTAAACCCTAAATGATGCTTTAAGAGACTAATGATCATAATCCTATTTTCATGCCACTTTTTCCACCTTGCCCCAACATTTTACACATAAACAGCACACTACTCTATACCTCCAACTGTGAATACTTCATCTGTATTTTGTCGAGTACCAAGTTCTGTCGAAAAATTAGTTAAAACATAAAAAAATATATTCATAATCCCTTAAATAGTTTAATGTGAATAATACAACAAAAATGTACAGCACTGCTCTTTGACAAAGTACTACAAACTTTAGAACAAGTTTTAACTAGGAGAAATATCCTCTGAATCTTGACTTTATTTTGTCCAAAGGAATCAAAACTGACCATGAAGTCATGTTTATAAAAAGTTTTCCTTTACATGCTTAAGTACATTTTTTTATTTCAAATTAGAGGTAAATTTAACATAATTGATGTACTGGGGAAAAAAGCAATGCTGACCAACTAAAATGAGCATTTGTTTGTTTGCTTGCCTAAATTTATGAAAACATGTTAGTTCCTTTTAATTTATCAGTTTGATCATTTAAAACAAATATAAAATGGAAAGTATTTTAAGTAAACAAACAAATGTTATTGATATACAGATGACAGCGTTATATATTTTCCCACAATTATGACAATTTACATCATTTAATGTTTTGTATATTTCTCTCTGTTCTATTTAAAAGCTACAAATTTAGTAAGCCAAGCATAAAATTAAAACCACCTTAAACCTAAAACGGCCATCTATATATAGAATGATAATGTGATATAATCAGCTTATTTGAATGTAGAAATACATGCCAATTAACAGAACAAAAATTTCAATTAATTCACAATCATTATTTTATTTTTAGTTAAATTTGACATCTTTCAATTAAGTCAAATAAGCTGATTACTAGTGATGATTAATGATTTTAATTAAAATCCAAGACAACAAAAATCTTCCAACCAACCTCAAAATTTCCCAGCTTTGCATGTTAGATTAAAAATGAAAATTGTTAATTGTGCATATAAAGATTTCTGCAATTAGTTATGCATTGGAAGATACATGTATGCATTTATGCTGTTATGCAGACAATTGATTCATTTTTTTGGATACAGTACTACTACATTACTTAACATATACTGTGGTTTCATTTCTTTTCATGGAGGTGATTTTTCAGTTTAAAAAAAATACTTTGTAAATTTACAGTACTTTATCATATTACAGAAACAAAAGAACATTGCTTCAATGAGTACTTAAAATTCCTGGTTGCTAATCAACCAAAATCAAATTTCCATGAAAATAATGAACCCACAGATGTGAAAGACTACTGTAAATTCAGAAATTATTGCGATGTTTTTATTAATGCGAATAATGCCACTGAATGAGTATCGCAATAATAAGTACTCGCATTCTTATATCTGATACATATAACTGTATGCAGATTTTCCTGAAACCGCAATAACTAATCTCGCATTTTAGTTTATTCTACATAATTCGCAATAATAAATGCTCACAATAATTTCTGAATTTACAGTATTAAGCAACACATCATTAAAATGCTCTGAAAGCAACTCATGTGACTATACTGAATCATAATTGTCCATTTTATTATATCTATTGTAAAGCTGATACATGTATGTGACAAAAATATATCTATATCAGTATATTGCAGAAATCTGTTTCTGAACTGATTTGCATGTGTGTGACAAACCTGATATGACTGCATATTCTTGAATGACTGTTGGTAAATCATACACATTTTGTTAATGAAATAAACAAGCATTCTGTGAGTATTTATTGCCTGGCAATACATAGTCCCCTACCGGTTAAAAATTCATTGTACTGGAACAAAATGCTAATTGATCTATAACTTGTCATGGTGTAAACTTAATACCAAATATCAAGTCAATATCTTCAAGCATGACGAAAAAAAATGTGGAAAATTGATTATTTGAGTGAATTTTCTAAGTCCAAGGACCATTACTCTGCACAAAATCATCAGACCAGAAAAAAATTCAAACTTGATATGTAACTTGTCATGATAAAACTATATACCAATTATCAAATCAATATCTTCAAGCATGACGAAAAAAGTGAGGAAAACTGATTATTTGAGTGAATTTTCGAAGTCCAAGGACCATAACTCTATATATAATCATTTAGACCAGAACAAAATTCGAACTTGATCTGTAACTTGTCATGCTGAAACTATATACCAATCATGAAATCAATATCTTCAAGCTTGACAAAAAAAAGTGCGGAAAACTGATTATTTGAGTGAACTTTCTAAGTTCAAGGACCATAACTCTGCACAAAATCGTCAGACTGGAACAAAATTCAAAATTTGATCTGTAACTTGTCATGATTAAACAATACACCAAATATCAAATCAATATCTTCAAGCATGAAGAAAAAAAGTGTGGAAAACTGATTTGCCGGACTGACGGACAGACAGACAGACAGACGGAGTGCAAACCTAAAGTCCCCTTCGACTTCGTCGGTAGGGGACTAATTATTTGTAAAGAAGCGGAACTTTCAACAAACTGAACAATAAAAAAAAGAACAATTCCCTCAGAGAAAGATACTCAAATGCCAAATCAGTGTGAATTTTCTTTCAAATCCCATATGGTGAAACTGAATGGTATTGGCTGCAGTGAGCATAACCACGTTTTGTAAGTGCCTGTCACAAGTCAGGAGCCTGTGGCTCAGTAGTTGTAGATTGCTACTGTATATCATACTGTTTTTCATTTATTGTTTTGTACATAAGGCTGTTAGTTTTCCGGTTTGAGTTATTTACATTTGTCATTTCATGGCCTTTTATAGCTTGCTATGCGGTATGGGTTTTGCTCATTATTGAAGGCTGTATGGTGACTTATAATTGCAAACTTCTACGTTATTTGGTCTCTGGAAGAGGATTGCCTTATTGGCAATCATACTACATCTTCTACTTTTCATATAGTATTGTTTAGAGTTAAGATTTCTCACTTTAATGTAATGCATCAAATTTTGAAATTATCAGATTTTTTATTGTTGAATTGACAATATTTGTTTATTTTCATACTCTTTAAAAAACATATAAATACCTTCTTAACAGGCATTTTCAGTTTTAGAATCTCAGCATATCTTGTTAGGACTTCATATGGAGCATGAACTTTTACAAAATCTGCTTCTTCTTCTTTAGAAACAGTCTGAAATGAACATATATTATGATAACGAGATAGTTCATAAATAAGAAATTACATGATTTACTAGTAAATGTATTCACTGAACTATGTAATAGTTGGTATGTTTGTAAATTATATATATAAACAGGGATAGATCTAGGATTTTTGTTAAGAGGGGGCCCATCGATTTCAGTTGTGTATATATATATATGGATTTTACACTAAAGTCGTTTTTTGAAAAAGGGGTGTATATTATGTATGTCTACATACTTTTCTTAAGTCTTTTTTCGATTAAGATAAATTCTGAGGAAGTCAGGAGAAATTTATCTTTGTAACATAAACCTCATACTAAATAGTTTTGTTAAACACATATGCACTTTAACAGAACTACAATCTGTTGATACCTTTATTTTGGCATTGCACAAGGTCATGTTTTTCTCTGACTGTTAATGACGTCTTTACACTAAATCCATTGGATGTTGGTTGTGTACTGATTGATATTTTAGTCTTAGATACATGATTTTTTTTATTAGTTGTTATTGGCTTTGAACTAGCTGTCAGTAACTGTGAGTACTCTCAGATCTCTACTTAGTGTCCTTCTTGTTGTAAGGGATGAGGGATGGATAAATACCCGGCCACATCCAGTCTGTGTTTATGTTTGATGTTTTTCTGCTTTGTATCGATCTGAAGAGTTAAGCCTTTTTCAACTGATTTTTATAGTTTGTTCTTATGTTGTGCTGTTATACCACTGTCCCAGGTTAGGGGGAGGGTTGAGCAATCACAAATATGTTTAACCCTGCTACATTCTTTATGTGCCTGTCCCAAGTCAGGAGCCTGTAGTTCAGTGGTTGTAGTTGGTTCATGTCTGTCATATTTGTTTTTGATTAATTATGTTGTTATAAATTAGGCCGTTAGTTTTCACAATTGAATTGTTTCATATTTTTTCTGTCTGGGCCTTTTATAGCCGACTATACGGTATGGGTTTTTCTCATTGTTGAAGGCCATACGGTTGCCTATAATTGCTTACATCCACTTTATTTGAACTTTGGTGGATAGTTGTCTAATTGGCAATCATACATCATCTCCTTATTTTTATAATGATTATTCTGTTGCAATTTCTAACTTCTTGTTTATGATGTTTCATGTTATATGCATTACAATACATTTAAATGCATCAGTAGTTGTGGATAAAGTTTGTCCTATCCCAAGTGTTATTTCCCTTTGTAAAAAAAACCAAAGTCTGTAACTTGCATACAGTATAAGTTTTGCTCATTGTTGAAGGCAGACTGTGAGGCAGACTGTGACTTATAATTGATTACATCAACGTCATCTAAACTCTTGTGGAAAGTTGTCTAATTGGCAATCATACTACATCACCTTATATATATTGTAGCACACATTTTTTTATACTTAAAATGCCAAGTTAATATACATCCTAATTGCATATTTCTTATGATGGTTAACAAATAATTAATGCAAGTATCTGGTACCCACTTTGGGGGAAGATAGCAGAGTAGTGTTGAATCTATACAAACCAGATCTTCTTCTAACTGTAGACCTTCCTCTTTCAGATGTGTCTCAAAGATTTCCCTAGCCTTAATGTTTCTGTCTTTATGTTTCAGGTCATCTTCCTTTGATTCCCAAGCCAAGACATAGTCGATCCTTCTTTTGCCATCCTTGAAGAACATATTTCTGCCCTGAAATTAGTATTAAAATATTATTATTTTCAAATGTATTTAGATAAACTAATTGGGAAATAGTTGATTGTTCTTTACCAAACTACGATTCTCATCAGAAAAATTCCTAATTTGGTATTGTCCCTATAATTCAAGAATGACACATATCTTCTGATCATGTTTGACAAATAAATATATATAATCACAAGTATGTACATGTATTTACAATTCAGCAGAGCATAATATATAGAAGCTTTATAATTGAATGGAATTATTGGTGGAAAACCTTGAGTAAGCATCTGTTGATTGATTTTAGGTGTTTAATGCCAATTTCAACACAATGGCTGTCCTGTGGCGGCCAGTTTTTTCTTGTGCAGGAAGCTGGAGTCCCCCACAGACCTTTGGCGGGAAAACTGACAATCCAAGTCAATAAGGATTGAAGTCAAATGCACCTGCTACAGACGGGGTTCAAACTCACAACCTTAGTGTTGACAGACTAGTAATACTGTAGTTGAACTACTTAGACCACTTGGCCCCCGAGGCCCCTAAAGGTTTCTGAGGATTTTTATAAGTTTACAGTTAACATGATTTGAAGATAACAATGGAGGAGATAAGGTATACACAATGTGATTCAGGTAAAATTCACTTTGGATGGATTTGAGTGAATAGATCTGAAACTGGGTGATTAAAGGTGAAAATCATTGCACCTCATCATATAATACAAGTAGAATATACAACAAAAGATATTTCAAAGTGAATCACCCACAAGCACATATCAGCATTCTGCTTGTTTGTACTGCACTTAATTTAATGAGCTCTATTTCTTTAAATACCATTTCTCCATTTTTTTGCTGTCTAATTTTTCACTTATTTTCCAGTTCAAAAAGGGGTACATGGCTTTAGAGCTTATAAACAATCACATATTAGCATGTCTTCCCTAAGTGTTATGGTTACAGTTGTCTTCTATTTACATCTGTTTTTCCTTCAAAGTTCCCATTCTATATATATTGAGTAATAACTGTTTCTTTCATGAAATTCATATTATACATGTATTTTCAAGGAATATCAAAATTGACCTTGAAGTATGGGTCTTACTTATCCTTGAAGACTGAAGTATGGGTCTCGCTTATCCTTGAAGACTGAAGTATGGGTTTTGCTTATCCTTGAAGATTGAAGTATGGGTTTTGCTTATCCTTGAAAAACTGAAGTATGGGTTTTGCTTATCCTGGAAGACTGAAGAATGGGTTTTGCTTATCCTTGAAGACTGAAGTATGGGTTTTGCTTATCCTTGAAGACCACACAATGACCTGTAGATTTTCATGTGTGTGTCTTTAGGTTTTGGTTGGACTGATGTCATTCATACCATATCTTTTTTTCGTCCCTCCAAATAACCTTTCATACCAAAGTATAGTAGTATACTGTGGATTCATTTATTTTCGTAAATACCAATTTTCTTCAATTGAGGAAGACTTGTATTTTCATGAATATTTGATTTCATGGTTTTGCCCAAATCTGCAAAAAGCCTAAAGAAAATTTGTACTTTGATGAACATTTAAATTCATGATTCCCCAATTCCCACGAATTCATTGAAAATTGGTATCCAATGAAAAATAAAAAATCCACAGTGTAATCTTTTATCTATTCAACTTCCTCTTTAATAAAGTTTTTGGTACATTGTTTTCTATTAGATATACCAGCATGCAGCATTGAGGCAAGCAGAGCAGTTCCAGCACATATTTTTATTATGCCATGCTACGTTTTAGTAAAACATGACATGAAAACACATAATGCTTATATCCCATTATCTGTTTGACAAATATTTTTCAAAATTATTGTATTACACCTGCATGCAATACAGATCATCAAATTCTACATAGTCATTTAAAGTGTCTAACATAAACAAGCAATTTACATTTCATTTCAAACCAGAAACAGTACAGATTTGAAATCCATACTCACTTGAGCATGACCTGTCTAGGACATGTGTGTTTGTACACAGATAGACGTAACAGATGCAGGGGCTCATTTAATTTACAGAACTGTTCCCAACCCACAGTGACCATTCTCTTCTCTTGATATATAATAAGTGCAGATCAAATCAAGACATCTTATTAGTATACAGTTAAGACAAGAAACACTATCAATCATACAAGTTTCATTTTCTGATGGAAGCCTAATAACTATATTATACTGTGGGTTCATTTATTTTCGTGGGTACCAATTATCGTGGATGGATTTTGTTGATATCTAATTTTTTAGTTCGCCAAAGTCAATACAAGCGTACAGAAATTTGTACTTCGTTGATCATTTATATACATTGTTTGCCTGTATCCATGGAAATTGGTACCCAACGAATAATAATGAATCCACAGTATCTATTACCAAAAGTTTGGTTTAAATTTTTCTTTTTGATTGTACATGCCATTTGTGAAATAAAAATAATTTATTAAAGTGCGAATTTCATTGCTGAGGATGCATTCACAGTAACTGCTGCAAAAACTTCTGAATTATCAAGCTTAATTTCTCACAAACATGTCATTTTAGACTAAAGGAACAAAATAAAATTACATTTTTGTAATGTTTAGAGCAAACTAAAATACTAGCTAAAATAAATTATGGAAAACCAATTTTGATATTTATTTCACTGCATGAAGAATGAAAATAATTTGTAAACTGGCAGAACTAATTGAATATATATGATTCTATATGTGTGTGTTTGTTAAAATAAGTAAAATGAAAATATAAATTTCAAAGGTCATAAGCTTTCAGGACCGCATTTATAACTTATAACGTGGTAATTTGGTGTATGTCCTTCTAATAAAATTTGCTCCATTTAACATCAAAGTAAATTATTCTTTTCATTTTATGAATTTAATAAAATAGAACTTTATACAAAAATTCAAAGCCTAAGCAAGATCTGTATAACATGTTATGATGTATGAAGTCTACAAAAATATCTGAAAGTCATTTTGTTACTTAAAAACAAACTTTGATTATTTTGGTAGCAGAAAATGAAACTTGACCACAATGCACTGAATTAGTCACACACATTTTACCTGTTCCCTTTCTGTTTTTTCCTGCCAGAGATAAAACAAAGGCATTCAAAACATTAATTCCTCTTTCCTATGAAAAGACGACAAATGATACTTCCAATTATAAAGTATCCATTGTCTTAAAAGGAAAAACAAATTGATCCCTAAAACTGGTAAATAACAGAATGCAAATACATATCAAAACAGGTAAAATGGCTGTCAACAAACACAAACAAACAAACAAAATTAATGCCATAAAAATTATCAGTTGTCGTTTACCATTGTCCATTTACCACTAAATAGATCCCTGCTTAATTTTAAAACAAACAATAAGTTTATTTTGGTAGGCCACTATTTATACAAAGTTTTGGTATTAATGGAAGCACAGGATGAAGAATGTGTAATACTTTAAAAGTTATTTACAGAAAACTTAATGTCACTGAAAAAAAAAAATATATCAATAACAAATACTGGTACATGCTATTTTTTAAATACAGTAGCCATGTTGTTTATTTCTGCAGCTTCAACACAAACATCAAAGCATTCAGATACATTTGTACACAAGTTATGATCCATGTTAATTCCAAATTTCATGAACTTTGAAGATGTTGAAACGGGTGCAACTAGTGGTGCAGGAATTGCTTACCTTTACGGAGCACTTGAGTTTTTTTTCACCCATATTTTTTTGGGGAAAGGGGGGGGGTTACTTGATTTTTACGAAGCACTGAAGCTTTTCTTCCCCGTTGCATAGATTGCATTAGCCATATTCAGTATAACTTTTCAGAATTTTTGGTTTTCAATGTCCTTCAACTTTGTATTTGATAAGGCCTCACAACTGTTTTGATTCAAGCGCCACTGATGTGTTTCATGTAGGCCAAAAGGGTCTGGCCAAGCAAATTATTAGCTTGGTATCTTTGATTTTTTTTAAATTGGTTAACTCTGCCACATGTTCATGTGTCTGCACCAAGCCAGGAACCTAACCATTGGTTGTTGTATGCCATATCTTAATGTTATTGTCATTTACAGATTATGGTAATGATGGAAGATAGTCTATGTTCAAATTATTCACAGCTTGTAAAGACTGTATTAAATTATTGTAAAGACTCAGGACAGTTAACCAAATGTCTATTATCGAAGACTGCATTTTGACCTTTGGATGTATTTGTTTTTTGTGTTGTTGGGTTGCCACTTTATTGATGTATACCCCAAATCTCATTTTATTAGTATCTAGTACATGTATAATCAGGTTGTCTTCAATTGGGATAGCTGTTTTATTTTACTCATTTATATGTTGCTTTTGCATACTAGAGTTTAGTTCAGATAAAGTTCAATTGCACCAACAATTAAAGTGTAACCAACCTTGGCACTCTTATCTTGCACATCAGCATTGCCTCCTGAACCTTTGACTGTTGTGTCTGGTGTTGGTTTATTAACCTCATCTTCAACACCATTTGGTGCTGTCTCATCTAAATGTATATCTTTAAAAGAAGAGAGAATTCAAATTAACTTAGGTATATTACTTTGTTCCTAAGAACAAACTCTCATTTAAGTATTATTTACATTAAATTTAGCGTCATTTCATAAATTTCAGTCACAATGTATTGTGCGAGACAAACTTGATCGTAGAGGGTTCAAATTACCAGATTCTGAATGTAAATAGTGGAAGCCTAATGATTGTCAAATTTTAGAGAGATTACACTTTGTATTCATTGAACTAAAATAGAAAATATGCATAATTTTTTTTTTCTCTTTTGCAGATAAAAATTTCATTGAGTTCTAAGAGTAGACTTCAATAAAACTGTTTCCCAAAGCAATACATCTGTATAAGTGTATTAGCAAAAGGACATCTAGAGGTCAGCATAGGGTTAAATTTTTGGAACATGTGACTATTACATCAAATAAGTTTTATAAAACTTAAAGGAAGTGAATTTCTTTTGATACTAATTCTGGTCTTTTAGGGGAATAAAAACAAGAATGCATGTGTTATCAGGCTATGCAACGGTTCCGCAGCTATGCATACCCCAACCCATGATTCAAAGTATTAGCAAATAGGAAGTAGGGATCTATGAAAATGTGAAGAAAATATGTTAGACAGACAGAGGGACGAAAGGACGCACAAGGTGACTGCAATATAAAGCCTAATAACTATATTATACTGTGGGTTCATTTATTTTCGTGGGTACCAATTATCGTGGATGGATTTTGTTGATATCTAATTTTTAGTTCGCCAAAGTCAATACAAGCGTACAGAAATTTGTACTGTTGATCATTTATATACATTGTTTGCCTGTATCCATGGAAATTGGTACCCAACGAATAATAATGAATCCACAGTATCTATTACCAAAAGTTTGGTTTAAATTTTTCTTTTGATTGTACATGCCATTTGTGAAATAAAAATAATTTATTAAAGTGCAATTTCATTGCTGAGGATGCATTCACAGTAACTGCTGCAAAAACTTCTGAATTATCAAGCTTAATTTCTCACAAACATGTCATTTTAGACTAAAGGAACAAAATAAAATTACATTTTTTGTAATGTTTAGAGCAAACTAAAATACTAGCTAAAATAAATTATGGAAAACCAATTTTGATATTTATTTCACTGCATGAAGAATGAAAATAATTTGTAAACTGGCAGAACTAATTGAATATATATGATTCTATATGTGTGTGTTTGTTAAAATAAGTAAAATGAAAAATATAAATTTCAAAGGTCATAAGCTTTCAGGACCGCATTTATAACTTATAACGTGGTAATTTGGTGTATGTCCTTCTAATAAAATTTGCTCCATTTAACATCAAAGTAAATTATTCTTTTCATTTTTATGAATTTAATAAAATAGAACTTTATACAAAAAATTCAAAGCCTAAGCAAGATCTGTATAACATGTTATGATGTATGAAGTCTACAAAAAATATCTGAAAGTCATTTTGTTACTTAAAAAACAAACTTTGATTATTTTGGTAGCAGGAAAATGAAACTTGACCACAATGCACTGAATTCGTCACACACATTTTACCTGTTCCCCTTTCTGTTTTTTTCCCTGCCAGAGATAAAACAAAGGCATTCAAAACATAAATTCCTCTTTCCTATGAAAAGACGACAAAGGATACTTCCAATTATAAAGTATCCATTGTCTTAAAAGGAAAAACAAATTGATCCCCTAAAAACTGGTAAATAACAGAATGCAAATACATATCAAAACAGGTAAAATGGCTGTCAACAAACACAAACAAACAAACAAAATTAATGCCATAAAAATTATCAGTTGTCGTTTACCATTGTCCATTTACCACTAAATAGATCCCTGCTTAATTTTAAAACAAACAATAAGTTTATTTTGGTAGGCCACTATTTATACAAAGTTTTGGTATTAATGGAAGCACAGGATGAAGAATGTGTAATACTTTAAAAGTTATTTACAGAAAACTTAATGTCACTGAAAAAAAAAAATATATCAATAACAAATACTGGTACATGCTATTTTTTAAATACAGTAGCCATGTTGTTTATTTCTGCAGCTTCAACACAAACATCAAAGCATTCAGATACATTTGTACACAAGTTATGATCCATGTTAATTCCAAATTTCATGAACTTTGAAGATGTTGAAACGGGTGCAACTAGTGGTGCAGGAATTGCTTACCTTTACGGAGCACTTGAGTTTTTTTTCACCCATATTTTTTTGGGGAAAGGGGGGGGGTTACTTGATTTTTACGAAGCACTGAAGCTTTTCTTCCCCGTTGCATAGATTGCATTAGCCATATTCAGTATAACTTTTCAGAATTTTTGGTTTTCAATGTCCTTCAACTTTGTATTTGATAAGGCCTCACAACTGTTTTGATTCAAGCGCCACTGATGTGTTTCATGTAGGCCAAAAAAGGGTCTGGCCAAGCAAATTATTAGCTTGGTATCTTTGATTTTTTTTTTTAAATTGGTTAACTCTGCCACATGTTCATGTGTCTGCACCAAGCCAGGAACCTAACCATTGGTTGTTGTATGCCATATCTTAATGTTATTGTCATTTACAGATTATGGTAATGATGGAAGATAGTCTATGTTCAAATTATTCACAGCTTGTAAAGACTGTTTAAATTATTGTAAAGACTCAGGACAGTTAACCAAATGTCTATTATCGAAGACTGCATTTTGACCTTTGGATGTATTTGTTTTTTGTGTTGTTGGGTTGCCACTTTATTGATGTATACCCCAAATCTCATTTTATTAGTATCTAGTACATGTATAATCAGGTTGTCTTCAATTGGGATAGCTGTTTTATTTTACTCATTTATATGTTGCTTTTGCATACTAGAGTTTAGTTCAGATAAAGTTCAATTGCACCAACAATTAAAGTGTAACCAACCTTGGCACTCTTATCTTGCACATCAGCATTGCCTCCTGAACCTTTGACTGTTGTGTCTGGTGTTGGTTTATTAACCTCATCTTCAACACCATTTGGTGCTGTCTCATCTAAATGTATATCTTTAAAAGAAGAGAGAATTCAAATTAACTTAGGTATATTACTTTGTTCCTAAGAACAAACTCTCATTTAAGTATTATTTACATTAAATTTAGCGTCATTTCATAAATTTCAGTCACAATGTATTGTGCGAGACAAACTTGATCGTAGAGGTTCAAATTACCAGATTCTGAATGTAAATAGTGGAAGCCTAATGATTGTCAAATTTTAGAGATTACACTTTGTATTCATTGAACTAAAATAGAAAATATGCATAATTTTTTTTTTCTCTTTTGCAGATAAAAATTTCATTGAGTTCTAAGAGTAGACTTCAATAAAACTGTTTCCCAAAGCAATACATCTGTATAAGTGTATTAGCAAAAGGACATCTAGAGGTCAGCATAGGGTTAAATTTTTGGAACATGTGACTATTACATCAAAAAAGTTTTATAAAACTTAAAGGAAGTGAATTTCTTTTGATACTAATTCTGGTCTTTTAGGGGAATAAAAACAAGAATGCATGTGTTATCAGGCTATGCATACCCTAGCTACGGTTCCGCAGCTATGCATACCCCAACCCATGATTCAAAGTATTGGCAAATAGGAAGTAGGGATCTATGAAAATGTGAAGAAAATATGTTAGACAGACAGAGGGACGAAAGGACGCACAAGGTGACTGCAATATAGCAACTGGCCTAGAGGGGATATAATATTGTCTTTTAGGAATTTCAATGATAAAAGGAGAGAACTCATTATATTAATATTGGTGAAGGTTAACTAATATTGGGTATTACGACCCTCTGGTACATTGAACATGCTAAAACTACTTTTCCCTCAGTTTTTGATTGATCTTTACATTATTATTGGTATATATGCCCCTTCAAGTTTCTAAAGCCTTTAAATACCCAAGGCTGATCATGAAGAAACTGAAAATTATTCATGCGTTATTGGACAAAATGTTAAATGCGTAATGCTTGTCGAGACTGTTTGAAGACTGTTTGACAGCATCTTTTTAACATTGAAAATGTAATAAGTGGTATATTGTAGTACAGCAGCTTTTCTTCCCTGTCTTAAAGAATAATCGTGTTATTATCAGAAAAAATATTTTAATATTAGTAAGAGTTAGTGAACATTAGTAATATAAAATAATGCTGAATATTTTGTAATACTGAAGAAAATGTAATATTATGTACTTCTTTGTCATTATAGCATAAGCATTGGCAATACATAATGTGTCAACCAATTTCTTGAAAATGGTGATTTACTAAAATTTTACCAACTGTCTGAAAAATGCTAGGCATTGAAATAAAAATTACTTGAGGATAAAGTAACCTGAAACAGATGTTTCACCATAGAAGTATTGATTGCAATACAAGCATCTATCAACATTGTTAAAATTAGTTCTACATAAAATTCAAATTTAACTGACCAGTTGAAGGAAAACTGTTAACACATGTATTGTTTACATTGTAATAAACAGAAAAAAATGTTCATGTGTACCATACATACACATATGTATAAACAATATTAGTAAATGTAATTGCAGAACGCTGAAAAGTATATTCAAACAAGTTAAGTCATTAGTATGTTTGTAGCTTCCATGTCACGAATGTGACCTTTTACATAAATATAATATTGTATATATACAGCATTATATATCATATATATATTTCTTTTTGGAAGGGATGCTTCAATGGAAATTATATAATACAAATCCATATGATTCTTCTATTTACATGTAAATAACATACATATATTACACCTGACAACCGGAAATGAATCTGAACAAAAACTGTTTTAATACAAGGATTTGATTTAAACATTTCAGAAAATTATTAAAGGTAAATTTCCAGTAAACACTTTAGAGTCTCCAAGCAGATCAACTTGAAGCTGGCATCTGGAAATTCCAAGCAATAAGCAAATGCATCAACATATGAATCTACTTAGCTTTGTGGTCTTGTTAATTTTGAAATAGACCATGTACTGAGAGAGGAAAAGCCTTAAGGAATTCAGCTAGCATTTTAGTTGCTGTTGTTGAAGCATTAAAAAGTAAGCCTTACACACGAATAAAAGTTCTGTTATTTTCCAGAAAGATTAAAATACTACATTATACATAAATATCCCATTTTAAAACAAAGCAGTTTTGAACTGTCAGAAGTTACCAGTGTTAAAATAATATATCAATCCAACAATGCATAAAATCCAAGCACAGCACTTGTGTTCCTTTTCAAAGCTTTCTTATCAAATCATACAAGTATCAACTTTTAAAAACAACCAATAACGTCAAAATTGAAAACCATCAAAACACTCTCAGAAATTGAGGAATACGATAAAAAGTAGCAACATTGGGTACCAAGCTATTTTCAAAGCATTACCTACAGAGTTTTCAATAATTCATCTTTTACTTTTCTTCACACATTTTGCCAACAGAAAAATATTAAGAAATTTGTAAGTATTTAGTAGCTGAAGCTTTCAAACTCTATCTTAATACAGGAGAGAAGTTTGCCAGAATAAAGTTTGCTATATTATATTATACACCAATACTACAAAGTACTACACAAAAACCAATTTACAGCAAAGCATCTTGATATGTACCTGATAGAGTCGGATTGTACGATTCAACATAATCTGGAAATCGTGACATCTGAGCGTAGGAGAACCGACTTGACGGAGGCCTCTCAACGAGTCGGTCAGTACCACTGTCCATGTTTTATAATTAGCCTACTTTGTCTGATTATAAAGTGTGTTTATCTAATAAAATATAAAAGATAAGGATGTCTGACAATTTTATTGTTTACAAAAGGAAATATATATGAGGAAGATATTTAAGATGAGATTTGCATAAGGTGAATTACATTGAAAGTTAAGTGTTGTGTTGGACATTGTGTTAATGTATTTGTATACATAGGGAGTAGATTACAATCAAGCAGAGGGCTGTGGACAAACTATGCAATCTTAGTTACGATTCGTTAGACTTTATCATCTCACAACAGCAAAATAAATAATTACTAATAATTTCACATTGAAAATGAAATTATTTATTCCACACTAGATAGTTGTAAGAGAAAGCTGATTAATTAGATATAGGAAGATGTGGTGTGAGTGCCAATGAGACAACTCTCCATCCAAATAACAATTTATAAAAGTAAACCATTATAGGTCAATGTACGGCCTCAACACGGAGCCTTGGCTCACACCGAACAACAAGCTATAAAGGGCCCCAAAAGTACTAGTGTAAAACCATTCAAACGGTAAAACCAACGGTCTAGTCTATATAAAACGAGAAACGAGAAACACGATAAATTACATAAACAAACGACAACTACTGTACATCAGATTCCTGACTTAGGACAGGTGCAAACATTTGCAGCGGATTAAACGCTTTAATGGTACCAAACCTTCCTTTTTCTGAAACAATAGTATAACATCACAACATAGAATAAAACACTGTGATAGGCGCAGCTTGATACGACCGCAGAGGTCGAACCCTGAATAGTTGGGGCAAGTATGGACACAACATTCAAGCTTGATACAGCTCTGAATTTGGATTGTGATTAAATATTTGACACAGCATAGGTTTCTGACACAGACTGAATGTGGTCTAAGAACTTAAAATTTTAAATTGGACATTCACCTATTATGGTCCAATATCCAAAATCTAAATACATGGTTAGATTCAGCATATCAAAGAACCCCAAGAGTTCAATTTTGATGAAATCAAACAAAGTTTAATTTTGGACCCTTTTGACCTCAATGTGGACAAAGTTGATAACGGCCCCAAAATCAAAAATCTAAATACATGGTTAGATTCAGCATATCAAAGAACCCATATATTCAATTTTGTTGAAATCAAACAAAGTTTAATTTTGGACCCCGATTTGGACCAACTTGAAAACTGGGCCCATAATCAAAAATCTAAATACATGTTTAGATTCAGCATATCAAAGAACCCTATGAATTCAATTTTGTTAAAATCAAACTAAGTTTAATTTTGGACCCTTTGGACCTTAATGTAGACCAATTTGAAAATGGGACCAAAAATTAAGAATCTAAATACACGGTTAGATTCGCATATCAAAGAACCCTAATAATTCAATTTTGATGAAATCAAACAAAGTTTAATTTTGGACCCTTTTGACCTCAATGTGGAAAAATTGATAACGGGCAAAAATCAAAAATCTAAATACATGGTTAGATTCAGCATATCAAAGAACCCCATATATTCAATTTTGTTGAAATCAAACAAAGTTTAATTTTGGACCCCGATTTGGACCAACTTGAAAACTGGGCCCATAATCAAAAATCTAAATACATGTTTAGATTCAGCATATCAAAGAACCCTAAGAATTCAATTTTTGTTAAAATCAAACTAAGTTTAATTTTGGACCCTTTGGACCTTAATGTAGACCAATTTGAAAACGGGACCAAAAATTAAGAATCTAAATACACGGTTAGATTCGCATATCAAAGAACCCCAATAATTCAATTTTGATGAAATCAAACAAAGTTTAATTTTGGACCCTTTGGACCTCAATGTGGACCAATTTAAAACGGGCCCAAAATCCAAAAACTTAATACACGATTAGATTCAGCATATTAAAGAACCCCAAGAGTTCAAGAATAAAACCCCATTGAAATTGGTCAAGAAATAAGCAATTTATACAAAAGTATCTTCTTTTGCACAATACTGTGCAATTGAATATTTCTTGCAATTGCGCAATACTGTGCAATTGAATATTTCTTGCTATTGTGCAATACTGTACAATTGACAATTT
Organism: Mytilus coruscus; assembly: GCA_017311375.1. NCBI lineage: Eukaryota > Metazoa > Mollusca > Bivalvia > Mytilida > Mytilidae > Mytilus > Mytilus coruscus. The sequence goes on along the minus strand of CM029603.1, from coordinate 48,581,451 downwards.
CTTGCTATTATGCAATATTGTGCTATTGATATTTCTTGCTATTGCGCAATACTGCAATTGAAGATTTCTTGCTATTGCGCAATACTGTGCAATTGAAAATTTCTTGCTATTGCACAATACTTATTATATAATAATTTACACATCCTGTTAGGTGTGTATCTCCTGTCATATCATTATTATTTGCTTTAAATATAAATCAGAAATAACCAACTTAAAATGGAAAATTTTAAAGAAAAAAAGGAAAAAAAGAAACCCCCAAATTTTTGAACCCCTTATGATTCATCACCCCAAACTCAATCCCAGCCTTCCTTTGAGGTATGGTACTTTGCAGTACAATTTCAGAGAGATCCATACACTTGAACACAAGTTATTGTCTGAAACTAGAAAATGCTTATTTTGGCCCTTTGGCCCCTAATTCCTAAACATTTCAGGCAATTACCCCAAACTCAATTCCAGCTTTCCCTTTGTGATATGGAACCTTGTAGTACAATTTCAGAAAGATCCATACACTTACACACAAGTTATTGTCATGAAACTAGAAAATGCTTGTTTTTGCCCTTTTGGCCCCTTATTCCTAAACGTTTCAGGCAATTACCCCAAACTCAATTCTAGCTTTCCTTTGTGATATGGAACCTTGTAGTACAATTTCAGAAAGATCCATACACTTACACACAAGTTATTGTCATGAAACTAGAAAATGCTTGTTTTTGCCCCTTTTGCCCCTAATTCCTAAAATTTGGAGGCAATTACCCCAAAATCAATCCCAGCATTCCCTGTGTGATATGGAACCTTGTGGTACAATGTCAGAGAGATCCATACACTAACACACAAGTTATGTCTGGAAGTTACAAAATGCTTATTTTTGGCCCCTTGGCCCCTAATTCCTTAACTGTTGGTACCATAACCCCAAAATCAATCCCAACCTTCCTTTTGTGATATTGAACCTTATGGTAAAATTTCATAGAGATCCATTCACTTAAACTAAAGTTAGAGTGCGAAACCAATGCGTCTTGGACTCGATGACGATTTACGACGACGACGACCTAACGCCAATATACCAATATACGACCACAAAAATTTTTTGCGGTCGATAAAACACACGATAAAACATCAATTGGAAGGCTTAACTCAATCAAAAACTGCATTTAATATTTAAGCATAAAATTAATATATTCATAAATTTTTCAAACTGTTTTTACTATTTCAACTAATTCATTCATTACAAGGTGCTCGAAGATGCATCATTTCTCAATATGACATTGTGGAAGGACTGTAACAATATTCCTTCTGTCAAACTTTCATTGTAGCGGTAACCATCTTACTTAAATTAATTCATAGTTAAGGATGTGATGTCTTGAAGGCCTTGATGTGTAAAAATCTTTTATATCAATTTACATTATGAATTTAAATTTTATCCTTGATACATGGATGAGTGCTTGTACTATCCAAACTTCCATTCTGATTGTTATTTTTTTTCCACAAGACTTAATTTAAGGTATTTTACAGTTAGCTAATGCCATGTATATATGTTGTAAATGGATAATATAAATCATTAAAGTTCTGTCCTAAGGCAGTAGTATTTCACATAAAAACTATAATTGTCTCATCACAAGAATATTGTTAGTGATATTTTCAATAACCAATACATATTATCTTATTGAATATTGAGAATCTACTATATATGCCCTTGATGACCTACTGGCTAATTGAAATTGCAAACATTCTGGGACACAATTGTGGTCATTTTTTATCAGATAAAATTAACCTAATATTTCATGAAATGACACTGGACACCAGATCAAATCATGACAGTTTATGGAAATTAAGGAAGATACATGGGTTTGTTTGTGCATGAATGAAATATAAAACTTACTCTTAAAGAAAATGATATTTCACAAACCTATTTTCACCTTAAATAAGTCACCTAGAAAGATCTTCCTGCATAAAAAAGTGTAAATTTTACTATTATTTCCTACATATTTGTGTGAGAGTACAAGGTCATAGATCAAGATCCAGGTAAACATAGTAAACATTTATTGATACCTGGATGATAAAATAAGAAATTTGACAAGGTGTGCATGGGGAAGCTTCAGGTGTAATTGGCTTATAATTTGATAATGTATACAAACCTGAATTGAAAATGAAATATAATAAATGGAATATTGAAATAAGTCAAAACTGCTTAAATCTTTACTTTAATCTCAAACTATTCAAACATTTCATAGGCAGAGAATTGAAGACTTTTGTAAGGAAAGATGATGAAAATGCAGTGTGTGCAACAAATTTCTTACTCAAACTTGCAAATAAAAGGTCTCATGCTATAGCATCAAGACTGTGCTATGCATTACAACAATAATGGCAGAAAACTTCAAATCTCCCAAGTTTTCAATATCTGGCCTGCATGTTCTTCAAGATGATTGCTGTTCATCAGAATGTCCAATAAACACAACAACTCACATTTTATGGAAACACTTAAGAGTCTATTGGGCTACAAAAAATTTAACTATGATCAGGTTACATAATGTTCAGAGAAGTTTGATCAGTTTATATGTCAAACACCCTCCTTTTTCTCAAAAAGCTTCCACTATGTTGGTCATCTAATACAAGAAAGTATTTATGTAAAACCCTATATCAAAGTAAAGTTCTACAGGACAAGAAGTTTCTTGAAATTCTAAATCCAGCATGAAATTTTTAATCTATTTTTGCACACTGTAATTCTTCAAAAGACGGATAAACAAGAATGTGTCCATAGTACATGGATGCCCCACTCGCACTATCATTTTCTATGTTCAGTGGACCGTGAAATTGGGGTCAAAACTCTAATTTGGCATTAAAATTAGAAAGATCATATCATAGGGAACATGTGTACTAAGTTTCAAGTTGATTGGACTTCAACTTCATCAAAAACTACCTTGACCAAAAACTTTAACCTGAAAAACTTTAACCTGAAGCGGGACAGACGGACGAACAAACAAACGGATGCACAGACTGAAAAACATAATGCCCATAAATGGGGCATAAAAATCTGAACTTTTATATTTCAAGTGAATACATGATGCAAGATTTTCAATTTCATATAAATGGACAGGAAAGCAAATTTGTCTAATGCAGATATTATTATTATAGACCTTGATGCTATTTAGTCCAATCCGGACTAAATGTCGATAAGGTCTTTTGATACATTACATTTGTACAGACCATTATATCAAGAATTCTATTAATTTTTACTTTAGCGTCAAAAGTTCATAATATCAAATCAACATGAACATTCCAAGATGAATCAAAATATAACAAATACTTCACAACAGAAAACTAAAAAAAAACTATAAGATCTTGTAACTCTTGAATATGCATGGAATTAAAGACATTGCATATATATAGCTAAGCTGTTATACTATACTGTGAAAACTACTTATTTGTACAGGCAGCTAAGTTATCATGGTTTCTAGAAAAGGAGACGGTATGATAAGGCCACTTGTTTGGTTTCTTTTTTAGATTTGGAAATTAAAATCTATCCCATAATATTCTTCAGATGTTAACAAGACATCAATTATCAGCATTTACACACATTTTTAAATTTTGTCTCTGAGGCTTTCTTACATTTGGTAATGCAATTTTGCAAAAAAACTGCCAAAATATCCTAGTTAGAGATCTTGCCATTAATATTTGGGTACTAACCAAAAACTTACACCAAAAGATATGTTGCTACAAGTTATCTTATGCAAAGATGTTAATGTAGATAAAAATTTATTTTTAAGGTAAGGTATTGGTTCTATCTTATTTTATAGTGCTAATCACTGTATGTCAGAACACCATTTCAGGTCAAATATGTCAAATGACTGACTTTTCTGCACTTTACTGTCCAGATAACATTGCATATATCATCCTATCAATTCATCAATAAAATCAGCTTTATTTAAAAAAGATTGAATAATTTTACAGGGCTCCTATATCATTTTCAAAACAAAAATGTGTCCATAGTACACAGATGCCCCACTCGCACTATCATTTTCTATGTTCAGTGGACCGTGAAATTGGGGTCAAAACTCTAATTTGGCATTAAAATTAGAAAGATCATATCATAGGAACATGTGTACTAAGTTTCAAGTTGATTGGACTTCAACTTCATCAAAACTACCATGACCAAAAACTTTAACCTGAAGCGGGACAGACGGACGGACGGACGGACGAACGAACAAACGCACAGACCAAAAACATCATGCCCTCTACTATTGTAGGTGGGGCATAAAACGTATTATCATAAACTGGAACATAAATGATATCAAAGTTTGTATTCCACTTAATCTTAATTTGAAGTTTCTACACTTTGGATTCATTTGTTTTTGTGGGTACAAAAGTTTCGTGGAATGAAGAAAAATCGTATTTTCATGGATATTTGATTTTGTGCTTTTGCCAAAGTCTGCATACAAGCCTTAAGAAAATTTATACTTTGTTAAACATTTAAATTTGGGGTTCACCTGTCCCCATGAAACCCACCAAAATAATAATGAATACACAGAATTACACCAATCTATGAAATTTACTAACCCACAAATAACTTGAAACTTTCACAGTATAGTACCTGGAACATTTGCAACTTTTGTATCATTGAAAACAAAAACACCAAAAGAATGGTGTGACACCTACCTTTTCCATCCCAAGTATATATTCCTAGATTATAAAGTATATAAATGAATAATATAAATCATTAAAGTTCTGTCCTAAGGCAGTAGTATTTCACATAAAAACTATAATTGTCTCATCACAAGAATATTGTTAGTGATATTTTCAATAACCAATACATATTATCTTATTGAATATTGAGAATCTACTATATATGCCCTTGATGACCTACTGGCTAATTGAAATTGCAAACATTCTGGGACACAATTGTGGTCATTTTTTATCAGATAAAATTAACCTAATATTTCATGAAATGACACTGGACACCAGATCAAATCATGACAGTTTATGGAAATTAAGGAAGATACATGGGTTTGTTTGTGCATGAATGAAATATAAAACTTACTCTTAAAGAAAATGATATTTCACAAACCTATTTTCACCTTAAATAAGTCACCTAGAAAGATCTTCCTGCATAAAAAAGTGTAAATTTTACTATTATTTCCTACATATTTGTGTGAGAGTACAAGGTCATAGATCAAGATCCAGGTAAACATAGTAAACATTTATTGATACCTGGATGATAAAATAAGAAATTTGACAAGGTGTGCATGGGGAAGCTTCAGGTGTAATTGGCTTATAATTTGATAATGTATACAAACCTGAATTGAAAATGAAATATAATAAATGGAATATTGAAATAAGTCAAAACTGCTTAAATCTTTACTTTAATCTCAAACTATTCAAACATTTCATAGGCAGAGAATTGAAGACTTTTGTAAGGAAAGATGATGAAAATGCAGTGTGTGCAACAAATTTCTTACTCAAACTTGCAAATAAAAGGTCTCATGCTATAGCATCAAGACTGTGCTATGCATTACAACAATAATGGCAGAAAACTTCAAATCTCCCCAAGTTTTCAATATCTGGCCCTGCATGTTCTTCAAGATGATTGCTGTTCATCAGAATGTCCAATAAACACAACAACTCACATTTTATGGAAACACTTAAGAGTCTATTGGGCTACAAAAAATTTAACTATGATCAGGTTACATAATGTTCAGAGAAGTTTGATCAGTTTATATGTCAAACACCCTCCTTTTTCTCAAAAAGCTTCCACTATGTTGGTCATCTAATACAAGAAAGTATTTATGTAAAACCCTATATCAAAGTAAAGTTCTACAGGACAAGAAGTTTCTTGAAATTCTAAATCCAGCATGAAATTTTTAATCTATTTTTGCACACTGTAATTCTTCAAAAGACGGATAAACAAGAATGTGTCCATAGTACATGGATGCCCCACTCGCACTATCATTTTCTATGTTCAGTGGACCGTGAAATTGGGGTCAAAACTCTAATTTGGCATTAAAATTAGAAAGATCATATCATAGGGAACATGTACTAAGTTTCAAGTTGATTGGACTTCAACTTCATCAAAACTACCTTGACCAAAACTTTAACCTGAAAACTTTAACCTGAAGCGGGACAGACGGACGAACAAACAAACGGATGCACAGACTGAAAACATAATGCCCATAAATGGGGCATAAAATCTGAACTTTTATATTTCAAGTGAATACATGATGCAAGATTTTCAATTTCATATAAATGGACAGGAAAGCAAATTTGTCTAATGCAGATATTATTATTATAGACCTTGATGCTATTTAGTCCAATCCGGACTAAATGTCGATAAGGTCTTTTGATACATTACATTTGTACAGACCATTATATCAAGAATTCTATTAATTTTACTTTAGCGTCAAAAGTTCATAATATCAAATCAACATGAACATTCCAAGATGAATCAAAATATAACAAATACTTCACAACAGAAAACTAAAAAAACTATAAGATCTTGTAACTCTTGAATATGCATGGAATTAAAGACATTGCATATATATAGCTAAGCTGTTATACTATACTGTGAAAACTACTTATTTGTACAGGCAGCTAAGTTATCATGGTTTCTAGAAAAGGAGACGGTATGATAAGGCCACTTGTTTGGTTTCTTTTTTAGATTTGGAAATTAAAATCTATCCCATAATATTCTTCAGATGTTAACAAGACATCAATTATCAGCATTTACACACATTTTTAAATTTTGTCTCTGAGGCTTTCTTACATTTGGTAATGCAATTTTGCAAAAAACCGCAAAATATCCTAGTTAGAGATCTTGCCATTAATATTTGGGTACTAACCAAAAACTTACACCAAAAGATATGTTGCTACAAGTTATCTTATGCAAAGATGTTAATGTAGATAAAATTTATTTTAAGGTAAGGTATTGGTTCTATCTTATTTTATAGTGCTAATCACTGTATGTCAGAACACCATTTCAGGTCAAATATGTCAAATGACTGACTTTTCTGCACTTTACTGTCCAGATAACATTGCATATATCATCCTATCAATTCATCAATAAAATCAGCTTTATTTAAAAAAGATTGAATAATTTTACAGGGCTCCTATATCATTTTCAAAACAAAAATGTGTCCATAGTACACAGATGCCCCACTCGCACTATCATTTTCTATGTTCAGTGGACCGTGAAATTGGGGTCAAAACTCTAATTTGGCATTAAAATTAGAAAGATCATATCATAGGGAACATGTGTACTAAGTTTCAAGTTGATTGGACTTCAACTTCATCAAAAACTACCATGACCAAAAACTTTAACCTGAAGCGGGACAGACGGACGGACGGACGGACGAACGAACAAACGCACAGACCAAAAAACATAATGCCCCTCTACTATTGTAGGTGGGGCATAAAAACGTATTATCATAAACTGGAACATAAATGATATCAAAGTTTGTATTCCACTTAATCTTAATTTGAAGTTTCTACACTTTGGATTCATTTGTTTTTGTGGGTACAAAAGTTTCGTGGAATGAAGAAAAATCGTATTTTCATGGATATTTGATTTTGTGCTTTTGCCAAAGTCTGCATACAAGCCTTAAGAAAATTTATACTTTGTTAAACATTTAAATTTGGGGTTCACCTGTCCCCATGAAACCCACCAAAATAATAATGAATACACAGAATTACACCAATCTATGAAATTTACTAACCCACAAATAACTTGAAACTTTCACAGTATAGTACCTGGAACATTTGCAACTTTTGTATCATTGAAAACAAAAACACCAAAAGAATGGTGTGACACCTACCTTTTTCCATCCCAAGTATATATTCCTAGATTATAAAGTATATAAATGAATCACAAAAGCAGGTATTCCTGGTATAAAAATAAAATCTCTGTACCTAGAAGTCCAGCTTCATTTATTTGACTATTTCTGCCACAAATTATAATAACACATAATAAATGCCTTTCAGCTTCATTTACTGTACAAATTGTTCATAGATGAAGGTCGTGTGACATTTATCATATAAAATACAATTTTTATTACCCTATAAACAAATACTTATATTTTATAGAGTTAGTGTACATTGTATACATGTAAGTATACTATTTAACTGCAATAAAGATAATAAACTGTTATCACAGAGATATGTCTCCCCTTTTAGTAATTTTGATAATGCAAATGTTGAAATTAAAATAGCATTACTTTAACATGTAAGTTATGCAAATATTCAAAGTCGATGAACCATGACTGAAGGTACATGGCTAAACAATCTCCACGGAATAAGATGTGCCAATGCTAATACAACTGCATACCAAATACCATTGACTTATTATAAGTCGTTCCCTTTAAACAAACCTAAAGACAAACATTAACTTGTAACTATGTAAAAGTTTCAAAGTCAATGAACCATGATCAGGGTGGGGCTATATAATCTCCATGGAACGATACTTGCAAATGCCAATAAATTTGCATACCAAATATCATTGACTTAACATTAGCAGTTCATCTTAAACTGATCTAATCACAAACTAATACATGTAAACTAAGCAAAAGTTTCAAAGTAAATAGACCATGACTGAGGGGGCGGGGCCAAATATTCTCCATGGAAATGAGATGTGCTAATGCTTATACAACTGAACACCAATTAACATTGGCCTACCACTTATGGTTCCCCTTGAACTGACCTAATCACAAACTAATACATGTAAACTTAGCAAAATTTTCAAAGTCTATACACCATGACTAAGGGGGTGGAGCCAAATAATCTCCATGGAAATGAGATATGCCAATGCTTATACAACTGCATACCAAATATCATTGACCTACCACTAGTGGTTCCAATAAATTGACCTAATCACAAACTAATACATGTAAACTATGAAAAGTTTCAAAGTCAATAGACCTTGACTGAGGGGGCGGGGCCAAATAATCTCCATGGTAATGAGATGTGCCAATGCTAATACAACTGCATACCAAATATCATTGACCTACCACTAGTGGTTCACCATGAACTAGACCTAATCACAAACTAATACATTGTTGACGCCGTCGCCACTGCCGACGCCGGAAACAGCATACCTATGTCTCGCTTTTCGATTCTGTCAAGGCGAGACAAAAACATGTATATGATATATACTTATGGACTGAAAAGTGTGTGGGAAGGGGGGCAAACTTCAGAAGGTAAGAAGAAGAAAAAAAAAGAAAAAAAAAGCTTTTCTTTTACTAATCTGCTGGTAGTTTAGGAGTTATTCATTGTCCTCTCCATTTTTCATTTTATTTTCAATAAATTTATTTTGCCAAAAAAAGGGGGTACCATAGTTCCCTTAGTTTTAAATCTCAATTAATTCTATTCATAAGCGCAAACATCAACAAATTAATGAAATCAATGACAGAAAAAACAAAATAATATTTCTTACTTATTTGAAATTATTGCATACTTTCTATCATTTTGTGTCTTAATACAGTAATTTAATTTCATACCTTACATTTTTTAATTATCAAACTAAACCACATTTTAAGATTTTTTGGTCTCTGTTTATTTCACTTTGTCTAATATTTTATATACAAGTTTCCTTTTTTTTCAATAGATATGTCTTTATTTGCAGATTGTGATACCTAAGATTGCTGTGATGATTTGCACCATATTTATTAAAGTTTATTGTTAAAATTTAGAAATTAATTTTACTGCTCTGGTGTGTTCAAAGGAGAGAACACTAGACATGTGAGTTAACTCACAAAAGATACTCCCTGCAATATTATTACCATACACAAGGACTTCACTATACAAATCCTTGCCATACATTGTAAAATCAAAGTCAGTTTGATTATCTCCCCTTCGGCATGTAGGACAGTGGACTGAGGTTATCTCCCCTTTAGCATTAAGCACATCCTCAGGGTACATGTAGTGTTCTACACTGTGTAAAGTTTCATCAATATCAAACCAACCAGTTTGGAATTTTGCTTACAAGGGATATGAACAGGCAAACAGTCAGATGAACAGATAGGGTGAATCCTATATATATATGTATCCCCCAAAAAACTTTGTTTGCAAATGGTGGATAAGGATAGGGTTAGGGGTAATAATATTTGATTTTATAACTGCTTGATAAGCAGATATTACATGTAACCTTGTAATACATTATCATGTTACATGTATCTCAATTTTAATTTGACATGTAAGCCTCAGGGCAAATGACACCTTTGTCTCATTAGATATACATGTATTTGATTAAACACTGACAGCTTTAACCAACAATGACATTCTCTCTCCTTTTGTTGAACTCAGTTTGAGAAAAGATTACTTCAATTTGTCTGGGATGCAGTGTAAACTTTTAGATTTATACTTTACCAACTTAGAACAATTAAGTCACAAAAACTCATCATAAGGTTTGAATTAGGTTTCATTGATATATTGGGGCCTTGGTGGTAAAGAGGTCTAAGTAGTTAATTTACAGCATCATTAGCCTGTAAACACTGAGGTTGTGAGTTCAAACCCCAAATGTTTCAGGTGGGTTTGACTCCAATCTTAATTGACAAGGATTGCCAGTTCTCTTATGGAAGGTCATGCTTCTCTCCAGGCACTCCAGCTTCTTCCACCAATAAAAACTGAATGCCATGATATAGCCAAATAAAGTAAATCAATATGGAATATTATAAATGTATATGTTATAGATTTTGCCTTATACAGATATACATGAACATTTACTAAATAACTGATATTTTGAATTTGAGGACAAAAATTCAGGAATATGAGAAATTAAGCTTTAAAAACCTTAAAAAAGGCTCAACAACACTTCAGAATTACAAACCAGCATGCTAATTTATATGTAGAAAATAGAGATATACACATAGATGTTGAAGAGAAACAATCCACGAGACATTTCTATCTACCCTTTTGCTAGAAATTTAAAGAAAACACTTGTTTTGTGGGTACAAAAGTTTCGTGGAATGAAGAAAATCGATTTTCATGGATATTTGATTTTGTGCTTTTGCCAAAGTCTGCATACAAGCCTTAAGAAAATTTATACTTTGTTAAACATTTAAATTTGGGGTTCACCTGTCCCCATGAAACCCACCAAAATAATAATGAATACACAGAATTACACCAATCTATGAAATTTACTAACCCACAAATAACTTGAAACTTTCACAGTATAGTACCTGGAACATTTGCAACTTTTGTATCATTGAAAACAAAACACCAAAAGAATGGTGTGACACCTACCTTTTCCATCCCAAGTATATATTCCTAGATTATAAAGTATATAAATGAATCACAAAAGCAGGTATTCCTGGTATAAAAATAAAATCTCTGTACCTAGAAGTCCAGCTTCATTTATTTGACTATTTCTGCCACAAATTATAATAACACATAATAAATGCCTTTCAGCTTCATTTACTGTACAAATTGTTCATAGATGAAGGTCGTGTGACATTTATCATATAAAATACAATTTTATTACCCTATAAACAAATACTTATATTTTATAGAGTTAGTGTACATTGTATACATGTAAGTATACTATTTAACTGCAATAAAGATAATAAACTGTTATCACAGAGATATGTCTCCCTTTTAGTAATTTTGATAATGCAAATGTTGAAATTAAAATAGCATTACTTTAACATGTAGTTATGCAAATATTCAAAGTCGATGAACCATGACTGAAGGTACATGGCTAAACAATCTCCACGGAATAAGATGTGCCAATGCTAATACAACTGCATACCAAATACCATTGACTTATTATAAGTCGTTCCCTTTAAACAAACCTAAAGACAAACATTAACTTGTAACTATGTAAAAGTTTCAAAGTCAATGAACCATGATCAGGGGTGGGGCTATATAATCTCCATGGAAACGATACTTGCAAATGCCAATAAATTTGCATACCAAATATCATTGACTTAACATTAGCAGTTCATCTTAAACTGATCTAATCACAAACTAATACATGTAAACTAAGCAAAAGTTTCAAAGTAAATAGACCATGACTGAGGGGCGGGCCAAATATTCTCCATGGAAATGAGATGCTAATGCTTATACAACTGAACACCAATTAACATTGGCCTACCACTTATGGTTCCCCTTGAACTGACCTAATCACAAACTAATACATGTAAACTTAGCAAAATTTTCAAAGTCTATACACCATGACTAAGGGGGTGGAGCCAAATAATCTCCATGGAAATGAGATATGCCAATGCTTATACAACTGCATACCAAATATCATTGACCTACCACTAGTGGTTCCAATAAATTGACCTAATCACAAACTAATACATGTAAACTATGAAAAGTTTCAAAGTCAATAGACCTTGACTGAGGGGGCGGGGCCAAATAATCTCCATGGTAATGAGATGTGCCAATGCTAATACAACTGCATACCAAATATCATTGACCTACCACTAGTGGTTCACCATGAACTAGACCTAATCACAAACTAATACATTGTTGACGCCGTCGCCACTGCCGACGCCGGAAACAGCATACCTATGTCTCGCTTTTCGATTCTGTCAAGGCGAGACAAAAACATGTATATGATATATACTTATGGACTGAAAAGTGTGTGGGAAGGGGGGCAAACTTCAGAAGGTAAGAAGAAGAAAAAAAAGAAAAAAGCTTTTCTTTTACTAATCTGCTGGTAGTTTAGGAGTTATTCATTGTCCTCTCCATTTTTCATTTTATTTTCAATAAATTTATTTTGCCAAAAAAAGGGGGTACCATAGTTCCCTTAGTTTTAAATCTCAATTAATTCTATTCATAAGCGCAAACATCAACAAATTAATGAAATCAATGACAGAAAAACAAAATAATATTTCTTACTTATTTGAAATTATTGCATACTTTCTATCATTTTGTGTCTTAATACAGTAATTTAATTTCATACCTTACATTTTTAATTATCAAACTAAACCACATTTTAAGATTTTTGGTCTCTGTTTATTTCACTTTGTCTAATATTTTATATACAAGTTTCCTTTTTTCAATAGATATGTCTTTATTTGCAGATTGTGATACCTAAGATTGCTGTGATGATTTGCACCATATTTATTAAAGTTTATTGTTAAAATTTAGAAATTAATTTTACTGCTCTGGTGTGTTCAAAGGAGAGAACACTAGACATGTGAGTTAACTCACAAAGATACTCCTGCAATATTATTACCATACACAAGGACTTCACTATACAAATCCTTGCCATACATTGTAAAATCAAAGTCAGTTTGATTATCTCCCTTCGGCATGTAGGACAGTGGACTGAGGTTATCTCCCTTTAGCATTAAGCACATCCTCAGGGTACATGTAGTGTTCTACACTGTGTAAAGTTTCATCAATATCAAACCAACCAGTTTGGAATTTTGCTTACAAGGGATATGAACAGGCAAACAGTCAGATGAACAGATAGGGTGAATCCTATATATATATGTATCCCCCAAAAAACTTTGTTTGCAAATGGTGGATAAGGATAGGGTTAGGGGGTAATAATATTTGATTTTATAACTGCTTGATAAGCAGATATTACATGTAACCTTGTAATACATTATCATGTTACATGTATCTCAATTTTAATTTGACATGTAAGCCTCAGGGCAAATGACACCTTGTCTCATTAGATATACATGTATTTGATTAAACACTGACAGCTTTAACCAACAATGACATTCTCTCTCCTTTTGTTGAACTCAGTTTGAGAAAAGATTACTTCAATTTGTCTGGGATGCAGTGTAAACTTTTAGATTTATACTTTACCAACTTAGAACAATTAAGTCACAAAAACTCATCATAAGGTTTGAATTAGGTTTCATTGATATATTGGGGCCTTGGTGGTAAAGAGGTCTAAGTAGTTAATTTACAGCATCATTAGCCTGTAAACACTGAGGTTGTGAGTTCAAACCCCAAATGTTTCAGGTGGGTTTGACTCAATCTTAATTGACAAGGATTGCCAGTTCTCTTATGGAAGGTCATGCTTTCTCCAGGCACTCCAGCTTCTTCCACCAATAAAACTGAATGCCATGATATAGCCAAATAAAGTAAATCAATATGGAATATTATAAATGTATATGTTATAGATTTTGCCTTATACAGATATACATGAACATTTACTAAATAACTGATATTTTGAATTTGAGGACAAAAATTCAGGAATATGAGAAATTAAGCTTTAAAAACCTTAAAAAAGGCTCAACAACACTTCAGAATTACAAACCAGCATGCTAATTTATATGTAGAAAATAGAGATATACACATAGATGTTGAAGAGAAACAATCCACGAGACATTTCTATCTACCCTTTTGCTAGAAATTTAAAGAAAACACCAGATTACCAAAGGATCTCATTTCTCCTTTAGACATGTAACATACAGTCTTCACATGGTGGAGGTCTCCCTTTTCTATGGTACCAAGACTGAGAAAATTCCAAACTGAACAAACCTTTACAAAACATTACACCATACAGGATTTTTTTTTAATTTACTACAATCATGTTTGTTTGTATGTAATTCAATTCAAACATTTCATACAAGAAAACAATTACAAATCACTTCTATATATATCTGCCTTTTAAATTAGTTTAGAAGACAATAAGTGTGGAAAGAGTCTACTATTTCATTATATGTCTCTCATCTTTATTCACCTTTCTTTCAATGTTCCAACCCATTACCCATCATAAAACACAGAAAATATTTACATACAAGACATCCGCTTGAATTTAAATTAAAAATAAAAGTAAACAAAGAAATCTTTATATTGTTACAGATATACCTACATGGATATATGTCAGAGGTTCCGAAGGTTTTTTTGGACCTCAGAGGCCTTTTGTTCCAGTAATTGTTGAAGCATTACTGTTCCAGTCAGTGTTTTAGCAGTCTTTTACATTATGAGTGTTACAAATTCTTACATCTACACTGGTCATTGCCACATGTCTGACGAACCTTGGGAATGACTGATATGTAACAATTTTGAGAAACCATCACCGTAAATAAATCATTAATTAAATTCATCCAATACTTGTACTATATTTTAAAACACTTGATTCTTTACCTAAACCAACGGCAGTTCTTGCTATTTTGAATTACAAATACATGTTATATATGCATAGAAAAGGGTACTGTATATCTAATTGTTATTTTATTGTTAAAATTTCAACATTCATCAACATCTATAAACCAATAAAAGACTCATAATTATAATCATCAAAGTATTTTAATAACAAGTACCTGTACTGTACATATGACATTATAACTGATGATATTTATGCATGAAATGAATAAAATTAATGTTATAACAGTGACATAAAAAGTAATAAAACAATAGAATAATGCCCATTTTATGTATATTTCAGATAAAAATATATTATAGCAATAAGTTAGTACTGTTAGTATGCAGTATTAAATGTACATAAAGAGTCAAACAGTAATGTTTGAAGAAAACCTAGATTTCAAGAGCAAATAATTTCTTCAATAATTTTGATCTTACAAGAAACATGCCAAACTAGGTTTAATGTTGTATGTTTGGCAAACTGTAATTGTTCATGTTAATAAATATATATACTGGTCAATCTCTATCATTATATTCAGAGAAAGGTAAGATTTGTCTCATATATGCATTTTTAGTCCACAAGTCAATGCTAGAGCTGATTTGATTTTACTCGATAAAACAACTGTTCCTCTGATTAAATGTTTTGGTCGAGTTCTTCAGAGATTGTTGTCTCATGTCCACAACTCATAAAGAGACAGTTTAACTAGTAGTGTTCTACAGTAACAAGTAACCAGAGGCTCCAAGGACCCTGTGTCGCTCACCTGATATTTTGCATGATAAATGCAACTGTTGTACTGTCGTTTAGTTTCAGAGATATAAGACTAAAAAGTGCATTTGAAACCTATGTTTTATCTACATTTTACCCTATGTTCTATTTTTAGCCATGGCAGCCATCTTGGTTGGTTGGCTGGGTCACCAAACATTTTTAAACTAAATACCCTAATAATGATTGTGGCTAAGTTTGGTTGAATTTGGTCCAGTAGTTTTAGAGGAGAAGATTTTGTAAAGATTACAAAATTTACAAAAATTGGTAAAAATTACTTTAAAGGGCAAAACTCCTTAAGGGGTTAACTGACCATTTTGATCATGTTGACTTATTTGAAGATCTTACTTTGCTGAACATTATTGCTGTTTACAGTTTATCTCTATCTGTAATAATTTTCAAGATAATAACCAAAACGGCAAAATTTCCTTAAAATTACCAATTCAGGGCAGCAACCCAACAACCAATTGTCCAATTCATCTGAAATTTGAGGGCAGATAGATATTTACTTGATAAACAAGTTAATCCCTGTAAGGTTTGCTTTAAATGCTTTGTTTTTAGAGTTACAAGCCAAAATCTACATTTTACCCTATGTTCTATTTTTAGCCATGGCAGCCATCTTGGTTGGTTGGCTGGGTCACCACATTTTTAAACTAAATACCCTAATTATGATTGTGGCTAAGTTTGGTTGAATTTGGTCCAGTAGTTTCAGAGAAGAAGAGTTTTGTAAAAGATTACAAAATTTACAAAAATTGGTAAAAATTACTTTAAAGGGCAATAACTCCTTAAGGGGTCAACTGACCATTTTGATCATGTTGACTTATTTGTAGATCTTACTTTGCTGAACATTATTGCTGTTTACAGTTTATCTCTATCTGTAATAATTTTCAAGATAATAACGGAAAACGGAAAAAATCCTTAAAATTACTAATTCAGGGCAGCAACCCAACAACCCATTGTCCGATTCATCTGAAAATTTCAGGGCAGATAGATCTTGACTTGATCAACAATTTTACCCCATGTCAGATTTGCTCTAAATGCTTTGGTTTCAGACTTATAAGCCAAAATATACATTTTACCCTATGTTCTATTTTTAGCCATGGCGGCCATCTTGGTTGGTTTGGCAGGTCACGGACACAATTTTTAAACTAGATACCCCAATGATGATTGTGGCCAAGTTTGGTTAAATTTGGCCCAGTAGTTTCAGAGGAGAAGATTTTGTAAAGTTAATGACGACGGAGACGACAGACGGCGATGGACGACGACGGACGACGGATGCCAAGTGATGAGAAAAGCTCACTTGGCCCTTCGGGCCAGGTGAGCTAAAAATCAAACCAAACCACTGAAGGAAGGAGAGATACAGAAGCTGAAAATCATGGTAATTAAGCAAAACAGCAACTTATTCTTTAATTTATCATGTTTATAATTATCAAATATTTTATTATTACAAAGAACTTTTGCAGCATTGAAATTTGACATGTATTAGTTCTTTTTGTTTTCAGTTTTTAAAAAATAGGGACATTTGACATATATATATGTAATGCATGACGTGTATACATATAAAAGTGAAGAGATGTGCTATGATTGCAAATGTTACAACTATCAACCAAAGGACAAGGGTGTAATCAATTGCTAATCTACTTCAGGTACAGACTTCCAACAATGAGAAAGCCAATATTGAATACTAAGCTAAAAATTGCTGCAGGATATCAAAATGTGAAACAATTTGAAAATTAAGTTTGATAAAAACTGATTAAGGCAAATTTATAACGATTGAAAAATATATACATGTTTTTAATTTTTGTCCCTCTGTCAGAAATTACAACGTCCTAACAGATTATATAAAAGTAAATAAGGGAATTCATCTAAATAAGGAGCAGCAAATTAAAGTTCATGTCCAAAGAGGTAAAATTGCTTGCATTAAAATGTAAAGAATTCTACTTCTATACAAATCTATTAGTATACATACTGTCCTGTTGATCTTCAGCCAACATGTGAAGTTTTACATCATCTTTTTCTGATGCTGCCATTGCTCATATATTTCAAATGTTCAAAAGAAGTTACTTTTTGGGATCTCTGAAATGTAAATGTACATGTAAGTTAATATGATAATAATGGTGCAATTTTTTCCCAATTTAAGGTGAAATTCTCTAGCAAAAAAAACAAAAAGCAAGAAATCTTAATGAAAATTGTTTTGGGCTCTGAACAAATTTGGCAGGGGATGAGAATCTATGAATATTTCTATTATGTCCTTATTTTTATACATTTTATACACTGTAATTACATATACAAGCTTTATTTTACTCATTAAAATCAAAAACAGTAATGTTTGAAGAAAACCTAGATTTCAAGAGCAAATAATTTCTTCAATAATTTTGATCTTACAAGAAACATGCCAAACTAGGTTTAATGTTGTATGTTTGGCAAACTGTAATTGTTCATGTTAATAAATATATATATACTGGTCAATCTCTATCATTATATTCAGAGAAAGGTAAGATTTGTCTCATATATGCATTTTTAGTCCACAAGTCAATGCTAGAGCTGATTTGATTTTACTCGATAAAACAACTGTTCCTCTGATTAAATGTTTTGGTCGAGTTCTTCAGAGATTGTTGTCTCATGTCCACAACTCATAAAGAGACAGTTTAACTAGTAGTGTTCTACAGTAACAAGTAACCAGAGGCTCCAAGGACCCTGTGTCGCTCACCTGATATTTTGCATGATAAATGCAACTGTTGTACTGTCGTTTAGTTTCAGAGATATAAGACTAAAAAGTGCATTTGAAACCTATGTTTTATCTACATTTTACCCCTATGTTCTATTTTTAGCCATGGCAGCCATCTTGGTTGGTTGGCTGGGTCACCGCAAACATTTTTTAAACTAAATACCCTAATAATGATTGTGGCTAAGTTTGGTTGAATTTGGTCCAGTAGTTTTAGAGGAGAAGATTTTGTAAAGATTACAAAATTTACAAAAATTGGTAAAAATTACTTTAAAGGGCAAAAACTCCTTAAGGGGTCAACTGACCATTTTGATCATGTTGACTTATTTGAAGATCTTACTTTGCTGAACATTATTGCTGTTTACAGTTTATCTCTATCTGTAATAATTTTCAAGATAATAACCAAAAACGGCAAAATTTCCTTAAAAATTACCAATTCAGGGGCAGCAACCCAACAACCAATTGTCCAATTCATCTGAAAATTTGAGGGCAGATAGATATTTACTTGATAAACAAGTTAATCCCTGTAAGGTTTGCTTTAAATGCTTTGTTTTTAGAGTTACAAGCCAAAATCTACATTTTACCCCTATGTTCTATTTTTAGCCATGGCAGCCATCTTGGTTGGTTGGCTGGGTCACCACACATTTTTTAAACTAAATACCCTAATTATGATTGTGGCTAAGTTTGGTTGAATTTGGTCCAGTAGTTTCAGAGAAGAAGAGTTTTGTAAAAGATTACAAAAATTTACAAAAAATTGGTAAAAAATTACTTTAAAGGGCAATAACTCCTTAAGGGGTCAACTGACCATTTTGATCATGTTGACTTATTTGTAGATCTTACTTTGCTGAACATTATTGCTGTTTACAGTTTATCTCTATCTGTAATAATTTTCAAGATAATAACGGAAAACGGAAAAAAATCCTTAAAATTACTAATTCAGGGGCAGCAACCCAACAACCCATTGTCCGATTCATCTGAAAATTTCAGGGCAGATAGATCTTGACTTGATCAACAATTTTACCCCATGTCAGATTTGCTCTAAATGCTTTGGTTTCAGACTTATAAGCCAAAATATACATTTTACCCCTATGTTCTATTTTTAGCCATGGCGGCCATCTTGGTTGGTTTGGCAGGTCACCGGACACAATTTTTAAACTAGATACCCCAATGATGATTGTGGCCAAGTTTGGTTAAATTTGGCCCAGTAGTTTCAGAGGAGAAGATTTTTGTAAAAGTTAATGACGACGGACGACGACAGACGACGATGGACGACGACGGACGACGGATGCCAAGTGATGAGAAAAGCTCACTTGGCCCTTCGGGCCAGGTGAGCTAAAAATCAAACCAAACCACTGAAGGAAGGAGAGATACAGAAGCTGAAAATCATGGTAATTAAGCAAAACAGCAACTTATTCTTTAATTTATCATGTTTATAATTATCAAATATTTTATTATTACAAAGAACTTTTGCAGCATTGAAATTTGACATGTATTAGTTCTTTTTGTTTTCAGTTTTAAAAATAGGGACATTTGACATATATATATGTAATGCATGACGTGTATACATATAAAAGTGAAGAGATGTGCTATGATTGCAAATGTTACAACTATCAACCAAAGGACAAGGGTGTAATCAATTGCTAATCTACTTCAGGTACAGACTTCCAACAATGAGAAAGCCAATATTGAATACTAAGCTAAAAATTGCTGCAGGATATCAAAATGTGAAACAATTTGAAAATTAAGTTTGATAAAAACTGATTAAGGCAAATTTATAACGATTGAAAAATATATACATGTTTTTAATTTTTGTCCCTCTGTCAGAAATTACAACGTCCTAACAGATTATATAAAAGTAAATAAGGGAATTCATCTAAATAAGGAGCAGCAAATTAAAGTTCATGTCCAAAGAGGTAAAAATTGCTTGCATTAAAATGTAAAGAATTCTACTTCTTATACAAATCTATTAGTATACATACTGTCCTGTTGATCTTCAGCCAACATGTGAAGTTTTACATCATCTTTTTCTGATGCTGCCATTGCTCATATATTTCAAATGTTCAAAAGAAGTTACTTTTTGGGATCTCTGAAATGTAAATGTACATGTAAGTTAATATGATAATAATGGTGCAATTTTTTCCCAATTTAAGGTGAAATTCTCTAGCAAAAAAAACAAAAAGCAAGAAATCTTAATGAAAATTGTTTTGGGCTCTGAACAAATTTGGCAGGGGATGAGAATCTATGAATATTTCTATTATGTCCTTATTTTTTATACATTTTATACACTGTAATTACATATACAAGCTTTATTTTACTCATTAAAATCAAATATACAAATATTTCAAATTTCAAATAGTTCCACATACAACATGTACAATGTAAATTCAGAATTTGCATAACAATCAGAGGCATCATCCCTTGCCTTACTATTACTTTAATCTTAGATTCCATGACATTAATGACATTGAAACTAAATTTCATCCTTTTAAATCTGTGCAATTTCAATTGTACTGATTTATTTTGATAAATTGTATTGCTTATATTTAAATTTTAATTTAAATATTGTTGGCTCCCTTTGTTACTTATCTCTCATTTGTCTATATTCTTACATTTTTGGGGAATTAAAAAGAACAGCAACTCAAGTATGCTTTAAATATTACTTGATTCCTATGGAACCACCTTTATAAGTGATGTGCATGTTACAATGACATTTAAATTTCAGTTTTCACACTTGGCCATAACACACCACCCTGGCCCAGGCTTGTAAAATTTCTATCAAGCCTGAATTTCTACTAGAAGCAAATAAATCATAAAATAAAACTTTCAAACAAATGAAAGTTTATCATGAAGACTGTCATTTCTATGAATTTTTGGACAGCAACTCAAGCACACAAATTAATGTATGTTAATGTTATATTATAATTATTTATTCATTATCATGAAAGAGCCTTATAAATGTGAATGTGTAGGTTACATGGTAGAAGAATATACAAATTCAGTTTTACTTGAAATGTTTCTGAATGCCTTATTTTATTCTCGGCATAAAATTTGTTATAAGAAGTGAAGTATACTTTCAGGCCTGATCAAATAGAGTGTGAAGGTCAAGGGTTCGATCACCAGCCAGGTCAAACCCAAAGACTTTAAAATTGGTATTTGCTGTTTTTCCAGTAAGCATGTGACAGTTAGGAGAAAGAGCAAGGACAGATCGTCTCAGAGTCAGAGTAATGTGTTCAGATATGACCCATGAATGTTACCATATGAACTACAATGTGAAACTTTCAAAAATTGGTTCAGCTTCTTGGTTTAGTACATTTAGCAGGATTAAAATATCGCTTTAAAATGTTCTCGTCCTAAATATGTATTAAATTTGCCACTTTTAAGGTTGTATCAGTTTTTTATTATTGTGTCTCACATTCTTTAATAGTTTTCTGAAACATCTAGGTGTCATATGACATGTCCATTGAAATGTGTGTCAACAATGGAATTAGCCAATATTATTGAATACATGGAATAGATAGAAAGGAAAATATGAGGTCTACTAAAAATCATTGAATTTCACAATATTGTTGGGGCTGATTGAAATGATTATTTATTGATACAAAGAGAAATAGGCCACCTTATCGTGAAAGGGCCTATTATTTTTGCCATGTTTTCATGTTTTTCTGAACCAGAAGACAACATCAAATCAATGGGTAAACTGAATATGCTTAACATAAACATCACAGAACCAGGTGTACTAAAACTACTTCAAGGCCTTAAAATCCACAAAGCTACTGGACCAGATGGATTGTCAGCTAGACTGTTGAACTTCATAGGCTCTGAAATAGCGCCAGTCTTCACAGTCCTTTTCCAGGCATCCATCAACCAAGGAGTGATCCCAAAGGAATGGAAGAAGGCAGATGTAGTCCCTATATTTAAGAAAGGTACTAAGAACCGCCCTGAAAATTACAGACCTGTCTCACTCACATCCATCACCTGTAAGATGCTTAGCATATAATCACAAGCAGCATTATGAAACACCTAGAAAAACACACCATTCTAACAGACGCACAGCATGGCTTCGGTAAACACAGGTCCTGTGTCTCTCAACTAATAATCCCTATCCAGGATCTTGCCAAAACAGTCGATAACACCAGACAAACAGATGTAATTCTCTTGGACTTCTCTAAGGCATTCAACAAGGTACCACATAGACGACTTATGCATAAATTACATCATTACGGAATACGGGGTAGTCTCCATAGCTGGATTAAAGACTTTCTAAACGAAAGAACACAGCATGTCGTCCTCAAAAACGGAAGATCCAACACTGCACCTGTCCAATCAGGAGTTCCTCAGGGCAGCGTCTTGGGGTCCACCTTATTTCTTCTATACATAAACGACCTTCCAGATTACACAGTCAACAAATCATCAGTAAGACTATTTGCAGATGACTGCCTCTTGTACAGGGAAATAAAAAACAGCACAGATGCAGCACTACTACAAAAAGATCTGGAGACCCTACAAGAATTGGAGAATAATTGGCTCATGGAATTCCACCCCAACAAATGTAAAGTCATTCACATTACCAACACGAGAAGACCTATTAGACAGCCATATAACATCCATGGTCATGTCTTAGAGGAAGTCGAAAGCGCAAAATATCTGGGAGCCAACATCCACCACAAACTGAACTGGACTACTCACATAGACCAAGTAGTAAGAAAAGCCAACAACACCAGGGCTTTTCTACAGAGAAATATATACCAATGCCCACGAAAGACCAAGGAACTCTGCTACAAGACCCTTGTGAGACCACAGATGGAGTATGCCAGCATCATTTGGGATCCACACACAGCAAACAACATTTACAACCTGGAAATGGTACAACGTAGGGCAGCAAGATTCGTTACTGGTGACTACCATCGAACCACCAGTGTAACAAACCTATTACACCAGCTGCAATGGCCAACCCTACAAGAACGCAGAGCTACGAACAAAGTCATAATGATGTACCGCATAGTTAACCACCTGGTTGCAATACCAACATCTTGCTTAATACACCTTATCGCTATTCCCGGCTGACCCGAGAATCTGTCCTGCTTGAACTTTTGACGTCATACAACAATCACTTTTCCATTGTGGCGTCAGATATTTTGTATTGTGACGTCAAATTTTACGGGAACCTGTGTGATGTCCAGTAATGGCGGACAAATAGCGATAAGGTGTATTCCAACAGCAGCAACATTAAGAGGACACAACCAAAGATTTCTTGTTCCATTTGCAAGAACGCAGCTATACCAGCACTCGTTCTTCCCAGACACCATCAGATTATGGAACAGCCTGCCACCAACTACTGTAGCCTGCAACTCAATTGACACATTCAAGTGTGAATTGCAGAAGACAAAGTTGTATTAAGAACTGTGCGCGATTTTAATTGTACATACTATTTTTAACTGCACTGTAAATATTGGTTTGTCTGCACCATGCATCAGTTCGAAAATACACCAGATGGTTGTATGAACTGTACATGCTGTATATGGAAGAAGGAGAAGAAGAAGAAGAAGAAGATGTTTTCAACTTCCCTTGTACTGGGCAACAGGACAACCTTTAATGTCAAACCCTGCTCTTTTCAGACAGTTATTGGTATTATGTTTCAACCAGTCAACTGGTAGAGTATTCGGTTTTGCTCAAATTCTTACACATGCAACCATGTACTTTACAATATATATGTTTGTGTTCTACTTTACATAAATCTTAAAATAGAAATTGAATTAGCAAACGAGGATCAGTTAAATAAATGTTTGCAACATGTGTTTTGCTTTTCTGACAGAAAAATATATCATGCCGGTTTAGTATGCGTTTTGAGAGACGTTACATGTAGAACGAAAAATTTTAATTATCTAAACAAAAATATGGATCGATCTGAATAATATTGAGAAAATTTTACCTGATTCTACTACAATATAAACATAACCAAGCCCTTTCGCCTTGCGTCGGCGACTATAGTGCCAAATTTTAAAGAAAACAATAGAGAATACCCGAACGAAGGTATTCCGATTATTAACAAAAGGCAAAATGTATGGAGCGCAATTTTATCATTTTTTAACAAACAAATTAAGTTGTAGTAAATTCAGCCGTTTTCTTTGATTTAGAGAAAGAAAAGGTGATACAAACTTTTCACAGACACAGAGGAAAAGACAAATGCCGGACAGATGATTGTATTCCAGATAAAGATAGATGTTTCAAAAATCTAAAATCTGGGACGGAGTTCAATGATTATGTAATGTTATCATTTTCCTTTGATAAAACAAACAATGAGTATAACAGGCTATAGGAGTTTTAAATTTCAGCTGAAGATTATTTGGGCCTGTCCCCTTAGTCATGCCAGGAACATATATATTGACTGTTCCTAGGTCATGCGCTATGGACTTTAAAACATTTGCTCAGTTTCCATGTAAAGTTTGAGATCAGGTCAATCAATGGAAACCTTTTATGATAAGTCAACGATATTCGGTATGCATTTGTATTTGCATTTGGATATCTCATGTCCATTGAGATTATTTGACCCTGCATCTTCAGTCACGGTGGATAGGCTTTGTATGTATAGCATAGTTTGCATTTATATATCTGTGTCAACAGTTTATTGTTTAAATAATTATACGACCAGAAACTTGTATTTTGAGATTAAAACTAAGCTAGATATCCTAAAACATGAATAAACGGAAACCGGAAAATTTGTCAAATGTAACTCTATTTTAAAGAAAACAATAATAATTGTTCATACGGAAACTGACAAAATTTGAGTAAAAATCTCAGATTTATCATTTGAAATTGTCAAAAACGCTTGTTAAATTTGTCAAATGTAACGCAAATACAGATTTTTGTCACTGAATACTTTCCTATAAATAATCTGAAAATTTTCAAATCTCTCTACAGATATATAACTTAGTCAAAGGCTTTCTTTAGAAAAAATCATCAAAAAATTTAAAAGTAAATAAAATGTTGATTACGATTTTGTCGAAACCTCCGTTAAGACGTTTTAAAGGTGTGGATAGAACTTTGGCAGTATAGGTGTTATTAATTGTCCCAGAGCCTGAGAAAAAGCAATAGATATAAATTAAGTCGAGTTATTGTAACTGTCACGTGATAAGTTTGGCTATCCATGCAAAAGATAGTTTGTAGATTCAGATAAAGGGATGACTAAACCCGGCCAATGTCTGATTATTAAAATAGACGTGGTGTGATTTCCAATTAGACAACTATCCACCAGAGTCCAAAAACTACGTTGATGCATGTCAGCAACACTAGATCACCGCCCACGGGACTTTGCTTACAAAGAGCAAAACCCATACCGTATAGTCAGCTATAGAAGGACCCGACATGGCAAAATGTGAAACAATTCAAACGAGGAAACCAATGGCCCGATTTATGACAAATTAATAAACAATCAAAACGTACTGAATTGCAGGCTCCTGACTTGGGACAGACATATAAAGAATGTGGCGAGGTTAAACATTTTTATGTGAAACAATTCAAACGAGGAAAACAATGGCCCGATTTATGACAAATTAATAAACAATCAAAAAGTACTGAACTGAATTGAACTCTCCTCTAACCGGGGAGAGCTAATAATGTAATAGCACAACGTAAGAACAACTATTCTAGACGATCCGGTACATATTAAATTTGCTGGTTGGTCTTTTTTATAGACTTCTGTGTGTATATATATTTACAGCTGTTAGTATTTGTTAGTAAATATACATACAATATTACATTCTTAAAAACTTTATAAAAACGTGTCCGAAATATCAATTTAGAAGCTTACCATTAAGATTATTTAACATAATTATCTAATATAACAAATGAACAGATCACCTAACATATAAAGTTTGTGTAGTTTTAGTGGTAAGATATAAATTTTGAGTATGTCTGTAGGTTTTTAAGTAATCGAAGAGATTCTTTTTTTATTAAAGTTGTTTTGTTTGTTTTTGTTTTTTATTTGCACAGATGAATTTTGTAGTATTTTCTCTCATAAGAAATAGTATTTTCTCTAAGAAATAGTTTTTTCTCTTACAAGAACCAATATAGCATATGCCAATTCTATTTCTACTAAACTATGTACACATACACATTGTAAAAATAACTATTCAATCACTGAAAAGTATTGCAAAAGCATTCCCATTCGTATTAAAAATATTCACTCGTTATTATGGTGTCATTATGGGCAATACTTCAAAATTATTGTTTAAACTAGCATATTGGGTTAGGTATCAAGCCAGAAGCAATTCGTTGCTTCTGTTTTTCACCGATTATTGCTGCTTCCATAGCATTATCTTCTGCTGTGTATTTTACTCTGGTTAATGTCGATAACATGATCGGTTTTACTCCCATAACCCCGTTTTTCCCTTGCAACGGACCACAGACTTCAAAAGGTACTCCAGCATCTTCATTTCATTCAACCATCACAAGACGTGTATTCATATTTTCACTCATTTAACTTGCCTGGCATGGACACAGGTCTGTACATAAACGGTTCGGCTCAAGCAAACGCATTCTTTTAAGGACACAGCTTTTCCTTTACAAGTACACACAAGGTCTTGTAGGCAGTCCGAAGACATTTGACCTCTAAAAATACCGGCTTCAAACCATCCTTATCAATCCATTCAAACTTTAACGGAGATCTAAGAGGTGGTTTGGGAAGGTGTGATGTCATCCATATACATTTGTACTTGTCTGCAAAGATGCTCGAAGCAAATGTTGCCTAAATGTTGATTCAAAAGGGGGAAGCTTTGCAAGGCTCATCTTTAGTAGTCGCAAGTTTTACACGTTATTTATTGAGGTCACTGTGCACGATTTTGAATTTACTCCTTTGATAATAAAGCAAAGCTATGAGCTTTCTTGCAACTGAAAGAGATGCATCAACATCACAGTTTGCCAGGTTAACGAAATCGGAAACTACACACCTGTTTTGGGACATTGAAAACCGTTTTTTTTTTATTTATACCAAACATTGCCGGTGTGGAGTCACATCCTGAAATTGCATGCACGGCAGGCAAGCATTGACTGACAATGGAATTTAAAGAATTGCATAGTTCATTTGTAGGTATAAAACATCTTGCATCCTTGGTACTGGTTACAGTTCCTGTTTCAAACCAAAGTTCTACTGCGTTTTTCAGGGAAGAAAAATAGTGGACACAAAGAACTAAAACATCCATGTCAGGCGATTTCCCTATGACTTCCTTTACAGCTACCACTTCCAAACTGTCAATTGTCATACACGGCGTGCAAAATCATACGCGTATCAGCTTCCTCGTGGGTACTGTAAAGGTCGACGAATTCAATGACAGTTTTAGCACAAATGCGTTTAACGATTTGATGATCGGAAAAAGTTCAAGCTAAAGTTAGTTCACTATTATTTGCTAGTTCATTATGTTTCTTTTGGAGATAACAAACAATAAAATTCCCAAGAAACTGGAGCAATGCTTGCTTATTTTCATTGGAAAATAAAATATTTTTCCCGTCTGAAAGGGAGCGACCTTCAATTAGGCAGCGACCATTTGATTTTCTGGGGGGGCAATGGATTTTTTTGGAAAAAAAGTTTGTTTCCAGTTTTTGGAGAAAAAAATAATTTGTTTTTGACCCATTAGAGAAAAAAAAATGCTTGTTTCACCCTCAGCTGCCACTATATGTAATGCTAAAATTGAAAGAAAAAAAATGTTTTCGACTTGTCGCCAAAAAAATAGATTGTTTTTCGCCGAAGGCGAAAAAAAAAAAGTTTGTCCGGAAAAAAAATCCATAGCCCCCCCAGAAAATCAAATGGTTGCTGCCTTACTTTGAGGACCTTCGGTGTAAAGTTTAATCTTCGGTCCCGTTCTGCTGCCTTGATAGAAAGGTTGACGTCAAATATGTCAAAGATATCAACAAAGAAAGTAGCCCTTGAAAAAACAGCAGTGCTGAGATTGGACGATCTCTGTATCCAGGTCACCAAAGGTTTCAATTTTTTAGGATTGATACACCGGACAAGAGACAAACCATTCCTAATCAAAACGGTAAGCGATTTATCGCACTCGGGGAGACAATACGATGTCTCGTTCTCGAGTTGATGGCAAAGATCGGCTTTACATGATTTTTTCATCATGAAAAGGGCTGTAGGGATCGGACCCATCGGAAATGACAAAACCTTTTCAATAGTGACGTCGCTAACACCAATGCTCGACGGAACAGGAGTTCAGGATTGGTGTGAAAATTCAAAGTTTCTCCTGTTCTACATTTTATAATTTTGTTTTCTTCGTTATAGGTCCTCAAATATTTCAATAACTTCGACTGAAGGATAGAACCAAAGAAACTACGTGTTTTGCCTTCCGTCGATAATTGATTTTGCTATTGTGTTACCATCATCAACAGCCGACGTTAAAGAGTTCTGGATGTCTTCTGAAGCGTGCATCCAGTTGAAATGTTTATAAGTGATGGTGGATGGAGTTCTGTGGCGAACGGGTTAGTCATTTTTGCAAGAACATGGTCCACAACTTTCTGAACTTATTCTTCATCTGAAGTCAAATCTGTTGGCTTTACTTCATCATGCTCCACGCTCTTGACATTGATGCAACTAGACCTGGTTTTCATTTCTGACGTAAAGTCTGTAAGCACATGTCGAGTAAGTCACTATCTCATTAGGGCTGGTTTTGGCGTGTTATACAACTGATTCCACCACAACCTTTGAAATCCTTTATGACAGACTTTTCAGTTGTCATGTCGCTCCATACCATTGGACTTTCCAAGCTTTTGATGTATCGAAAACTCACCTCGCTGAAATGCTAATTCTACATTCAGTGGTAAAGTTAGCATATCTATCAGGTAGATAGGCAGCCATCTTGAGTAGTTGATCATATTTGTAACATATATATATACGATATAGGGCAACATGGCAGCAGTGGAGCTCAAGTGAAGAGAACAATTACTCTCTTCTTTTGATCTAACATTATGGAGAAGTATTTAAATGGCTTGCAAAAAACATGTCCCAGAACTTAAATGTGGAGATTTTCCACAACCCCATCTCCGGAACTCTTCAGTCAAAGGCAAAATGTGTGTTTCCAAAGAACCTTCGCCTCAGCAAAATGTTTGGCATCGGCAGTTTTCCCTTTTTGAATCGATGGCATGAACGAATAAAAAAGTGTCCATGTATTTTCTGAAAGTTTGTTTTGATTTTATACAATAAGACTTTTCTGACAAAGTGATATTTAAATTGACGGAATATACAACAAAAATTAAATTAAAATATAAACATATTCAAACAAACTTTGTACATATTTAAGTGAATTTAACTGAAAATATCTGTATATAATAGCGAAAAATATAATAATTTCAAATATCAGGTTGTTTTTTTTTTTAACCGTAAGGTTCAGTAATACACAGAATGTGATGAAAGGGAAGTGATCAAGATCCGTGATGAAATTGCAGTATTTTACTTTATTCTTTTATCGTTGATTTCAGAAGCAGTGGCGGATCCAGAACTTTTCATAAGGGGGGCCCACTGACTGACCTAAGGAAGGCCCCCGCTCCAGTCATGCTTCAGTGATTCCCTATATAATGAACCATATTTTTCCCACAAAAGGGGGGGGGGGGGCGGGACCCCCAGCCCCCCTGGATCCGCCTATGCGAATGCTTTTTAATATTTACGTTCTAAAATTTTTATCATAACAAGTTTTATGAATACTATATGCTTGAAACATTATTAGGTAATAATGACTACTACTATGAAGAAGAAATTAAATTTTGTGTCTGAATTTTCAATAAACATTACTTCACTTTTAAACAGTCAAAACTTAATAGCTAGAAAAAAATTATATTAATTAAATGTAAGCAAATATATTCAAATTTTCATTTTGAAAAAGGGGGGTTGTAAACTTTCCAATATACTCTAGTCATTAAAACGATTTTTTAGAAAAATATGACCATACGAAATTCTTACGACAGGGTGGAAAATAATGTAGACATATTTGTCTATAAGTTAAGACTATTTTTAGCCGTGTGTTATTTGGGGAGATTAAACTCGAAATTTAGACGACTTTTTACACATCTGTCACCGCACTATTAGTTTTCAATGCTGTATAGAGACTTTAATTTACTTTGCACTGCTTGCAATGTTTAAGCTTTTTTTAGTACTTGCAGTTGAAAATATGTTGTTTTATGGCTTTTATTTGCAGATATGTCAAATTTACAGCATCCCCATAAATGATTGTGTAACATCCCCAAACAAAAAACTCTTTATAGTAAATGGAACAATCTCACAATTCCAAAATACAAAGGACACGACATGACAAAATGTGAAACAATTCAAACGAGAAAATCAATGGCCTGATTTATGGGGGGAAACAAATAAACAAAAAACGAGTATTACAGACAGCCTTCAACGACTACAACTGAATTACAGGCTCCTGACTTGGAGCAGACACATAACGAATGTGGCGAGGTTAAACATTGGCAATCATACCACATCTCCTTATTTTTATATTGATTGCAGGGTTTGTTGCTCGTGCTGTGTGGATGCTGTAGAATGTGCCCCCGTGCTTGTAGTGTATGCTCTAGCTTATATTTTACAGTTATGGGTTTTTTGCTTGTGAAAGAGCTGTCTACTAATAACCCCGCCCCATTCTTTATGTGCCTGTCCCAAGTCAGGAGCCTGTAGTTCAGTGGGTGTCGTTGGTTCATGTCTGTCATATTTGTTTTTTCGCAAATTGTTTTGTTATAAATTAGGCCGTTAGTTTTCTCAATTGAATTGTTTCATATTTTTCATGTCGGGGCCTTTTATAGCCGACTATACGGTATGGGTTTTTCTCATTGTTGAGGGCCGTACGGTTACCTATAATTACTTACATCCACTTCATTTTAACTTTCGTGGATAGTTTTCTTGGCAATTATACCACATCTCCTTATTTTTATATTATGAGAGCTCAACTCTCCTCCTCTAACCTGGGATAGCGATTATATAGCACAACATTAGAAAAAAACATTAGAAAAAATTGTAAAAAGAAAAAAAAAAATACAGTTTGAAATAACTAGATTCATAATATTGGCAGGAAGCAGAAAAAAAACCATGTGGTTGCTGAAAGGTATAGTTCAAAGTCAATTACAACTTATAGATAAATTATGTTCTCCCAGGTAAAAGTAT
Organism: Mytilus coruscus; assembly: GCA_017311375.1. Taxonomy (NCBI): domain Eukaryota; kingdom Metazoa; phylum Mollusca; class Bivalvia; order Mytilida; family Mytilidae; genus Mytilus; species Mytilus coruscus. The sequence goes on along the minus strand of CM029603.1, from coordinate 48,549,783 downwards.
CGATCAGAACACATCCAACGGATTTAGTATTAAGACGTCATGCACAGTCTGAGAAAAGCATGACCTTGTGCAATGACAAAATAAAAGTACATAGTAAGTTCGGCAGGATTTAGGACCATACTTTTTTATGACTATAACCAGATTAAAAATCAATGTTAGTACCGTTAATACAATATTTAAAGATTTTCGGTGTTAAATTGATAACCTAAAGTAAGAAAGAGTTTTTTTTATTAATTGGTGTTTTAACGCCACTTTCAACACTATTGTGCTATTTCGTGGCGGTCAGTTTATATTGGTGGAGGAAGCAGGAGTGCCCGGAGAGAACCACAGACCTTCGGTAGGAAAACTGACAGTCCTAGTCAATTAAGATTGGAGTCGAGTGCATCTGAGAAGTGCGTGATTCGAACTCACAACCTCATTGTTGACTGGCTATTGATACAGTAGTTCGACTACTTAGACCACTCGGACACCGAGAGTTTAAATGGCTCATATCTATTTTATAGAATATGTTTGTGTTACAATGTGTTATCGTCTTTGCAAGAGTTTCATTACTTGTTGCAGTGCATAAAGAATATTTCGGAGCTAAGAAAAAATAATCCAGTTACAATTCGTCCTGTCTCGAGATTGTTTTTTTCTGAACTATCCGCAATTGTAGACTACAATTTTTTCATACTTTAAAAATATATTCCAAAAAACGAAGAAAATGTCATGTATATTTTGTCCAAATACACATCATTCAGATTTAGCTTTACAAAAAAAATTCCTCAATAATTTATTGGTTTTGAGACTTTTTCTATCATAAAATTAATATGGACAGTCCCCTTACAGTCAGACCTAATCGTATAAATATTTTCGTATACTCTTGATTGCCTTTATGACAGTTATCAATGATTATATAAATTGTATGGCAAACCATCTCCATCTCTTGGATGAGTGTCATCTGAATCACAGATACCATGGATAAGACAATCAAATTTCGTATCTTACACAACGGTAAAAGACATCAAACAATGAGATTTCAATCAATCAATAAATCATTTGATTAAACCATGGATTAAACAATAAAGTTTCGTATCTTTCACAACGATAAAAGACATCATGAGATATCAATAATCAATCAATCAATCAATCAATCATTTGATTATACCATGGATAAGACAATACAGTTTCGTATCTTACACAACGGTAAAAGACATCAACCATGAGATATCAATCAATCAATCAATCCATATAAACCATTCAATCAATCAATCAATCAATCAATCAATCAATCAATCAATCAATCAATCAATCAATCAATCATTAATCAATCAATCAATCAATCAATCAATCAATCAATCAATCAATCAATCAATCAAATCAATCAATCCAGAAAACCATTTGATTTTATGGGGTGCTTTTTTATTCTTTAATTTAATAATATTTTATTACATTTATCAAACAATTTTATTCTTTGTTCAAACAATTTGTTTTAACCCTCCCCTCTCTCCAAATGTTCCTCTCTACTTAAAGCTAAAGGAAGCCATTACCACGACAGATGGAAAAAATAGAACAACAATTTGGAGTCTTACTCAGATTTGTTACTATGATTTTAGCATTACTTATCCGGTATAATTCCCGAATTAGAATAGCTGTAACTAGTTCCGGTTATTTGCTTACTTCCGCTTGTTGTAGCAACAAGGGAAATTCCTTGTTCTCGTATTTCAAAGCCTATTTAAACAACAATGAACGTTTTAAATTTAATATCAATAGTTCATTTATGGAAAAGTAAATAACAGCACTACAGCTGACAATGTTAACACGAAGATTTTTTATAGACTTTTGATTTTGTAACAGAACAGAGCACCTGCTGATAGTAAAAAAATTGACAGAAGTTTTAGGTTTATTGAGTACGTTTTAAATATCTTAATAGTTAATTCATGATTTCTCACCCAATTTCTATTTTTCTTAGCCAGTTCTACTTGACGAAGACTATTGTCACAGCCAGTAACAGCAGTTCTAATAATGACCTTATTACTATTTGCTGGGAACAGTATATCTAACGGGAAATGAATCTGATAGGCTTTTCAGTATAAAATAGATAAAATCTCGGACTCCACGAGACTTCGCGAAATTTATGGATTTTGGTGGCGTCTGACTAAAAGACTATCGGAACTGCTCAATAAATTAACAACACAATTCTAATCGTAAATAAATACAAGTTTTATCATAAAGTAGATACATTTTGTCATATAAAATGACCATAATAAGTGTAATTTATTTGATGTGAAGTGTTTAATAATGTTTTGAATTTGGGAAGGTAATCGCGCCATTTTTTATTACCATGTTTGCATTCTGTACCATTCTGTGATAAAATGAATGTGATTCTAACAAATTTGAAGTGACAGAATACAAGTATGATACACTGGCATCACTGTTAAACTAGTTTAAATGTCATTTTATTGATATTATCAGAAATTATTAGGATAATAGCGAGTACGTTCTTAACACATGTCCGTTTCCGTATCGTATCTTTGTTACCTATGACCCGACGATAAAATCGGCTACAATTAGGTAGTGTCAAGTCCCGTCAATATATATGTTCCTGCTATTTGTGAATCGGTAAAACTTGATTCAAGATTTTGTGATAACTTAACTGATACTAGTGAATTGTTTAAAAAAAACAGATTTCTTTAAAGAATGTAATGATATTTATTTATTTGGCCAGTTAAACCCAAGAGACCTCTTCATAATCCAACTCCATGCAGGAAGTATAAAACATGATGTCTGCTAGATCTCCTCAAGTGATGATCTTGATTGTGATGCATAGAAAATTGTCCTGAAAGTTGATGACCTTAAAAAGAAAGCTTACATTAAGGAATTAAAGGATAAGATGCTCCCTTGAATATTCCAAATAACCTAAGTAATGATTCACTGTGTTAAGGTTGCAATTGACATGATCATCTACGAATAAATGGAGATAAATAAAAATTACATTATTTACAAGTTACACAATAACACTATATTTACATGCTGAAAACACACAGATTGTACTGCTCATCAATTTAAGTGTACTAGACCGTTGGTTTTACCGTTTGAATGGTTTTACACTAGTACTTTTGGGGCCCTTTATAGCTTGTTGTTCGGTGTGAGCCAAGGCTCCGTGTTGAAGGCCGTACATTGACCTATAATGGTTTACTTTTATAAATTGTTATTTGGATGGAGAGTTGTCTCATTGGCACTCACACCACATCTTCCTATATCTATGTATATGATTAATATGTAGAAGGTCTTACCTATGTGAAACCACGAAACATTATAACATGAGGCAGGTGCTGCATCATGAGCTCTCAAAAGGTTATAATGTACATTGTATTTGTTTTTAACAAGTGGATTTTGCATGTTCGTTTTAATTGTCTGCAGCAGTGTCAAATGACTTGTCACCTAAGGTGCTCACTAAATTCTTCTATTTTTACAGTCCCATATATTATTCGAATATTATGATTTAAGAAAACTATGTCTTCAAAAAATGGATGAACAGATTGTTATATACATGTATTTATAACTTTTGTCCATGTTTGTTGCATTTTTACACACCATCAATTCACTGGAAGTTTTATGTTGAATGATTTTCAGGGCCATAGTAATTACCACAGACCCAAATAGACCCATCTATCATTTCAGTTCCATTTGGGAGCATGTGATGAAAAAAGTATAATTTAAAGCTTAAAGACATATATCTATAATGGTGGGGAAATTTTTCATACAGCCTTCAAAGGTTTTATTCAAGTCATTATAGATTCCAGGAAGTTTTCAAATGTTTCAGTCTATAATGTGCATGTTCAAGTGCCCTGCACAGAATTGTGATAGCTTTTCATTCCTTGAAATGTATTTTTTTCAGATAACTTTTGGTGTTCATTTAGATCCATTAAACAATTATAACTGTATTGCATTTTTGGACTTCAAGTGGTTTTGAAAAATATTGCTGTGAGAGGAACCTGGAAAAAACTAAAAAAGAGACTAAAAATATGTCTAGTCTTGGCTGATGGTATATGCTAAAAGCATGGTTGCATACCCCCATCTACTAGAGTTTTAACATTATGCAACTACAACACTTTTCACTTTTTCAGTTATTGTTAGTGTCAATGCTTAAAATCCCTTTCTATATTCTCTACAGGTTATGCATACTTCAAGAATTTTGTTTTTCTACACATGTATGCAAATTTCAACTTTCACAGGATAATCATCTAGTGCAAAACTTGATATTGCTGATTGATATATCATCACCGTCAATGCAAAAGTAAAATCCCAGTTTTTGGAAAGTAACATTTATATTTAATTTTCCCAAAGAGTGTCTTTAAAGAACAACATTCAACACCTTATTACTTTTTAATATGAATTTCCATTAAAACGTTTAAACCCGCTGCAGTTGTTTGCACCTGTCCTAAGTCAGGAATTTGATGTTCAGTAGTTGTCGTTTGTTGATGTGGTTCATAAGTGTTTCTCGTTTCTCGTTTTTTATATAGATTAGACCGTTGGTTTTCCTGTTTGAATGGTTTTACACTAGTAATTTTTGGGGCCCTTTATAGCTTGCTGTTCGGTGTGAGCCAAGGCTCTGTGTTGAAGACCATACTTTGACCTATAATGGTTTACTTTTATAAATTTTGACTTGGATGGAGAGTTGTCTCATTGGCACTCATACCACATCTTCTTATATCTATTGAAGAGAATTTCTGTGCTATTTGATTTCTAATGAAGTAATTTCACAAAATAGTTCTGAATATTTATTTTTGGTAAACTTGTGCTGTTTGCTGTCCCATTGATGTTTACAGACATTTCCTATAATCTATCAATTTTTTTCATCTTTCAGGTTGAAAATATGGAAACTTCAGGTTTATATCGCTGCGCTGGTGACATAATTTACAATGACCAGGAGCCAGTACCAGGACACATCAGTGATGTACAGCTTAAGATGTACTCAGAGACCAGTAACTTTCTACAGTATCTTAAACCGCTAACACCACAGAATCCTTACTTCTTTGGACAGATTAGATCACTGTGTAAGTTTAAAGACAAAATATATTGATTGATTAATTGATTGATTGTTACAGTTTAAAAACCCCTTTCGGCACTCTTAGCTATATTGTGGCTGCCAATTTTTATTGGGGAAGGAAGCCAGAATGCCGGAGAGAACCACTGACTTTTGGCAGGAAAACGGCAATCCCTAGCCGACTATATGGTATGGGTTTTTCTCATTGTTAAAGGCTGTATGTTTGCCTATAGTTGCTTACATCCACTTCATTTGAATTTGGTGGATAGTTGTCTCATTGGCAATCATACCACATCTCCTTATTTTTATAATCCTAGTCTATTAGTGACTAGTGATATGCAGTAGGTGAACTACTTAGTCCACTCAGCCACTTAAAGGCCCCTGTGACAGAACAGAAAGGATATTGGTTGAATATGCATAACACAATATCTTACTGCTTGTATAGTTTGAGTTTGATAGAATGATTGCTGCTTATTTAATGTCAAGTGGCAAATATGTCATCAATGTTTTGGGCAACTTTCAGTTTGAAAAAGAGGAGGTATTATTTAGAGCAATTTATATTTTATGCAAGAAATTGCAAAAAATCAAAAATTCCATATTCATTTCAATCTTATTTTGATAAATGCACAGGATTATATCATCTGTACACTTTGGGCAAAAATATCTATTGTTCAGTGACTATGACATCATATACATATGTCGAAATTGATGTATTTGACCTAAATGGTATTTCAACACATAGATTTTAGCAAATTTATGATTCACACCTTTGCAACAAAGAAAAATATCTTACCTTCATCACATCTTTGTATAAACTAGAAGCAACAGCTGATAACCAATATTCAAATTTCATAAATCCATTGATAATAATTTATAAATCAAAGACTGAGAGAATAGCATGAACTATAAAAGGAGTCAAATATGGTGTGTCACTAGGATATATTTAAAACATTTATGTTTTATATTGTTTTCTGATTTATATGAAAATAAAATGTTTTGATATATTATAAATACTTCTGATATTTTGGAATTGATATAATTCATAGATATATTATGATATTCATATATTATGATTTAAATATATGATAAGGAACATTTAAAAAAAACCATGCTTATAATATAACGGAAATGCATGTATGTTAATCTGATATATGATATACAATATTTGAATATTTTTTTAAATATATGAGTATTCTTATATCTTTGGGTATGTTTTTATGAAGCTGAGGAAATCACAAAACATGAACTTCCAAAGTCCAATGAAAAAAAATAATTTGTGAATTTGAAATTTTATTAATACAGAACAAAGAAATTGGTATAGATTGGGACATAGTAATTTAGGGATTGTTCTTGGTGTCATTGCATGGGTGCTGTTCAGTTAGTGAATACCCAACAACGTCTTTTATTCATAAAAAAAATGATTTCATCAGAATTGGAAAACAAATTTAACAGAATCCACATTACCAGTTCAATTCTTTTTTGTAATGATTTTAAAGTTATTGTTAGTTTTTTTTGTCAGTAATAATTCTTATCTCTTTTTCATAGCAACCAAAAGCAAGGTTACTATAGGTATTGCTGGCCCAGACATCAAAGATGATGCTCATCCAGGGAACTGGAACAACACTGTTGGTTACCATAGCGATACTGGAAAATGTTACACATCACACAAAGAGATTGCAAACACATATGGAGAAAAGTTTGGTATAGGTATGTGTGGCAATAGACGACTTTCAAATTTATGCACTTTCCCGCATATTTCCTATGTCACATCGCCTATGTTATTTTGTCAACCGGTGAAACTCATTCATAAAACACAACTCGAGATTGGTTCATAAAAAGTTTTGAAATAATGATAATATGGTTTCAAGGTTAACCCACAAATTATTTGTATGAAATTTAGGGTCAAATTGATAAATCAAGCTTTAAATTACAACAAGTTCATGTCAATTTAGGATTTGGTCTCCTTTTGAGCAATATGTTCATATATTTTTGGGGTGCATATTCAGGAGTAAATCAATATAAACTGTATATAAAACAAGGGATCTGCCTGTAAATTCTATCATCTATTTCCAAATCATTATTTGAATCAAATTTTCTGTTTCTGACAGGTGATGTGTTTGGAGTATGTGTAACCTACTTTGGACAACAAATGTCAACAGTTACATTTGTGAAGAATGGAAAACCTGTAGCTACAAGGTAAGATAAATATGATTAAAATCGGGAACACAGATCCTGTGTCCACGCTTCATTTACAAAGATCTGACAAGGCTCCTTTCTACTTTCTGATCCGAAGACCTTTTCAGGATACTCTGGTTTTATTTAAATTATACACCCACTCAAGAATTTGGAAGAAGAAATTTCATTGGTTGATGTAATAACTATCAGAACAGAAACTTTAAAAGATTTTTTTCATATCCTGGTAAGTGAAGCCTCAATTGGCCATGGGTTAAGACCGGTTTCACTGTATGTGTAGAGATTACATCATTTTCCAATATTCATGTTGTAAAATATTAATTACAAGTAATGTGACTGATAATATAAACAAAAATGATAGGTTTTCCATGGGGCTGTTCCATTAAAACATATGGGGTACCACGGTTTGAAAATGGAGTGTAAACTACCTAGAGATGCAATTTTCACATTTTTACTGTACAAAAAAAAATGGACACCCACCCATAGTTGACATTTTGAAGTACCTTCCTTAGATCCTGTGTGGGATTTTATGGAATAGCCCTTATTATGCATGGTAAACTACAGTAAATGTTGATATTCTTTTCTTTTGAATCTAATTATTGTGTAATATATGAATTTCTGTCATCATTTATGTAGGTACCACTTTGAAACAGACCACAGTAAGTTTCTGCCTACCATAACACTTGAGAATGGACCAATAGATTTAGGGATCATGTGGCCACAAGCAGTTTTGGTAGTCCACAGTTTGATGAAGTATGTATTTTCTTTGGATTGTAAATGCAAGTTGCAGCAACATACCATTGATTCATTATTATTGATTATTGAGGAAAACCACGAAATCAATTATCCACAAAAATATAATTTTTCTCATGAAATTTGGTACCCACAAAAATAAATGAAACCATAGTATATATGCATTGTTAGAAGAGGAGTGATCATTTTATGATTACAAGGTTATTAGCTTGGAGAGTTCCATTCTTAACATTGACCATACCAGTTGAGTGACACAGGTTTTCCTGTGCTGCTATAGAACTAGTTTGCTAATTTTTTTTTTGAGAATTTGAATACAATTCATGTACCTTGAATGAAACCTTTTAACTATAATTGATATGTATTATCTACTGTTGATTCATTATTATTGGTGGGATATTATGCTGCGTTTACACATAATTCGAAATTAGTTTAATTCGCATTCGAAACATTTGTAAGTCCGAACGTAAATTTTTATATGAATTGCAATGCGCGTCAAATTCGCTTTACTGTCTGAACAACGTTATCTTTTAATTCGCATTATCAATTAATTAATTATAATTTAATTCGAATTACAATTTAGAAAGTGTCCACACCACAGTTTAATTCGAATTAAAGTGAATTAGTTATTCGCATTAATGAAAACGCATTTCTAATGCGAATTGGAAAATGCGAATAAGCCAATTCGAATCTAAAAAGGAAGAGTGTGTGAACGCGATTAGCTGAATTCGATTGGCATTCGATTCTAATTCAATTGGAATTAAATGTACGTGTGAATGAGGCATAAATTTTATTATTTCTTGGGTATATGTGAACCATTAATTTAAATGTTCAACAAATACAAGTTTTCTATAGACTAGTATGCAGACTTTGGCAAAACCATGAAATCAAATATCCATGAAAATACAATTTTTCTTCAATTCATGAAAATTATGTTATATGAGTCCATAAAATCAAATATTCAGGAATTCAAAATGCATTTTTTTCAATATATAAACCACAAAATTTGGTACATGTACCCAAGAAAATAAATGAATCCACATTAACTTTGAAAAGTTTCAGTTACTACTTAGGCTTCACTTAATTCAAAAATAAAAAATAAATCCTTATTGAATACATTTTTCAAACTTGATAAAAAAAATGACCTGGTACATTTGTTTTATTTCTACAGAAAAATATGTTACATTGGATGTCTGACCCCTCAGTACACTTTGATATGTCAAATAACATGTTTATACTCAACAAGGCAAAAGATAAAATTATTGCTACAGCACCAATACAGAGTCCTCAGCCATTGTGTTCAGGTAAGTTATTTTCCAAAGCCTTCATTCTTTGTGGAAACATGACACCATACACTATTTATGAGTAAGCTAAATTTTTGTAAATCATGTAGATCACAAACTTGATTCTTTATTTAAAACATTATTAGGGGAAATCTTTTGTGTGTTTTTGAAACAACTATTTTTTTGGTGTATTAATGTTTCCCTGGTTCTTAAATGTTTATTTTTAGCATTTCTGATGAAGGTAAATCCAGAAAAATGCTTCTAATGCACAAAATTAGCAAATGTTTATTTCATTTGTTACAAACTAGATACAATTGACGACTTGCAAATAAAATTAGTCAACACATGAATGGATTATGCTGTAATACTCTTAATTGGTATATTTATGCCCTACCTAAAATAGTAGGCGCATATTGTTTTCCTGTCTGTGCAGCTGTCCATCCATTAGTCTGTCTGATTATCCATCCCCTATTCTAAAAGAAACATGTAATTCATAAGCATACAAATTAGGTGAAATAATCACTGAATTATCTTCCCTTAAAAGACTAGTTTAAAGGATTTAATAATCTGATATAACTTATGGAAAATCAGGTAAATTTGTGCATAGAACTGATAAAAAATGAAGGCAATTTACTTTTATTGCACTTAAAATGATTTTGCTTAGAAATATTTTTATATGATCTTAAAACTTATGAAAAAGTGTTTAAAGGGTAATTAAATTGCCACTTTCTATATTTTGACTGTAGAAGCGTTGCTAATTAGTTTTGTTGATGGAAGAAATGTTAACTGTCAGGGGTAAATCTTTTAACTAATTTTATCGCATACTAATCAGTGATCAGTATTGCAGATGACAGGAGCTAGGCTAGAAAGCCTTGAATAATTAACTGTTTCAGAATCTCCAGGACATTTGGTGATTTTATGAATCTTACTCCAAAACAAGAATTATGTCAGACTATTTGTTTAAGCCTTGTAAGCCAATCACAAAATTTTGGTGTATGCTATTGAAAATATGACCCAGAATGCTTTAGATTCTTAAACGGTGAATGACAAATGAACTTAACTTCAAAGTATATATCAATAAAATCATTGTCAGTCTAAACTGGCTACTTTTGTGGAAACCATCTGCAAATAATGACATAATAATAAAACAAAAGATAGAAAGAGGTTTGCACTAAAAGATGCAACCAAGAATATTTGGCCACTTAAGCCCTCAGACCTTTCAGTTCTATAATACTTTTGAAAATATTTTTCCCCTTCATTTCTTGAAAGTGAATCATGAATGATCATTTTTTTGCCTGGAATAGTAATCGAATATTATTATTATTTTAATTCTATTTGCAGGTTTTTCTCATTTTGAGGTATACATCAAAGAAACTACCGATGGGGCTGCAGCATCAGTAGGGATTGGTGATTGTAGTCCTCTAAAGCCATCACCAACATGTGAAATATTACGGGACTTCATGACATGGACTGCTGATGGCAAAGGTGAGTTTAAGTATGATTGTCCTCCATCATGAAGGGTTGATTTGAATTCAAAACAAAAATAACTTTCTCCTACAGAATATCTAAATCAACAAAACTATTTCCATTTATATCAGTGAGAACTACATATTAATAAATATTAGCAATCAGTCTGACAGAAATAAAAATGTAATTTTTTATGTTTACACAACAGTCTCTCCTATTTTGTCAAAACTCAAAATGAAAAATAATCGGTTGACTGACCCTATGAGTGTTCAAATTTGTAATTGGAAAGATGATATTTGTTCTTCTTGCCTATTTGAAAGTCAGGAAATGCCCTAAAAGACTGATATTCAGTATATATTTGTTATTCAGAAGTCTAGGACCATTTGAATTAGGAAAAGTATTTTCAGAAGCTTATAGCAGAAGAACAGCAGACCTTAGAAAAAATTGAAATTACAAAAATATGATAGATAAAAGGCTACATATCTATTTTAATATAGATATAGAAAAAATAGAAGGAGAACTTGTAATAAATTAGAATAATCAAGGAGAACAAAAAATAACTTCTTTAATAAACTTATCAATTCCAATTTTATGGCACCAAATACACATGTCCATAATTAATGTCTATTCAGTGATGAACGAGGTCTTAATATTTGAAAAACCAGTAGCTAATACAAATGAGCTGCGTCGGATAGAAACCGACCTTATGCAAGTGCACGTATACATGTAAATGTATTAAAGACTTTGATTGATTTTGGAACATTCAAATACGAAATAAAAGATGAGGTTTTGGTCTGTTTTGTAGGGTTCTTATAACAAATGAATTTTCAAACAGTTACAGAGATTTTTTCAACCTGAAATAAGTTAACCAATGTATTGATATTCATTTGCAGAAGTTCGATTTCTACCCGGCGCAGCTTAAATATTGAAGAGCTGATAAAATCAAAAAGGACCTTATTAATGTTCTGCCTTATATTATGTAATGATAACAAAGTGTTGTAAAATTTTAGTAAACACAGTAGAAGAAAATGACAGAGTTGGTATGGGAGTACACTACCATCCAGATTCCAGAGATAATCCTGCATACAACGACAAAGAATCACAGTTGGTCTTGTGTTTTGTTACCAAGAATACTGTTACTATCTATGCAAAGATGATCATACAACCAGAGGGAGGTTTCTATCCTCTTGTGTTGCTTGACCAAAACTGTAAGAATATGGCTACTTATACAAATTTTGTATTGTATAATGTTGGTTCATTTTTGGGTCTGTTCACAAATATCTGAATTGAGTAAAAATAACAATAAACTCTTCTTGCAATATTTTATTATTTTGAAAAATTGCGAATGGAACAGGGTTTTGCAGGGAAAAAATCAACTGTTTTATGTGTTCTATACACAACAAAATCATTGGAAAACAGTAATTGCACCGATTGTTAGTTTGATTTTACTTCTTTTAGTTACTTTCACTTGACTAAGTACCAGAATGTCCTACCACAGAGTTACCTGTCGGAAAATTGTGTATTTAGAAGTCAAAAACAATGATATAAAAATAGCCTATTGACGGCTGCAACTCTTCAAGTACAGTACTGTGATTACAGATCTAATGCATTACAACAAAAAATATACTTTAGAGCTTGAAAAAATTACCAATTTGAAATAAAGTAAAATTCTGCGCAACTTCATGAATGGTTTAACCGCATAAATGTCTCTGTCTAAGCATGATGTCATACAAATGAAAAAAATATCAAACTGATGGATATTATATTACTTTTATGATTCTAATTTGTATAGAAATCACATCAAAATGGTTTTTTAGGTAGGTGTTTTATTTTCAATTATATTGAAGTAATGTATCATTTGTTATTCTAATCATTTAATAGTTGCTCCTTAGTTACGACATGTCAACTGTGGATTTGACTATGAATTTAGCCAATGAAAAAAATTGTTACATAAAAATCGCATTTGAATTTCCTTTATTTTAGGTCGAAAAGTTTCAGTAGATGTAGAATCCAACAGAACGATAGAGGTATATGATAATTTAGACAGAGTATTTAAAGAGGCCGTAGAAGAGGCTACCAAACATATCATTGAAGATTGTATAAAGAGAGGTTTGTTGACAATAAAGTAGAGAAATTTGAAATTGCTCCTTTACGCGAATAAAGATTACAGCATATATTTATATATATATATGTAGAAAAGGGATATTATTTTTGGCAGTTAATACAATGCATTTCCTCAGGTATGCTTTAAGGTCAGAAGTATGGAAGGATGAATGCATATTAAACATTTACAGTTTCAACCCAAAAAGATTCGAAAAAATCAAATAGTGGTCATATATGCTTGAGAATAATTCAGCATTATTCAAATATATAAACAAGGAGATGTGTTATGACTGCCAAAGAAACCAATACCCTATAGTAAGGTATAAAATGCTCTAAATGGACAAAGTGTGAAACAATTTTAAAGAGAAAACCAATGGCCTGATTCACACTAAAATAATGTTTATGTTAACTTTTATTTTCTAGCAATTGGATTCTTCTTTTAATTAATAAATTTAAAGGAATATTATTCAAATGATATGTTATGAAAGCATAGAAAATGGAACAAACATATAGAAATTAGTTTACATACAAACATATAGAAACAAGTTAATACAATGTCTTTTCATTTTGTAGAAATTCATATAAAAATGTTCCGTAAGTCTGATGATTTAGTTTTGGATGTTCCCAAGGAACCGTCAACAGACATTGACCTGAGTAAACTGTACTGTAGAATTACACTACCTGCAGAGACTATGGGAATTCATGCCATACAGTTTTGCAAGCCTCTAACAGAAGACAACTCTTACTTCTGTTTAGATATAAAAACTCTCAGTATGTAATTGTTGATTATATTTGAAGTTGTTGTTTTCAAATAGCTAACTTTTCTAAAAATCATTATTAATGACAGAAAAAAACAAGATTAACGTTATGGATAAGTTAGAAGAATTCTATTCATATTAATTTGTAAGAACAGGAAAACAATGAACAATATTTGAGATTGGAGATAGTTTGTTTTTCTATCAGGATGAGGTAGTCAAAAACGAAAAGTGACAATGGTGACCAAGTGTTGACTAAAAATTTACTTTTAGTCATCATTTTGAACCTCAAGTAAACTGAAAAGAAAGATTCATTAATTTTAGAATAAAGGTTTTTTTATCCCCCCACTGCAAGGCGAAGGGGGCATTAAGTGTTACCCTTGATCGTCTGTCCCGTTTTCATTTGAAAAGCAAGCTTGATCACAGGCATTCTTTTCCTTAGTCGCACTCTTCTTTTATTTTTTAAAATGTTTGAACCTTAAAAATTATTTTCAGATGAGGATTCCGTTGTAACTATTGGCATTGCTGACAGCAAATTTGACTTGAGTAAGCATCCTGGTAAAACAGAAAACACAGTAGGCTGGATGTCACAAAATGGTCGCATGTTCTACAACACTAGATATGAAGGCAATGTGAATGGGCAAAGATATGAAGAAGGTATTCATAACATGAATTAAGGCAATGCATTTATCAAGTCTGAAACCTTCTCTGGCTTGTATCTGTTACAGGCATTTTACATAATGACTAATTTTTCTAGGCATTTTACAAAATGCCTGAAATTATTTTATAGAATGAAATGTTGGAAAAACAATTGAAAACTTTGAACACCAGAGCAGTTTTATTTATGATAATTACTGAATGTTTATAAAGCTTGCATTTTAAGAGTTTTAATAATCAAAAATAAGTTTTACTGAATTATTCCAAATTCACACAAGCACAGAACTCGACAGTTATTTGTTATTTCTAAAATGTTTGGATGACAGAACTGTTACACAATATTTGTCAAATTTTTGCAAATACATGGTTTGGTGTAAAATCTGGTTTTAGCACCTCGACCACATTTGGAGAAACCTGGATCATGACACATTCAGCTCTTTCATTACCTTTTCTGATAAAACTCTTAAAGTTCGACAACATTGGGTTTTGCAATAAGCACACATGTCACAAATGAATATCTTCTTTTTCATGTTCCCAAAAGATTCAAAGTACATTATCATGATTAGTTTGACTTGTATTTTTGGCTTATAGCTTTTAATGGACTTTAGCAGATCTGCCCATGACTGGTGATGCAGCTTTAACAGAAGACGCTTACCCTGTCAATGAAGCGTTATTTGTCTTTTCTTGGCCGATTTTCGAGATTTAACCACAGTTAACTACTGTCTCATTAATTCATCAGATTGCAAAGACCTATGAATTTCCTTGAGGTAGTGAAGATGAAGATACTCATATCTTTGCATCACAACAAAACACAGCCTTGTATGGCAAAACCCATGCTATAGATGGGAATTTGTTTGGATGTGGATGTATAAATTCTCATTCTTTCTGAATGGGGACATTAAATATATTGCCGCATGTTAGTAAAGTGCAACACTCTCTGCACGTTAAGAACTCTTTGACCATTCTGCAGGTGGAATTTTCTGTCCCTATCTAAAATACCTTCATTTCAAGCGGCAGTTGAAATTCCTGTCCTTTATCCAGGTTAATCCACTGCAGAAATAACCCATATGAATTATAACCAAATTGTTCTCGTCTTAAAAATGCATGAAATTTTTGCTACTGAAAGCAAACAAACCAATCAGTCAATTAAAAACAAACTTCTTTTTCTCTGCTTCATATGTTTCACTTCACTGTTTTGAATCTGGATTTTCTAAAAATTCATTTGTAAATTTTGTTCTATTTAAAGAACAATTTGTCCATCAGCCATTTTGACAAAATAATCATAAATTTACTATCTAAAAATACAGAGTGAGTACACACTTAACGTAG
This sequence comes from Mytilus coruscus, assembly GCA_017311375.1. Classification (NCBI taxonomy): domain Eukaryota; kingdom Metazoa; phylum Mollusca; class Bivalvia; order Mytilida; family Mytilidae; genus Mytilus; species Mytilus coruscus. The sequence goes on along the minus strand of CM029603.1, from coordinate 48,534,217 downwards.
TTTTACTAAAAAGAACATATCATATGACATACAAACTTTCCCTGCTGGTTTTTGAAGAATAAATTAATCTACCAAACCATTAGTTATTTTCTTTGCAAGATGTTGTGTTTTTGTCCACTTTTTGTCATATGCATCTCAATGATATCCTTTTTCTACAAATCGCCTGAAACTGAACAGGCAATTTGTTGAATTTTGTTTCAAAATTTCAGTCAATTTACAAAAGGACTAGGTATTTTTAGTCATTTTATATAATGCCTCTCAAGGTAAGGCATTTTATAAATTGCCTGAAAATTCAGTCATTTTACAAAATACCTACATTTAGAAAAAACATATCCAAAACTTAAATAAATTCAAGAACTTCTACATTATTTTGCTTTTTTTCAAATTTGAATAAATTCAAGAACCTAAATATTTTCTGAGAAATCGCTGGTTGCTTGTACTAAAAACTTGAATAAATTCAAGAACCTGACTGTAGTTTAGATATTGGTATGATCTTACATTTTGGGTCTTGTAAAAGTATTGATTATCTAGTTTAAGGATGTTCGCTTGTCATGTTTTGGGAATTTTGTCAGATTTTCGGAATCCTCTGGTCTTATCCATTTGAATGCCTTAAAAAATTTTGCCCATTGACCCCCATTTTTCTTTTTATAAATCTTTTACATGTATAATTATAAGCCATCTGTAAAAGTCTTATAAAATCTTTGTTATTTTTTAATAGTTTTTGAGAACTTGAACTTTTCAATGTTAAGGCTATGAAAAATCAAGAGAGAATATTTTCCAGCCAAAATTTCAATAGCTAATATCTCGAAAACAAGCACATTGACCTATATATTTTTTGCTTTTTGGTTCCTTTATTAATCCCCTATCAATATATACTAGTGTTATGAAAATCTTGTTATTTTGAAACAGAGTAGCGAACCTCCTTAAGCAATGTTTTATACCTTTTGCCTTAAGAACTGGTCTATTGCTACCAAAAATCTGAATTCCATTTTGTAAAAGGGAGATAATATGTTAACACTATTTATGAAACTGTTCTGAAATTAACCTTTATAGAATAGTGATTATATAAGGTGAACGAACACCTGAAGTAGTGATAGAAGTTAGCGGTAGTGTAATAAACGAGTGGATCAGAAATTTGAATAAACTGCAATAGGTGAAGTGAAACACTTAACAGTCAATTCATATAAATATAGAAGATTAAATCATAGGTTTGAAGAATAAATTTAAATACATTTTTATGCATGCATTTAATTTCAGGTGATACAGTTGGACTAGATTGTTCAGTGTTTGAAAGTAGTCTTCCAGTAGTATTGTTTTCAAAGAACTATCACCCTATAGGATTAAGATACCTAATGGCTAATGATCCTAGTCAATATTTCCCTACTATTGCCCTCTGTGGAAATGGTTATGAGGTTGTAGTTGATGTTTTTTGGCACACCAGACTATGTGTTGGACCTACATTTGAAATTGTGAGTCTGTGTAAAAAATAGAATTGTGTACTTTCTGTAAGGTGACTGTCATTTTTCATTCTATCAAAAATCATTAAGTTTGCAACCAAAATCTTACATGAGTTAATTAACCAATTTTGTTTCAATTGTATCAAGTTCTGTTATAAATAAAGTTAGTTGTTGTAATTAAGATTGCTAAGGTAGAACCCAGGTAATTCTAAGTACCATGCAAAACATATGTTTTAAATACATCAAAATTGATTAAATAGTAGACAATAACACTTATTTATTTGTACTGAAATTTGTTACTATATGTTTAGATACAGCATTGCAAAATTAACTTGTATTGTCTACATGACAATGGAATTAAGATTTAAATCTAGATCACAAATTGTAATGTAATTGGATCACAAATTGTACTAGTAGTTTTGAATTGCTATAAAAATTGTAAAATGTTAAGTTTGATGTTATCCCTTCAAAGTTACAAAGCTATTCCTTTAATAAAAAATGAAAACCTATTAGTAGTATATTTAGGGAAACAAAACTGTTAGCTAAAGTATATCTAATTAGGTTTTAATGTTTTCGTTTCCTTTTTTAGGATAATGTGAACTATTGGATTATCCCAGAAGGATCAAAGGTTAATGAGAAAGAAAAAGTGGTAACAATACCAGAACATACAGATGCAGAAGTCCTGCAATGTCCATATCCACTCAGTGAAGATATAAGTAAGGCTTTCTTCTGATAGAAACATACATTATTTTTTTTATTGATACATACAGTGCAGAAGCAAAAAAAGTTTGCTATATTTAGTGGGTTATGCAGTAATATTGGTGAAAATCATTTGAGGAATCCTTCCAGACAATCAATAGTTTATACCTTTTACTTATCCTATTTGTGCCTTTCAGACAATCAATAGTTTATACCTTTTTACTTATCCTATTTGTGCCTTTCAGACAATCAATAGTTTATACCTTTTTACTTATCCTATTTGTGCCTTCCAGACAATCAATAGTTTATACCTTTTTTCTTATCCTATTTGTGCCTTTCAGACAATCAATAGTTTATACCTTTTTACTTATCCCATTTGTGCCTTTCAGACAATCAATAGTTTATACCTTTTTACTTATCCTATTTGTGCCTTTCAGACAATCAATAGTTTATACCTTTTTACTTATCCTATTTGTACCTTCCAGACAATCAATAGTTTATACCTTTTTACTTATCCCATTTGTGCCTTTCAGACAATCAATAGTTTATACCTTTTTACTTATCCCATTTGTGCCTTTCAGACAATCAATAGTTTATACCTTTTTACTTATCCCATTTGTGCCTTCCAGACAATCAATAGTTTATACCTTTTTACTTATCCCATTTGTTTTCAGACAATCAGTAGTTTATACCTTTTTACTTATCCCATTTGTGCCTTCCAGACAATCAATAGTTTATACCTTTTTACTTATCCCATTTGTGCCTTCCAGACAATCAATAGTTTATACCTTTTTACTTATCCTATTTGTGCCTTCCAGACAATCAATAGTTTATACCTTTTTACTTATCCCATTTGTGCCTTCCAGACAATCAATAGTTTATACCTTTTTACTTATCCTATTTGTGCCTTCCAGACAATCAATAGTTTATACCTTTTTACTTATCCCATTTGTGCCTTCCAGACAATCAATAGTTTATACCTTTTTACTTATCCCATTTGTGCCTTCCAGACAATCAATAGTTTATACCTTTTTACTTATCCCATTTGTGCCTTCCAGACAATCAATAGTTTATACCTTTTTACTTATCCTATTTGTGCCTTTCAGGACACTAGGAAAACAATCACATTACATGAGCTTAATGCTAAGTTTTCTCCTTTTCTGAATATAAATATCACTCAGATGGTCATTCAACGTAATAATTTTCTTAGAAAAACACACCTGAAAAATTCATACACTATCTTATTCTGCTTCCTGCAGTACTCTTAAGTGATAAATTTTAACAATGTGTTTATTTTTGACTAATTTCGCATTAAATTAAAATCGTGAAAATATCCCCTTGTGCACAGTAATAGTATCCACTGTAATAGTGTCATCTGTGGTAGTGTCAACTGTAATATTGTTCTCTTAATAGTGAGTGGAGAGTATTACAGTGGAGAATATTTCAGTGGAGAATATTACAGTGGAGAATATTACAGTGGAGAGTATTTCAGTGGAGAATATTTCAGTAGAAAGTATTACAGTAGTGAATATTAAAGTGAAGAGTATTACAGTGGAGAGTTTATCTGTGGAGAGTATTTCAGTGGAAAATAGTACAGTAGACAATATTTTAGTGAAGAATAGTACAGTGGACAATATTACAGTGGAGAATAGTACAGTGGACAGTATTTCAGTGGAGAATATTTCAGTGGAGACTACAACAGTGGCCACTATTACAATTGTGCACTGTAACACAGAATTTTGATAGTGTCCACTATGAAAGCGTTTACTTTGTAGTGTCCTCTGTAGTATTCTCCACTGTAATAGTGTTGACTGTAATAGTGTTGACTGTGATAATATCCACTATGATAATATGCATTGTTTTGTGACTCAAATCCCCACATGCAATTTACAAAATTCAAAGGAACAGTGCTTTTATATTTTTTTCAGAATTCAACTATTTTGAGATACAGATTGTAGATAAATTTGGCTCCAAGGCAGATGGAATACCACCACCTGGGATAGCTTTGTCATCACCATGTTTTCAGGATATCAGTGTCACCATGTCATCTAACTTTAGACAAGATTTCATTAGATTTTTAGCAAAAGGAGAGGGTATGTAAAGTAAGACAAAACAATCATGGTTATTTACTGTAGATTCAAAAACTGTGTATCACCAAAAGTGAACACAAACAAAATCTGTAAACATTACTTAGATATACCTTTGTTTTGAGTTTGCATGATAAAAAGAAAAAAAATTGTGTTAAATAATGCAACCTGAATCAGGTCACATTTAAAAGAAAACAGCTGTTGCCTTCTTGCTTTAAGTCTGGATGGTTGTTGGTTCCAAGCCATCATACAAGACTCTGAGATTTGTTACTTGCTGCTTCTCAACAAAGCACACAACATTTAGGAGAAAGAGCAAAGACTGGTCAGCTTGTAGTCAGAATAAAGTGTTTGAGAAGAGTGATATGTGTCTTCATTACCTTGTGAAATATCAAATTAAACATCTGTTCAGCATGTTCGTCTAGTTCAATGCAAACTTTAATTACACTCATTACTATATATATGTTATCATCCTGAATGGGCATGTTTTATTTGCTGTCGAATGTTACTTACTTACTTGCTGCCATGGATACCATTGCCAGAAAAACCCAACCTCCACATAGGAGCTTTAGCTTAGGGCTACCTTAATTTGTAAAAGAAAGCTATGTTAAAAAAACAGAAACAAAGAATTTTTCTACTACTGTGGAAGTGAGCCTCCAAAACAATAGCAGAGCAAGTATGACTGTTGGCAGTGAAAACAGAGAAAACTACCAACACGAGCCTGGAGGTCTTTATTACAGCCAAAAGCTGCTGAATGTTAGGCAGTATTAAATCAATTATTTCTTCCATTTGCAGTAATTTGTTTCTAATGTGCATTCTAGTCTTATTAACAAAATCAATGAAACAAACTTCCATGGTGGTCTTGTGGTAGTTCCCTTAAATCAAAGGCAGGCAGTTGCTAGTTTGATCCTGAGGAAGGTCAATCCAAATATTTAAAATTGGTAACTTCTGCTTCTCTGCTAAACACATAGCTTTTGGAAGCAAAAACTGGTAGACTAGGCATCAGAATAATGTGTCAGATGACATGTCTTCCTTGAGAACTAGCATGTTAAATCCATCCAAGCCTATAAGTCTAGTACAGAGTAGGGTTCATATTCAAATCACATTAACAGGTTCTTGTCCTGATATGCATGTAATATTTGCCACTGTATGTAAGACACCAATCCATCATGATTATCAATAAAAATATATGAAAACTTTAGGATAAATTTAAGTTTTAGTTCAGGAATATTCTATGTTGTTGCAATAAAGCCATTTTTTATGCTGATGAGGCATTAAGCAATGGTCAATCATTCAATCATGAGGAATATTGCATTAAGTGTTAACGTTACATACACTGAATTAATTGAACACTTTTCTTAGAAAATTATTTTGAACAAACCGATGTTTTTTTTTTAATAAGCTGCTCTCATTTTTTACATATAAAATTAGAATGTTTGCAGGTCATCATCCAAAGGTGATCATATGAATTTTTAGCTCACCGTTCCGAAGGAACGGTGAGCTTTAGCCATCACTTGGCGTCCGTCATCGTCCGTCGTCGTCGTCTGTCTGGTGTAAACTATTTCAAACATCTTCTCCTCTGAAACTACTGAACCAATTCCAACCAAACTTAAGCTGAATGATCCTTAGGGTATCTAGAATAAAGTTTGTGTTTTATTTTCAGTTTCGTCAAAAAACATGGCCGCCATGGCTAAAAAAAGAACATAGGGGTAAGATGCAGTTTTTGGCTTAAATCTCAAAAACCAAAGCAGTTAGAGCAAATCTGACATAGGGTAAAAGTGTTCATTAGGTAGAGTTCTATCAGCCCTGAAATTTTCAGATGAATCTTATAACCCATTGTTGGGTTGCTGCCACTAAATTGGTAATTTTAAGGAAATTTTGCAGTTTTTGGTTATTATCTTGAATAGTATTAATGATAAAGATAAACTGTAACTAGCAAATATGTTCAGCAAAGTAAGATCTACAAATAAGTTTATATGACCAAAATTGTTAATTGACCCCTTAAAGAGTTATTGCCCTTTAAGGACAATTTTACAAGATTTGTTCATCATGTTTTCTAACTTTTAAAAATCTTCTCCTCTGAATCCACTGAACCAATTCCAACCAGACTTAAGCTGAATAATCCTTAGGGTATCTATAATAAAGTTTGTGTTTTATTTTCTGTTTCGTCAAAAAACATGGCCACCATGGCTAAAAATAGAACATAGGGGTAAAATGCAGTTTTTGGCTTGTATCTAAAAAACCAAAGGAGTTAGAACAAATCTGACAGGGGTAAAAGTGTTCATTAGGTGAAGTTCTATCAGCCCTGAAATTTTCAGATGAATCTGATAACCCATTGTTGGGTTGCTGCCACTAAATTGGTAATTTTAAGGAAATTTTGCAGTTTTTGGTTATTATCTTGAATAGTATTAATGATAAAAATAAACTGTAAACAGCAAATATGTTCAGCAAAGTAAGATCTACAAATAAGTTTAATATGACCAAAATTGTCAATTGACCCCTTAAGGAGTATTGCCCTTTGAGGACAATTTTACACAATTTGTTTATCATGTTTTCTAACTTTAAAAAATCTTCTCCTTTGAAACTACTGAACCAATTCCAACCAAACTTAAGCTGAATGATCCTTAGGGTATCTAGAATAAAATTTATGTTTTATTTTCTGTTTCATCAAAAAACATGGCCACCATGGCTAAAATTAGAACACAGGAGTAAAATGCAGTTTTTGGCTTATATCTCAAACACTTAAGCAATTAGAGCAAATCTGATGAGAGGTTAAAATGTTCATTAGGCCAAGTTCTATCAGCCATGAAATTTTCAGATGAATCTAACAGTCCATTGTTGGGTTGCTGCCACTAAATTGGTAATTTTCAGGAATTTTGCAGTTTTTGGTTATTATCTTGAATATTATTAACGATAAAGATAAACTGTGAACAGCAAAAATGTTCAGCAAAGTAAGATCTACAAATAAGTTTCCATTCTCAATTTTATTAATATGACCCAAATGTGTCCTTAAGGAGTTATTGCCCTTTAAAGACAATTTTTCACAATTTGTTCATCTAGTTTGCTTACTTTAAAAAATCTTCTCCTTGAAACTGCTGAATCAATTTCAGCCAAACTTGAGCTGAATGAGTTTCAGAGTATCTAGTATAAATTTTGTATTTTATTTTCTTGTACGTCAAGAAACATAGCCACTATGGCTAAAATGGAACATAAGGGTAAAATGTATTTCTTTGCTTTTGAAGAAAATATGACAGATACAAAGAACATTTCAATGGAATTTTTAAGCCACTCATTAATATATATTAAAAAGCAAAAATAATCATTGATGAAAGATTTAAGCAAAAAATTACAGGTGAGCGATTCAGTCTCTTGAGAGCCTCTTGTTACTAAAGCTATGGAACAATAATGTTTTGAAATTTTCTTAAACTTTTGCTTCAGCATGGCAATCAAAATACAATAAGGGTCAAATAAACTGAAGTATAATATGATTTAATACTGATCAAAATTTAAAAAGGTTATTTTGACAAATATAGTTTCTTTGTTTTGAATTTCAGCTGAATCATCAGTATCGGTTGGAGATACGCTAGGGTGGGGAATCATTGTGCCAAAAAGTGAACAAGAAAAGAAAGAAAATAGACTTGTCATCTGCTATCTCTGTATAAACAGAAACATAGCCCTGACAAGGGTATCATATGAGCCGCCAGGTGGATTTTATGCAACAGTTTTACTTTACCCAGGAGGTAGGTTTTATGCTGCACCACAATTCCATTCTCAATTTTAATCATGGATGGTTATAATATACTCTACTAGGTGATTTTACACAACAGTTACATTTTACCAGGAGATAGCTACTAGGTGATTTTACATGACAGTTACAAACTAAGAGATAGCTAGCTGATTTTAAGCAATAGTTTCACTTTACCAAGAGATAGCTATGTTTTATGCAATGTAACTTGGGCATGATTTACTATTGTCTGTTGGTATGTTTATACAAAGATATATATGGATGGTTAAGTTTTATGTTGAAATATGAATAAAAAAAGGATGTGGTGTATGTGTCAATGAGACACATCAACCTAACGACACAAATAACCAAAACTCAACAAAAAATCTTCAACAATAAACATGTGTCTATATATTCTGTCAAACTTAATCACCACAAGTTTAAAAGTTAATTTTACGGAATATCAATGAAATTTTACCTTCTAATATCTTACTTAGTAGATAGTCTTCAGATTAAACCATAATTATACTATAGGAGTCGGATATATTGCAATCATCTAGTCCGTCTGTTCGTCCAGCAAATATTTTAGTCACATTTTCCTCAGAAACTACTGAACAGAATGACTTCATATTTGGTCAGCAGCTTGACAGTGATGAGTTGTAATGTATTTGCACAGACATCTACTTCCTGTTTTCTGAAACTTTGAATTCCTGGAGTAGGGATATGTTTAAGACGACAAAATGTTCATTCTTGTTCATATTGACAACACTTTTATTACAGTTTTGTAGTTCCTTTGTATTGAGATTTACTAACTTAACTGCATGATGCAGTCAATTCTTATTCATAAAATTATATCATAAACTTTAGTGTCTTATGTTGAAGACAAAGAAGAAAGAAAAAGGTTTGAAAAAAATAAATAAATGCATAAAGGGGGAATTAATTTTGTAATAAATGGTAAAAGTGAATTGAAAAAAAGAATAATAAGCGAATTCAGTATTAGAAAAGAAGTAAAATGTATTATTATATTACATGCAGTAAACAGAGTGAAGATAGGGAGGATCCGATATATTCATACTCATCCAATCACAGATGATAAGATTAAAACATTGCTCAAAGATGCCAAAGACATCATAGCATTGGAAGAAACTGCAAAACTTGAAGGCAAGGATGCCTTAGATGTGATAGAAGACAAAAATTCTTTGTTCCGACCACTTCCAGGAATTGATGAAGCAGATGAGAAATCGAAGCAAAAAATGGAAAATGATGCTTTCACTTCTAATGCAATTGATAAACAGAAAAAGAAAATGGTAGGAGGAAATGATTCCAAAGCCTGTGTAATATTATAGATAAGAGTGCAATGTTAAATGTGACGTGTAAATTTTACCTACACATACATACACAGATGTGTAAATAGTGCAATTGGGTGAAGGATATTTTGCTATGCCAAAATTGTCTTTAGTGCTTTCCAAGTTGAAATTGTTATTATTATTTAATATGTGTCATAGTTTATCATGTAAGCAAGGCATTGTAAGAGTGTATGGACTGATAGTTTCATTAATGCCATAAGTTACAGGAATTCAAGTTTGCTCATAGTTGAAAAAAGGTGCCAAAATATTTTTGATGTGTTAAGTTTGTATGATTTTATCAGTTGATAGTTAGAATTATTTTCATTGAAATATCAAATTTTTGCAACAAAAACTGTAAGAAAATTGAAAGAAATAGCTATATTAGATTAAAGGTAGATCATTTATTTCCACACCCCATCTTGCTCCAGTTGGAGTCGGTGCAGCTTCTTCGGTTCTCTTGTTTGGTTTATTCCAAATGGAAGTACAACTTGTTAAGAACATGGGTAAACAACCGCTGCATCTTATCTATTCTTTAGAATGTAATTTTGAAAGTTCAAACACTTATCAGTACAGGATAAAAAATAAAAAATTTATCATTCAGTTCTTTTCTACACATTAAAGTCAAATTTTTATTAGATATAATGTAATAATTTATTCCATATGATACTTGAAGAGGATTTAGGCAAAATTTGCAAGATTTATTATAGCATTCATCTGTCTGTTTATGAGTTTTGATTTACACTAGATCATCTGTCATCATTTTTTAATTCATTCCAGACTTGTCTATACTCAGGGTCATTTATAGCTTGCTGCATATTTGTTTATTGTTTCCCATTATTGAAAGCCATATTAAAAAACTCAATTTTGATTACCAGATATCTAGTTGTGTATAAGACACACTCAAACTCATAAAAGAATTTGACCACTTGCCAGAATATATTATTTCATTAAAACTTAAGCATATAGCTTGTTCAGTATTTATAATAGAATAACTGAACTATCATTATTTCAGTTTAGAAATTTAGACTTTTTCTTTGCATCTAATACCATGTTCACATTAAGGTAAATTGAGATTGATTGAAATTGTCAATTGTTGATTGAAGCAGTTGGCGTTCACAATAATTAGAAACCATATAAACAAATGCAACTGTGTTGAAAAATGAACAAATGGCATAGTGTGTGGTGAAAAATGAAAAATGATGAAGTGTGTGAGTGTGTGAGTGTTGAAAAATTAATAAATTGCAAAGTGTGTGGTGAAAAATGAAAAATGGTGAAGTGTGTGAGTGGTGAAAAATGAATAATTGGCATAGTTTGTGGTAAAAAATAAAAAAGGTGAAGTGTGTGAGTAGTGATAAATGGTTATGTGTTTTTGGTGAAAAATGGTGGATATGTATCCTATGTAAAAGGGCTACTCGTGACTGCTTTACAGTATATCAGGTTTTTTTCGTGTCTGCTTTTTTTCACCATTTCATGACTAAATGGGCAGGTTAAATTTTCACTGTGCATTATTGCACATTATTATTAATGGGAAAATTCACGTGAAAATATAACTGTTTAGCAGTGTTAAGATACTAACTAACACAAAATTGATTGACCGACAGGTAATCAGTCACAAATAAATAAGAGTACCGGTAATACAAACGAAAGTACACAATTAAGAGAACTTTTAAGGAGCGTAAATTATGAACATTGGGGCATGCTAGAAATAGAAATCTGATCAATACAGATATACGAATAACCGTGTAAAAGTGATTTTTATTCTATTTTTTATTGTTTGGGTTATGACACCTATCAATACAATAGCTCATCACTAATTAACATCTGATTACTGTGTTTTCAACTGAAAGGTGTGACACGTATGTTTAGCCAATTTAATTATTATGAAAACAGAGATTTTAATTAAGTATGCTCATTCTTGTCATCTGTTGAACAACACAAAAGACTCAATTATTAGCAGTATAATGTATAAAACTTTCAAAAGTTGATAAATCTTGGAATATGCAGGGAAATTACGTGGGGTCAAATTTTCGCGTTTCTTTAGCTACTGGGAACAAAGAGAAAATTAAACACACGTGAAAAAAACCTGATATACGGTAATTGAAGTTAACAGTTGTATCAACTAGTGCAATAGAAGCTATTAAGTGTAATTTTAAATATTCCTATAGTTTAAAAAATAAATTCAGCATTATTGTTCATTAACATGTTCACACCTGTCCATCTTCTCAATCACAACTGCTCAGATTTCAATTCGAAAAAACTCAATTTACAGAAGTTAGGCAGTATTTTCATTATCTTTTATTTTTTAACAAAATGGATTTCTTATTTGTTTTTTAGTTGATTGTATTAATAATCCTAGAAAAATTGGCACTATTTGGTTTTGTGTCACACTTACCTTTACATTTATTCATAACATATAAGTGGTGATTTTCACTCAGAATATTTCATTTGGAACAGTTTTCAAGATGCAGGATGATTAGGACAACCATACATTGTCTCAAAACAGAAATTATATTTGTAGTCGTCTCAAAACAGAAATTATATTTGTCTCAAAACAGGATAGAAATATTTGACGCAGCCTCTCATTCTTTCTGTTTCTTACTCTTTTACAAATCTGTTTAATATTTTGAGACATTTTTTATGGTTATTTTATATTTATCTTCTCTAACATAAAGTTCCTTAAAGCATTCATCTATTTGTTGGTATCAATTATTGTGGTTCGAGAAAAGTTTTGCACCTGTCAAATTTACAAACTATTTCTCTTCAAGTATTTAGAATTGAGATTCCCTCTATCCACAAATCCATGAAAATTGGCGTCTCATAAATTTAGATGAAATCACAGTATGTTATATATACTGTGGTGTGTATTGCATATAAGCCAGTGATATTGTTGAGGACATGTATAAGTGCTTACATTTGTTTTTATTCTAAATGTTGTAAATGTTTATATAAGTTTTATATTGATGCAAATCATGTTGTTGTTATTGTGTTTTTGATAATTACTGAAGTTAAAATTTTCAGGGATGAAGATAATTTGTGACAAATTCATAATGAATGTTTATTATTAAGGAGTTTGTTTTGATACAAATTCATAATGAATGTTTATTATTAAGGAGTTTGTTCTGATACAAATTCATAATGAATGTTTATTATTAAGGAGTTTGTTCTGATACAAATTCATAATGAATGTTTATTATTAAGGAGTTTGTTCTGATACAAATTCATAATGAATGTTTATTATTAAGGAGTTTGTTTTAATACAAATTTCAGGCAAAATACATAAACTATTGATTTAAATCAAAATCTTAAAGACTTTACCTGTTTTTCCCCAGCTGTAGTGCAATGAACTAACCAGAAATAATGGTTATCTTCGAACCCAAAATATTTCCTTTCATTTTGAACATGACTAATCTGCAAATTACAAAAAAAAAGAACTCATTCATTTTTGTGGATGTTTTACCTAATTATATTTGTAAAACAAAATTTAAGTTGATATTAAATAAATATTGTGATTAGTTACTTTTAATTTAAACGAAATGATTTATTCTGATCATAAATTTGGATGGTAGAAAATCATATTTGCTCAAAACAATAATACCAAATACAAAATAAATATAAAATAGTATAAAAATAGCTATACCTGATAAAGACAAAGGGTTATGGGATTTATCTCCCCTAAACACCTTTAATTAACAAGTTTACCTAGCATGTATATCTCCTTTTACAATTATATTTTGAATAATACCTGTACTTCATGAATCTGTGGTGTATATTTTTTCATTGTAATTCTAAAAGTACCTCTTTTTTAATGTATGCATAATTCCAGTTGTCAAAGTTTAAACATGACCTTTATTCAAGAAGTAGTGTAGCTTTTTCATTGACTTATTATTTTATTACCTAGGCAAAAAAGATGTCTTCCAAATTTGTGGCCTTGTGAAGATAAATAAAGGCTAGCGCTAATTGTTTTACAAGATCATTTTAAATTAAATATTTAAAACAGGTCTCAGCATGCTCTTACTGTAATTAATACATGAATGTTTTTAAAATATTTAATCATAATTATGATTATTTAATGTTGATTTCCATTAAACAAGATGGTGATTTTTTTCACACACACAAAAAAAAAAGATTTTTGTTAGATAATATTGATGTAAAAAAAGTAAAAAAAAACCACACATCTATTACTGATCAAGAATAACACCTATTAATATAGTGATCAAGAGTTACACTATAAATACACAAATTTGTCATTTAGAATTTTCGCACAAAAATCAAACATTTTTAATGATTATAAGCATAAAGTCTTTGATTGCACCAAATACTCCGTTGTGTTAATGTTTGAAGTGCACAATGGGTCAAGGTTGTTGATAATTTAATACAGTGCAACTTTGTTTTAATGGTACATTCAAACAGCAGTACCTGTATAATTTCTCAGATGATGTCCACCTCTTGCCTTAAAGATAAATGCTTTTTGCAAAACAACATGCATTTTTGAGTTTTTGTGTTGAGATGATTTAGAGAGAGTCATTGTTTCAGTCAATATAAAGAGTCTTTGCTGTTGGTTAAAGTCGAATGGAATAGAATTTCACCATTCTACTAAAAACAAAGAGAGAGAGTCATTGTTTCAGTCAATACAAAGAGTCTTTGCTGTTGGTTAAAGTGGAATAGAATAGAATTTCACCATTCTACTAAAAACAAAGTTGTTCTGTACTGTAAAGTTTTTAAGTTATTATTTTGGTTAATGGGGTTGAAATTTTGAATATAACTATATTTATGAATTCCAGTTTTTGTGATACTTTCATGTTTTGTATTTCAGATATTGCATTGATCAAATTAAAATCAGATCCAAACTTATAACAATGTTTACCAATTTTTCTAGCATCTTGTCAGTTCAGGTTAGTTTTTACCTTCAATTTTTTAGACATTTGCTAGAGTAAGTAAAGTAAAGTAAAGTAAAGTAAATTTTTATTATGGTGACATGTGTAATAACAGTTTAACAAAATACAAATTTGTTACATAAACAATAAAATACACCTGACCCATTGGATCTATAAAAATAAGTCACTTTCAAAATCATAAAACGTATTTCTTTTATCATGGATTTCAAACAAAATAATGAAAAAGATTTAGCTAAATTCAAAATAATTAATTCATAATGAAAAATTGAAAAATGAATAAAAATGAAATAATTAAACGACTAAGTCAATATCCTGTTAAATAAATATCAAATTAGTGATAATAGAAATTGAAATCATATTGCCCAGATGAAGCAGCTTTCTTCAGGTGACATTTTGATAGATTTGATTTCAGGGGTGGATCCAGGATTTTAAGGAAAGTGGGGCATAATTCTACATATGGTAAATAAAATTTTTGACAATTTCTTAGGCAAAAAAATGACAATTTCTTTTTTAATAAAAGGGGTGGCATAAGCCCTCGATCTAGATCCCACCTAAATCTGAAATTTTATTTATTTCTATTACTGACATACATATCTTTCAGTGATGCTAGATGCCAAAATCTATGGTTTTTCAAAACTAGATAAGAATGTTGGAAGAGCTGATAATATAACCAAAAAGGAAGAGCTGATAATATAACCAAAACGAATCAAAAGTATAACCAAAGCCAGACAATGAATCAGAGCTATGCATGATCATGAGGGAAATAAATTCTCTAATTTCAAATGATTTGTAAGCTTTATCACTGAATATTTCATAAAAACAATATCTGAATTTTCATGCCAGTATTAAAGGACTGAGCCACTTGCCTGTGATACCCTTGGAGACTAACATTTCGTCAGCAGAGGTATACATCCAGTGGTAGTAATAACACAAAAAAAAGGTATCAATTTTACTGCACCAGATAGAAATTTGGACAAATATTGTCTTTTCAATTATGCTCAAGTTCAAAATATTTGGAAATCCAAAACATAATACAAATGTTCAATTGCTGATTGATATAACTGAAACAGGACTAAAAATATCAACAAATCTTAAGACAAAGATTCAGAGCTATGCATGAGGGATTTCCATTCCTTAATTTCATATTACGTATTACCATATTTTCATGCCAGTACCAAAGTATTGAGCTAATTGGCATGTGGCACACTTGGGGTCCACTAGCAAAGGTATTGACAGTGAGTAATTTTGGTTTGAACATTTGATACTTTTTAAACAAAGCTCTTCATAAGATTATAATATTATTGACCTATTGCTAGAAAATTGGTCAACACTGACATCATTTTCTTTGTAATGGGAAAAAATGGAAAAAATGCATTTAATTTGGTATTTTGATTTGAAAAGCAATGAAAATATCGAAAAACTGGAGCCTTATGAATGAAAATGCTATGTATTATTGTTGATTATACATGTATATTCCACCTGTTCTCTTTTTCCATTCTTGTACATTTATTTGGAAGATAGGAAAATGCAGTTCAATTGTTAAATGTGATTAATATGCAAGAAATGCATTAATTTAAAAATTGTTCTCTAAAATTTAAAAACATTTTTACCCAGTTGCAATTGTATTAGTGTGTTCATTTTCATTTTCTGGATTTTTAAAACTGGACAAATTAATAGTATGCTTTTGATTGTTAAAAGCAATACTAATTTAATCTCCATTGAAGGATTTATTGCTTTTGGAAATAAAATATTATTATTAGAACATAATGTAAGTAAAGATATAAAGTATATGTTTGTTACATACAGTTAATTTTCAAAATAAATAACCTGTGAAATAAAGCTTTTATTAGTCTTTTAACAAGGAAATAATCAGACAATATTTTGCTATACAAAAGATAAATATATTAATAAATTTCACTTCATAGTAAAATTTAATCTTGCCCACACTCCCCCCGCAAGAAAAATATTATTTCAGAAAAAAATGCATTGATAGCAGATCAGTGCTTCACTAGTGAAATTTTCTTACTCAATAATAAAAATGAGAAATACAGTGAAAAACTAATACCAGTATAGATCTTTTAAAACATTTATAACTGTGATAATGTGATCTCTTTAATTGTTCATGTGATTATATATTTTTATACACTATTGTTAATAAAAATGCATGATTTGTGTATGTTTTATTCATTCAATGAACTAAACAAAACAATAGAAAACAAAACAAAACAAAACAAAAACACAAAAAATGCAAAAACATAAAAACACAAAACATAAAAAAACAAAACAAAACAAAACACAATAAAAAAAACACAACACAACATAAAATAAAATAACACAAAATATAAAACAAAACAAAACAAAACCAAACTAATTCTTTTGACAAAAAATTGTTTAAAAAACATATTGAAAGATATATATTCCTTGTATAACAATAATTGGACATAGATGCAGATATACAGATTCTACCACAATATTCTGCTGACTAAGATATTCTATCCACTCATCAAGATAGATACATAGGTCAAGTTGTTGAAGGTCTTAGTCACAGATGCTTATAACCAGGTTCGTGTTGCTCAGTCTTCAGTTTTCTATGTTGTGTTTTGTGTACTATTGTTTGTCTTTTTCTTTTTAGCCATGGCGTCGTCAGTTTGTTTTCGACTGATGAGTTTGAATGTCCCTTTGTTATATTTCACCTCTCTTATACTGACAATAGACCCAAACTAGTTCAGCAAAGGTCCAGTTTTCCAGATTTATATAACTATGATAATTTGAGAACCTTTGTTGGATTTCATATTTATGTTTATTTATGGTTGTCACATATAATGGGAAAAAAATATTATTTATTATAAGGTCAACACATCTGAGGTCAAGGTCACATGTACAGAAAAAAACCCACTTAAATCAGTGCAGAGAAGGGGTGCTCCTATAATGATTACTTTAGAATCCCTTCCTTGGGATTGGAGCAAAACTCATCTTGGTCAATTATAATATAAAATATAAAATTACAAGAAAAGGTTCTTATTTGGTTTTGAATCAACCTGTCCAAGATCAAGGTCACAGATATTAAAAAAAAAATTATTAAAAATATATATAAAGAAGGAACAATATAAATCAGTACAGGAAAAGTACACAGCTGTCTTATAGCTCTACAATAAATAGAATAAAATAATCGATTTCAAATTGGTGACTGCACTTTGAAATAGAACATAAACAAAACAGGAATACAAGATCTTGAGCAATGCTCAAAATAAATTAGCGCAGAATTTTGAATTTGAACAATTTAGTTTTGCTTCAAATTATAAATTAACAAATTAAAATTCACCTTTAAAATACCAGATGCAATAACTGTACAACAACATTATGATTAAGTGCATTGGGTTAAAAAAAAATGATATAAACGTGATATATTAACTTTTAATAACAATAATATTAGGTTTGAAATATGATCTTTTTAAATGAAACTCCAGTAGAAGAAACACACTGTTTTAGCAATCAAAGCTTTTCGGCTGAGATTTATGTTACATTTTATTGTGTTGCAGAACCTAAGGTATTATTTATGGACCATACTCGGAAATTGTAGTACGCATTTTATATCAAGCTGGTTACCCGCTTTAACAATATTTCCGAAAAAAATGCATTCTGGGTTAAAGTTGCGTCCATCTTGTTGAACAGTGAAACGTGCACCAAAAGTTTTAACATGACAGACGCCGGCTTTTTCAAGGTCTAGACTTAGCACCAAGAACTGTTTTAAGCTTCATTCAATCATCAGCGTATATGCACAAATCAAAAGTCAAGGGGGTTTATCTTACACATTGAGCTTGCTACAAACAACCAGACGGTAGCTGCCGATCAACCAACTAGCGACACAAAATATAGACAAAAATGTCACTGCCATTTACTTCTTCGTCATACAAGGTCAGAATAAAAATCACCCAGATATTATTTTATCAAAAATTAATAGCACTGTTTGAATATTTACCTGAAACACCAAGTACTTCTTACTGATTTCGAAAACGAAAGTAAACTGAAAGTGAAAATTCACATTTACAGCAACACGCCAACAGATAAAAACCTACAATGCTGATTTGGTGAACTTGGATACATTTCTTGATTAGTATAGTAAAGTCTAGTAATTTGTCCTATACCATCAAAATACTGCAATTTTGTTTGCCAGGTAAATCCATTCATTTTGTTAACATGACTATAAATGAACATGCTAACCAGACAAACGAAATTACTGCATCTTAGTTTTGTTTATTACTGAATAGACTATGCGACAATTTGAAATCATTAGCCAGCATAGTGTATCGCAGCTGCCAAATTTCTAGATTCACTTGTAGGCGATAACTACAAGATATTTTCCTTAGTCCTGATTGCACAATTCACCTAATTGCTATTTTCTGCCATTACTGGGCATCACAAAGGTTCCCGTAAAATTTTGACGTCACAATAGAAATGTCTGAAGCTCCAAAGGAAAAGTAATTGTTGTATGACAATAGTTCGTGTTGATTCTTGGGTCAAGTGTCACAGATTCCCAAATTGCGATAAGATCTACGTGATCCTTTGAACATGTTTTTGTTGGAATCTCATCTGCATAAAAAATTGTTATACATTCCTGATTTTAGCCTTGGTAGTAAATGAAGTGGACCTGTAATAAGACAAGTCCATGTATTTTGTAACTTAACGTAGAACCAACGAAATTACAGACCAGTATCGTTAAAGACTTATTAAGAGCAAACTCAATTGATGCTTTTAACTTGTTTTATTTTATTTGTAAAATCTTCATCTGTTTTTGTCGATAACAACATTTAAATATTTGTTTCAAACCATGACTGACTTAAATTTTTGAAGTGTAAGCTGATTATAAGAAAAAAAAAAATTTTTTTGCTGACTTTTTTTTCAACACACACGGAATAAACGAGCAGGTCATTGTTTCTGATTTGGCCTCATGGTATTGTGAAATATGGTCTTATTCACACCTCTTTTTCATTCTGTGTACAAACAAACCTGTGCACCTAATGAAGTTGTAAAAAAAGAATGGCTGGACCTAGATATTTAAAAGATATATGCTATTTGTTGCCTTTACCATTTTTACAGTTATCGAATGATCACAGAATATGCAGAAGGGGAATGATTATATTTTAGATTTTTTGTTACCAGTTGCAGACATTCTTGATTTTTAGGGTTATTGAGCACTAGTTGCTTTTTTGTTTGCAATATTGTTATACAATGTCTTTTTGGAATTTAATTTAGGGTTCCTCCTAAAGGCCCATACATACGTCCTGGTAGCATGATTTTCTATAGATCTGGAAGTGCCATATCATATACCTGTGCGTTTGCCTCTTAATTACACTAGCTGAATCATTTTGGGACCTTGTATAGCTGACTATGTAGTATGGGTTTTGCTCATTGTTGAAGGCTGTATGGTGACCTATAGTTGTTAACTTCTATGTTATTTGGTCTATTGGAGTGTTGTCTCATTGGCAATTATACCAGATCTTCTTATTTCAAAAAGGTAAAATAGGAGATAAATGAAAATTAAATAATGCAATTAATCACATGAAAGGCTAACGCTAATGTAAAAAATACAGATGAAATCAAAATTTGTTTACTTCGGAGCATGTGTTTACAGGCAATGACTTTGTCAAAGCTAGAAGCCAATTGATTATCAAATGATTGCAAACCAATGTAAATGTATTTCAATAGATAATTACATTATGCATTTGTTATGATACACTCTGGAAATGATGTAAACAGTTGTAGGTTAGTAAGATGATTTAATTTTATGAATTATCCTTCTCCGGTTGTATAACTGAAATGGTAGTTCTACTTTTTCGATGCCTATTTTCAATTGTCTTGGACAAACTGTAATGTCAAGCCATGGGGTATGCTGTTTCTTCCAAAATACCTTTCTATATCTTAAGTGGGACAAAGTATGTAGATTGGAGTTGTACAACATTTGTCAAAGGACGAAAAAATTACATTTGGCATGTTTGGCCTCATCAATGATTAATTGACCATCAAATGAAGAAGTATCATAAGAGGAATTTAATTTCTTATTTCAGGGCACAAGTGCCGACCAGGATAACAGATTCTCAGACAAGAAGAAGAAGTTAATGAAGCAGATGAGATTTGCTGATGCATTAGAATCTAAGGTACATATTACTTTTGACATTAGTTCTTGTTGAAGGTATGGTAGTGAGAAGGGTCCGGAAAGGGTCATATTTGCCAGTCATGACCTTAACTGAGAGCTATTCGTCCTAAACGACAGATTGGGATTTAGGACAAATTTATTTTTTATACTGAAATAATTTCGGTCATTTCATTGAGATCGGCTTTCTTAATTGCCATTTTGCACTTTTTCTTTGTTTTGTAATCCCTTTCCTGTAATAAAACTGCCACTTCCATATAGTATGATAATCCGGAGGGCCCTCCTAATAACTATATTAATGCCTCCGGGAAATATTGGCTTACGATCGCTAATCACTTTTTACCTGTGTTTTTAAATCACACCCGATAGTGATCAAAAGCTCATAACTAATATTATAATAAAAAATTAAGATTCCATCACAACTTTCTTCATTTTTTAATTACTTTTAGGAAAGACAATCGTCAATTTTGATTTAAAAATTGAATTTTTAATTTATGTAGAAAAAGTAATTTTTCACGAGTAAACATGTGCTTTAATTACTATGCATTACACATGAGCGAAAATGTCTTCACCAGATAAGACACTTAATCGTAAATTGCAAAATGATTTCATGCTAAAATAGAGGAGTGCAACTATTATCTGTTATATTCAAACACCTTTAAAGGTAATAAAATTAAAAATCCAGTGGTTTCCTGTCAATTTCATAAACCGACCGAATCCCAGAAATGAATCAGGAATTATTCCTACTTTAGTATTGTCGCAAAACTTCCTGTTTTAATTTCATTTTCAAAATCGAAAGAAACGTTGGTGATGTCTAAGAAATTTTCCATTTTGAGTCATTAAAATCATTTCAATTTTAAACATGCATTCCATAAACTGTTCTTGAACGTTTTTTAGAAAAACTGTAAGAAAATTCATGAAGTAAATGCGATGAAACAGTCAATGCAAGTTCATTGATGCTATGAATCTAGTGAAATTTGGACAATTTGAAAAAAGGGCCCCAACTTTTAAGTCATCTTTAAATGACCAAAATTGTGTGAAAAAACATCCAGATCCTTGGTAGTGAGATATTTTTGAAATTGGTTCATGTATATTATTCAATTACACTGGAACAGCCATATTACTGGATTCATGTTTTTTCATTGGGACCCATTTATATGGATTGAGCCCAAGGATACACTGAATTTTCGTTGATATTTGATTATGTGGTTTTATCAAAGTCTGAATACAAACCTATAAAAAATATGTACTTCTGAGTTTGTTGAACATATAAATTTGTTGTTTATATATACCCATAAAATGCACCAAAATTAATATCCTAAAAATGATAAATCCAATGTCTTCTCTAAAAAATAAGATTGTCTATTAAGCAGATTTTTTTTTAAAGGAAATTAATTCTTACTGAGAGCATGTTTAAAAAATAAACAACATTATGTAAGCGTGAAGTTGGAATTACAGCAACAGGTATATTTAGATGTTATTGAAAAAGATAAGCATCTAAAATTTGTCTGGACAACTAACAATAGATAACATATTGAACAAAAAATTAACTTTGATATTAACATTTTTTCAGGTTGATATGTCAAAAATAAATGTAGACAGCATAAAACCATGGATTGCTAAAAGAGTTACAGAATTATTAGGCATTGAGGATGATGTTGTAGTCGAATTTGTTTACAATCAGCTTGAAGAATCTAGGGTAATTTTGCATAATGATTATATTAAAATGGCTCGACTACTTTAAAGATCATTTGTTTTTATTTCATTTGTCTATGTTAGAATAATGGTAGGTAAGATTATTGTTCAAATAAGGTTATAAAGCTACAAGGTTATTGTTTTGTCTGATTTTTCTTTTTTCTTATATTGTATGCAATATGTATTTTGAAAAATTTCTGTGGTCTGAGTATAATAAATTTTCATGTTATGTATGTAACTCTTTGTAACATATTTTTTTAGCTCGCCTGACTTAATACCACGTGTACTGCTGCTTTCATTTGGCATCCGTTGTTGATTAAACTTGCACTTAAATAATGTCATATTTGGTCCAGTTGCATTATTAAATAATGTAATCTTTATTTTACCCTCCTCATATGAAAATAAGACTTTTTAAGTTTGATTTCTGTGAACAGATCTTGTTTTTAACAGACTAAACTATGTGAAAACATTCCATATAAAATCCACAGACCATTTAAAGCAAGTTTAGTGATGATATATTTAAAAGTTATTTGTTCATAACCTACTTCTCTTGAAAAGATTTCTCCCTTGCCATGTCAAACGAAAGACATGAAAGTTGGTATTTACTGCTCCTCCTCAAAGCATACTGCATTTAGGGGTAAGAGAAAGAACTTGCTGTCTTGGAGTCAGAAAAATGTATTTGTGTAGGGAAAAATGTCTACCTGCAGACTTGCCTTGTGAACTAACACATTTAAAATCCCACTCAGCATGTCAGTCTTGTATAAAGCAGAGTTCATATTCATATCACATTAACATGTTCTTGTCCTCAATATGCATGTAATATTTGTCACTGGACATTTTACAACCATCCATTCTGCAAACATTTCATACGTACTACTGTGACCTATAGCATAAATGTCCTATTTTAATTTTATTACATGAATAAACCAGGTGAGCGACCAGTCTCGTGCACTCGTAAGCTGTTTTGAGTCTTTTTTTTTACGCTTCCTATCTGCTATTTGAATACTTTGTAGTAACATTCAATTAAGGTACCAGAAAAAGCATTTGATCAGCAATTTAAGTTCAGTCTGTAAAGTTAAATTCAGTTTCAATCGTCAACAAAGAAAACTGGATCATAATGCAAATATCATTTATGGAAAACTCTTAAATATTCCAAACAAGTTCTTAGTTTCTTGGACAATAGCAAATATGCAAATTATAAGGAATCTCTAATATATTTTATTAATACAAGAAAAACTACACTTATTTCTGTAAAAGATATTCTGGTTGAAAAAGTATTGTTTTTGTTGATTGTCTTTTCATGGAAAGTTTAACTTATATTTTGATGTTTCCTCTCTTAACAATCAGCGATGATCATAAAATTACCTCCCTTCAAGTCCAAGAATTAAAGGGCTACGACACATAAATCTTAAGGAGGCAAAGACTGCACACCGATGGCAAATCGGTTTGTATTGAATATTTCAAGTTAAGTATACCTATCATTCCAAATTATGTTTGTATTGTAATGTTTTAAGTGTTCAACTGAAATCTATCGTTGATTGTGCTAAAGAAATTGAGGATAACAATGAAGTGATGTTTTAAAAAAAGTTATCAAAATTAATAATTTTTCTTTCCATGCTTCTTGTGTTATATTGTCAAACTATGTATATTGTTATCTCTAATACTTCTTTTATTATCATTAAAGGATGATTTCATGTAGAAAATGAAAGAAAAATGAGCAAAATGGATTTGAGATAGTCAGAATGATATACGCACGAAAGATGTATACTTTTAAAACATTTACACCATTTAAACAAAATGTATTCATGGTTTATGTTGTATGTATCGTAATTCGTGTCTAAGGCAAATTAACAACAATTTGATGACTCATATTGCGCTGTATTGTATTCATTGAACCAATATACGATTTTCGATTGCATGTACAAGTTTGAGGTCTTTATAATCTTGTATAACAAATCACTCTTTTTAGTTCTTCATTTTATTTTTCCTGGTTAAGATTTCATTGTTTTAAATACAAAAAAGCATGCTTCATTTGTTTTTCTTCCCCATTGTCTCGCTGCAGCATCCAGATCCGAAAGAAATACAGATAAACTTGACTGGTTTCCTGAACCCTAGAAATGCACGTATATTCTTAGGCGAGCTATGGGAGTTGTTGGCCAGTGCACAGGCGCATGTAAGTGGCATACCAGAACAGTTCATCGAACAAAAGAAGGAAGAAATAAAGAAAAGACAGGTGAGAATGCTAATCAGTTACAGGAAATCATTGATGATTTTGCTTTTCATGCCCTCCATACATTGTGTTTGTTTATTGCTTTTACAACTTTATAATTACATTGTCTAGTTTCAAAACTGATGAGTTAACATGGTAAACAATTGAATAGAGTGTTA
Source organism: Mytilus coruscus (assembly GCA_017311375.1). Taxonomy (NCBI): domain Eukaryota; kingdom Metazoa; phylum Mollusca; class Bivalvia; order Mytilida; family Mytilidae; genus Mytilus; species Mytilus coruscus. The sequence goes on along the minus strand of CM029603.1, from coordinate 48,509,778 downwards.
CATTAATAATGTTTTCAAAAGTCTTATACAATTGGCACTGTTGATATCGCATTAAAGAAGTTTGGAGAAACATACAGTTTTGTAGATTTTATGATGAGTCAACGTTTATGTGTATTGTGATTTATATTTTGTGATAATTCACTATTTAAAACATATTTTAAAAAGTGTAATGATTCTCTTTCAATACATTTATTTTAAAAATTGCATTTTGATTTTAACAATCACAGATAGAGCAAGAAAGAATCCAGGCTAATCTGAAAAAGCATGAAGAACAGATTAGAGAACAATTAGGTAGAGAAAGAAAGGAACAAGAGAGGAGAGACAGAGGCTCCCCTAGGTAGGTATTTCAGTAATACATATCATACAGTGTAGTTGTTTCACAACTATTGCCAGCTGAAACTTATCTAAGAAGTTGTGGAAAAAGTTTTAAACCATTGAAATGGGGGTAGGGGAAGACAGGGGTCAGATGTGTTCCATACAAATCTATGAAAGAATGTGCAATGCCTGTAGGCAAGCGATTGATGATTTTGAAAATGTCTCATAATCTAATATTAGAAACGATACTTCTTGATAGTGCATACAAATTCAAATGTATTTATACCAGGGGTTTGCCTGTCTTTATCTTGGCGAGTGTGGACATCATTCCCCATAAAGAGGTACTTGGCTCAGTAAAAATACTTATAATATTATGTATATATTACTCCAAATTGATTTTTTTTTTACGTTTGTTTTCGATTAATTTTGTAAAAAAAAGTTGAGAAATTTCTTATTGGTGGTTTAAATACCTTTTTATTAGCTCACCTGGTGTCGTCGTTGTCCATGGTCGTAAAACTTTTACAAAAATCTTCTCCTCTAAACTAACTGGGCCAAATTAACCAAACTTGGCCACAATCATCATTGGGGTATCTATTTTAAAAACTGTGTCCAATGACTGTGTCTGCCAACCAAGATGGCCGACATGGCTAAAAATAGAACATAGGGGTACAATGCAAGTTTTATCTAATATTTTGAAAACCGTTATAAATAGAGAAAATCTGACAAGGCCAAAAATGTCCAGAATGTTGAGCTCTACCAATTGTTCATATACGTCAAAACTGTGGGACCACTTCTTATAGGAGTTATTGCCCTTAAATGACAAATTTTACCTTTTTTTTACAAATTTTTGCCTATTATCTTGAAAACTATGATAGATAGAGAGAAACTTTAAATTGCAAAAATGATCAGCAAGACAAGCTTTACAGATAAGTCTGCATTGTCGAAATCGTCAGTTGACTCCTTATTAGAGTAATTGCCCTTTGATGAAGATTTTTACCAATTTTTTTGCATTTTTGCCTTATATCTCAAAAATTATAATAGATAGATAGAAACTTAAATAAGCAAAAATGATCAACAAGACAAGATCTACTAAGACAATTTGGAGGAAATCAGACAACTCCTTATTGGAGTTATTGCCCTTTATGGGGCATTATGTTTTTCAGTCTGTGTGTCTGTTCATTCGTCTGTCCCTCCGTTAGTCCGTCCATCTGTCCTGCTTCAGGTTAAACTTTTCGTCTCAAGGTAGTTTTTGATGAAGTTGAAGTCCAATCATCTTGAAACTCAGTACACATGTTCCCTATGATATGTTCTTTCTAATTTAATGCCAAATTAGAGTTTTGACCCCAATTTCACGTCCACTGAACATAGAATATGATAGTGCGAGTGGGGCATCCGTGTACTATGGACAAATTCTTGTTACCTTTTTTTTTTTTGCGTTTTGCCTTATATGATAAAGATTATAATAGATATATAGACTTTAATCACAAATATGATCAGCAAGGCAAGATCTACTAACAAATTAAATTTTGCCGTTATAGTTAGTAGACTGTCACTCTTTACAGGAGTGATTGCCCTTACCTGAGGATTTTTTTTACCCTCTTTTGTGTTTTGAGCAAAAACTAAAAAAGATAGAGAGAAACTAAACAGACCAAATGATCAGTAATACAAGATCAACAAAACAGAGATTTTTGTCATGAATTCTTGTCTAGTCTACAATGTTGGAGAGTGTCCTTTGTTAAATATGCACATAGACCAAGGTGAGCGACACAGGCTCTTTAATTCCTCTAGTATATATTTATGTTTATGTTTTTTAACAGAAGGTCAAGAAGTAGATCAAGAGAAAGGAGACGTGACAGAAGGAGTAGATCAAAAGAGAGAAAAAGAAGTAGGTCTAAAGACAAAGATTCAACAAAGGATAAAGTCAGAACTGATGATGAGCAGATTGATGAGGAAGAAGAAAAACCTAAAGATACAAATAAAGAAGAATTAGATGTGAAAGAAAAAGAAAATGGCACAGATTTGGAAGCTGGTGATACAGAGAAAAAGGGAGAGGAAAAGACTGGTTCACATTCACCAGAAAAAAAGGAAGATTTAAATGATGATAAGATGTAGGTTTTTCAAAATAATTAATATTTAAAGCTGTGTGTGCACTTCTGTCGATGGTCTGGTGGTTGGTTAACCAATAACTTCAGACTACAATACTTATTGCATGAATTCAAGACTCACTTTGGTCATTTTTTAAAGTTTTTTTAGTGCTTTAACGTCTTTTTCTTGTCTTAAAGATGTAACTTATGTTGTTGGCTCCAAAAAAAACTCCCTCCCTACCTATCCAACCCTACAAGGCATGGGTAGGCAACATCAAACATAGGATTTGTTGAGGAAAACCTCAACAGTATAACTTGACTTTCATGAAATCATACGAATGATAAGATTGATTGATTGATTGTTGGTGTTTTAAGCGCCACTTTTAAGCGCCACATTTGGGCTATTTCGTGGCGTTCAGTTTTTATAGGTGGAGGAAGTCGGAGTGCCTGGAGAAAACCACCGACCTTCGATAGGAAAACTGACAATCCTAGTCAATTAAGATTGGAGTCGAGTGCACCCGCACAAGCGGGGTTCGAACTCACAACCTCAGTGTTGACTGGCTAGTGATTACAGTAGTAGAACTACTAAGACCACTTGGCCACCGAGGCCCCCCGAATGATAAGAATATTATGCTTTAAACTTCAACAAACATGCATGCAGCTTGTTACAGGGATTTGTTTGTAGAATAGTTGGTAGAGCCTAAGAGGTCATAATTATTTTCCGCTTATAACAATGATTTAACAAAAAAAAATTGAACTAATTTTCTTGCTACTGATTACTGTGGATTCATTTATTTTTACGTGGGTATCAGAAAAAATTGTATTTTCATTGATAGTTGATTTTGTGGTGTTGCCGAAGTCTGCATATTAGCCTATAGAAAATGTATACTTCATTGAACATTCCATCTGTTGTTCACTTTTATATACCCACTAAACGCACACAAATTGGTATCGCTCCAATAATAATGAATCAACAGTAGTTGAGTGAATTTTATCAGGACCAATATAAATAATTATTAAGCTGTTGATACAGTTTGATGATAACTTTTTGAAGAAAATTGGTTAACAAATGCATATGTTCAAGTATAATAACACTGCAGCAATTCATTTGTGCAATGGTACTCTTGCAAAGGTAAATAAGTTTTTATGCAATTTTTATGATAAACATCTAGTGCTGATTATAATTCCAAAATGAATTTCCTATTTAAAATAAAGGTAATTTTGACATTAAAAAAATTATAATTGTGAATAAGTCAATAACTGATAGCTATATAGGTTTGTTTTAACTGAAATGTGGTTTGAAAAGTTTCATCTAAAGTGTTGACTTAATATTTGATGGTTTTAGAATAGTCATTCAAACAATTTTTGTTCAATATGCAAATTTGTCTCTTCAAATACCATTATAAGATGCTGAATATTTATTGTTACAGTTAAGAGTGTTATGTATGATTGTAGAGAGAGTGATGAAAAGAAAAATGAAATTGATGAAGATGAAAAGAAAACCGACGACAAAAGGAAAAGGTCGAGATCTAGGTCACCAAGCCATGATAGACAAAGAAGAAGTAGATCTAGATCAGATTATCGTAGGAGAAGGAGGTCAAGGTCAGGGTAAGCAAAATTTTCTTAAGAATCTTTCTTATTTAAGATTATGTGAAATGTTATCATTTTTAACTCACCTGGCCCAAAGGGCCAAGTGAGCTTTTCTCATCGCTTGGCGTCCGTCGTCGTCTGTTAACTTTTACAAAAATCTTCTTCTCTGAAACTACTAGGCCAAATTTAACCAAATTTGGCCACAATCATCATTGGGGGTATCTAGTTTAAAAAATGTGTCTGATGACCCCACCTGCCAACCAAGATGGCAGATATGGCTAAAAATAGAGCATAGGGGTAAATTTTGAAAACAGTTATAAATAGAGAAAATCTGACAAGGGCAAAAATGTCCAGAATGTTGAGCTCTACCAATTGTTCAGATACGTCAAAACTGTCAGACGGCTTTTAGGAGTTATTGCCCTTAAATGACCAATTTTACCTTTTTTTTCCATTTTTGCCTATTATCTTGAAAACAATAATAGATAGAAACTTTGAATTGAAAAAATGATCAGCAAGACAAGCTATACAAATAAGTTTCATTGTCGAAATCGTCAGTCGATTCCTTATAGAGTTATTGCCCTTTGATGAAAATTTTTACCAATTTTGGCGTTTTTGCCTTAAAAATTATAATAAATAGATAGAAACTTAAATAAGCAAAAATGATCAACAAGACAAGATCTACAATTAAGACAATATGGAGGAAATCGTCTTGACTCCTAAATGGAGTTTTTGTCCTTTAATGATGATTTTTACCATTTTTTTTGCATATTGCCTTATATGATAAAAATTATAATAGATAACTAGACACTTTAAATCACAAAAATGATCAGCAAGGTAAAATCTACTAACAAGTCAAATTTTGCCAATATAGTTAGTAGACCGTTACTCTTTGTAGGAGTGATTGTCCTTAAATGAGCATTTTTTTTACCCAGTTTTGTGTTTTGAACAAAAGAAGATGGAAAACTTTACAGACTTAATGATCAGCAATATAAGATCAACAAAACAGATTTTTGTCATGAATCCTATTCTCGTCTACAATGTTGGAGAGTGTCCTTAGTTGAATATGCAAATAGACCAAGGTGAGCGACACAGGCTCTTTAGAACCTCTAGTTTGGTGGGACACAGTCTGTCTTTCAAAGTGACATTGTTTTAACTGTTTGTTCATACATTGCTTCTATCAAATTACATAAATTTCAGGTCCATTTCACAATGCTATTTAATTTTGATATGGTGAAGCTGATTAAAAAAGCATTCTTCAAATGATTTGAATTTTCATATTATAATAAAAATTAGGAAATTATCACCATCACAACAATGTAACTCACTGACATAGCTCACATTTGTGTTTTATAGGTCAAGAAAAAGATCATATGGAAGGAGATCCAGGTCAAGAGATAGATATAAAATACCATCAAGGAGGGGAGATCCAAGAAGGAGATCAAGGTCACCAAGATATAGGCGATCAAGAAGCCCTAAAAGATCCAAGAGAGAACCATCACCACCAAATCGTAGACCTAAGAGGTAATAAGACTCCCCAAAAATAGGCAGGTAACAAACTGGATATAGGGTAGAATGCATATATCAGAATCAAAAGATAAGGGTGCAATAATAAAAAAACTTTACACAGAAAGCTAGATGGAACCAAATTAAGATAAGGGTGAATACATGTGCCCATCTCCTCTTCTGGCAACTGTCACTTCGTTCACGATAAGTAAAAATGTTGGTAACAAGTTATTTACATGCATGCTGTAACTTATAAAAACTATAACAGCACAGCAAGAAAGTTTGGAATATTCATCATCCAATAAGACAATATTATGAAGTAAATATACTGGTTTCAAATACCAAAACATGATCTTCAATATTTCTTTTCTTAATATTATTTAGAAAATGGCAGGATACACACATTTTCCATGGAAAACTTGCACATTTTGAAGAAATAGTTATTATACTGTTATGTTAACTCTTTTTTAGCTCTTCAAGCAGTGGCTCAGATAGTTCTGATTCAGATGATAGCAGTGCAGAAAAAAGACCTGCGGTAAGAATTTCTGTCGGACAATTTTTTTTAAATACCAAAATAGATGAAGTTTATACATAGAAAAATTGGAGCGTGCAAATATTTCTTAATACATATGGTAAACTTGATCTAAGAGTCAGGATCTTTTAACTTTTTAAAGACTTTTCATCTTGAAATAATAGAAGTATGATAGACCTTTCTCTGTTTTTGACTGAGATGGATGAGTCAAAATTCAAAACAAGCTTATTAATAGTATGGTGATGGGGAGGGGCTGGAAAGGGAAAGTGGGTAAATATTTTCAATTAACTCCTGTAGTTTTCAACCCAGATTTCTGAAACTTTAGGGAATGATTGCACACATATTTATGTTGATCACCTGGTATTATAAAGATGATTAATTTTTCATCACTTTTTTATACGACCGCAAAAAATTTTGCGGTCGTATATTGGTATGACGTTGGCGTCGTCATCCGAAGACGCATTGGGTTTCGCACTCTAACTTTAGTTTTAGTGAATGGATCTCTATGAAATTTTACCATAAGGTTCAATATCACAAAAGGAAGGTTGGGATTGATTTTGGGGGTTATGGTACCAACAGTTAATGAATTAGGGGCCAAAAATAAGCATTTTTGTAACTTCCAGACATAACTTGTGTGTTAGTGTATGGATCTCTCTGACTTTGTACCACAAGGTTCCATATTACAAAGGGAATGCTGGGATTGATTTTTGGGGGTAATTGTCTCAAAATTTTAGGAATTGGGGCCAAAAGGGGCAAAAACAAGCATTTTCTAGTTTCATGACAATAACTTGTGTGTAAGTGTATGGATCTTTCTGAAATTGTACTACAAGGTTCCATATCACAAAGGAAAGCTGGAATTGAGTTTGGGGTAATTGCCTGAAACGTTTAGGAATTAGAGGCCAAAAAGGGGCCAAAAATAAGCATTTTTCTAGTTTCCAGACAATATCTTGTGTTCAAGTGTATGGATCTCTCTGAAATTGTACTGCAAGGTACCATACCTCAAAGGGAAGGCTGGGATTGAGTTTGGGGTGATGAATCATAAGGGTTCAAAAATTTGGGGGGGATTTTTTTTTTCCTTTTAACCTTTTTTTCTTTAAAATTTTCCATTTTAAGTTGGTTATTTTTGATTTATATTTAAAAGCAAATAATAATGATATGGCAGGAGATACACACCAAACAGGATGTGTAAATTATTATACAATAAGTATTGTGCAATAGCAAGAAATTTTCAATTGCACAGTATTGCATAATAGCAAGAAATCTTGAATTGCACAGTATTGCGCAATAGCAAGAAATATCCAATAGCACAATATTGGGCAATAGCAAGAAATTGTCAATTGTACAGTATTGCGCAATAGCAAGAAATATTCAATTGCACAGTATTGTGCAATTGCAAGAAATATTCAATTGTACAGTATTGTGCAAAAGAAGATACTTTGTATAAATTGCTTATTTCTTGACCAATTTCAATGGGGTTTTATTCTTGAACTGTTGGGGTTCTTTAATATGCTGAATCTAACCGTGTATTAAGTTTTTGGATTTTGGGCCTCATTTTTAAATTGGTCCACATTGAGGTCCAAAGGGTCCAAAATTAAACTTTGTTTGATTTCATCAAAAATTGAATTAATGGGGTTCTTTGATATGCCCAATCTAACCGTGTATTGAGATTCTTAATTTTTGGTCCTGTTTTCAAATTGGTCTACGTTAAGGTCCAAAGGGTCCAAAATTAAACTTAGTTTGATTTTAACAAAAATTGAATTCTTAGGGTTCTTTGATATGCTGAATCTAAACATGTATTTATATTTTTGATTATGGGCCCAGTTTTCAAGTTGGTCCAAATCGGGGTCCAAAATTAAACTTTGTTTGATTTCAACAAAAATTGAATATATGGGGTTCTTTGATATGCTGAATCTAACCATGTATTTAGATTTTTGATTTTTGGGCCCCGTTATCAACTTTGTCCACATTGAGGTCAAAAGGGTCCAAAATTAAACTTTGTTTGATTTCATCAAAAATTGAATTATTGGGGTTCTTTGATATGTCGAATCTAACCGTGTATTTAGATTCTTAATTTTTGGTCCCGTTTTCAAAGTGGTCTACATTAAGGTCCAAAGGGTCCAAAATTAAACTTAGTTTGATTTTAACAAAATTGAATTCTTAGGGTTCTTTGATATACTGAATCTAAACATGTATTTATATTTTGATTATGGGCCCAGTTTTCAAGTTGGTCCAAATCGGGTCCAAAATTAAACTTTGTTTGATTTCAACAAAATTGAATATATGGGGTTCTTTGATATGCTGAATCTTACCATGTATTTAGATTCTTAATTTTTGGTCCGTTTTCAAATTGGTCTACATTAAGGTCCAAAGGGTCCAAAATTAAACTTAGTTTGATTTTAACAAAATTGAATTCGTAGGGTTCTTTGATATGCTGAATCTAAACATGTATTTATATTTTGATTATGGGCCCAGTTTTCAAGTTGGTCCAAATCGGGTCCAAAATTAAACTTTGTTTGATTTCAACAAAATTGAATATATGGGGTTCTTTGATATGCTGAATCTAACCATGTATTTAGATTTTTGATTTTTGGGCCCGTTATCAACTTTGTCCACATTGAGGTCAAAAGGGTCCAAAATTAAACTTCGTTTGATTTCATCAAAATTGAACTCTTGGGGTTCTTTGATATGCTGAATCTAACCATGTATTTAGATTTTGGATATTGGACCATAATAGGTGAATGTCCAATTTAAAATTTTTAAGTTCTTAGACCACATTCATTCTGTGTCAGAAACCTATGCTGTGTCAAATATTTAATCACAATCCAAATTCAGAGCTGTATCAAGCTTGAATGTTGTGTCCATATGTGCCCCAACTATTCAGGGTTCGACCTCTGCAGTCGTATCAAGCTGCGCCCTGCAGAGCATTTTATTATATCACTGCAAAATATTTTTGCGGTCATATATTGGTATGACGTTGGCGTTGTCGTCTGAAGACACATTGGTTTTCGCACATTAACTTAAGTTTAAGTGAATGGATCTCGATGAAATTTTATCATAAGGTTCAATACCACAAAAGGAAGGTTGGGATTGATTTTGGGGGTTATGGTACAAACAGTTAAGGAAAAAGGAGCCAAAAATAAGCATTTTTCTAGTTTCATGACAATAACTTGTGTGTAAGTGTATGGATCTTTCTGAAATTGTACTGCAAGGTTCCATATCACAAAGGGAAAGCTGGAATTGAGTTTGGGGGTAATTGCCCAAAACGTTTAGGAATTAGGGGCCAAAAAGGGGCAAAAAACAAGCATTTTTCTAGTTTCAGGACAATAACTTGTGTGTAAGTGTATGGATCTTTATGAAATTGTACTACAAGGTTCCATATCACAAAGTGAAAGCTGGATTTGAGTTTGGGGGTAATTTCCCTAAACGTTTAGGAATTTGAGGCCAAAAAGGGGCCAAAAAACAAGCATTTTTCTAGTTTCCAGACAATAACTTGTGTTCAAGTGTATGGATCTCTCTGAAATTGTACTGCAAGGTACCATACCACAAAGGGAAGGCTGGGATTGAGTTTGGGGGTGATAAATCATAAGGGGGTTCAAAAAATTTGGGGGGGATTTTTTTTCCTTTTTTTTTTTCTTTAAAATTTTCCATTTTAAGTTGGTTATTTCTAATTTATATATAGATTTCATTAAAAATTGACTTCTTTGGATTCTTTGATATGCTGAATCTAACCATGTATTTAGATTTTGGATATTGGGCCATAATAGGTAAATTAAAAACTTTTAAGTTCTTAGACCACATTCATTCTGTGTCAGAAACCTATGCTGTGTCAAATATTTAATTACAATCCAAATTCAGAGCTGTATCAAGCTTGAATGTTGTGTCCATACTTGCCCCAACTGTTCAGGGTTCGACCTCTGCTGTCGTATCAAGCTGCTCCCAGCAGAGCATTTTATCTGATCTGATTTTTCTAAGATACTATCAATTTTTTCTACCCAGATCTTTAGAACTAAACAGAAAGTTTGAAAACCTATTGAGGTTGTGCTCCTTTCTGTTTACCAAAAAAAGTATAACATTTGTTTTTACATGATTTTGGATCGTCATGTCTTATCATGAGATTTTCTGATTGTTAAGGTTAGCAACTATGTCAAAATTTATAAACTACTTTCTTGTGAAAGTTGTAATTTATGATTTTTTGCTAGGAGCTTATTAATAAGGATTCAAGAATGAAATATGTTGGGGTTGATTTAATTTACTGTTTATACAATGATGAATTATACAGGACACCTAGCTTTAATGAGTATTTACAATGATTTTTTGTGTACTTTTTCAGACAGAGAATAGTACACAGGATTCACCAGAAAAGACTGGTGTCCAGGCTAAGAGAAACTATCGTAAGCATGAGGAAAGTAATGATTCTGACTCTTCTTCAGGTTCTTCTTCTTCCTCTTCAAGGGAGTCAGTTGGTAAGTATTACATGTGGATTTAGGTTTTTCCACCTAAACATGTTGAGCAGCTCATTCATCTCAACTCAAGTTTATAGAAATGTTTAAAACAATGCTTATCTGCTAACTTCAATAGATTAAACTTGTGAAAGTCTCGTGATAAAACAAAGGAAACAGCCTGTCCATTCCATGGAGTTGGATAGATTGGACAGTACTATGCCCACTCCCAATTTTGGACCTCCCCTTTTTGAAAAGGCAAAATTCTCTAGGTCAAATCTGCTTATAGATTGGGCAAATGATATCTAAAACTTGTGCCAATATTTAAATGTAAGATGTGATATGATTGCCAATAAAACAACTAACCACCAAAGTCCAAATGGTAATAGTTAATAATTCATTCAATCTATATATTCATCTGAACTCTGCTGCTTAAATTCATTAAATATTACTTAAAAGGACTTTACAATCATATTTTACTTTTTCATTGTCTAAATTTGCAATTGCTATCTTTCAACATGTTGCCTATAAGCAGTGTCTAGTATTTCTTTTGAATGAATGTTCTGATTAAAATTTTATAATCTAAATAATGTAAGCAAAGTGCATTCATTTAATCAAATCTATATGACTTAAGTTACATAGGATAACTTGCTAAGTTTGGTTTGTTTTGATCTACACTCTACAGATGTTTGCTATAAATTTAAGATTGCCACCATCATTTCTGTTTTGGTGGGATAAATCTTTTTCTGAGATAGCCCTTGTAACAAACAATAAATCGTTGAAACAAGTATAATAAGTCATCATAAAACTAAATAGCTGTATGGTATGTTGAAGTTCCAAACATTTTTTAATGACATGTTTAATTATTACATTGTAATTGGTGTTATTTAATTTTGACAATAATTTTATAGGACGTAAACCACCTCCAAGACGAGACAGGAGATCCCCACCACCTAGATGGGAACCACCAAGATATAACAGATATAATGACAGAGGGGGGAGATACTTTCCAGATCAAAGACAGCGGTACTATTTTTTTTTATCTTTACAGCTCTTCTATAAAAGCATGTAAAGCAAACCTATTGTCAACTTGCTTGCTATGTTTGCAAACAGTAGGTAGGCGGAGTTTCAGTCTGTTTCGTATATACTGGAATTTGATTAGACAATCAAAATTGACATGCAATGAAGTTAATGTTTATTGTCCAATCAAATTCCAGTATATAGTAAACAGACTGAAACAGACTACCTACCTATTGTTTACAAACATCCAAACAAACATAGCAAGCAAGTTGATCAAAAGTTTGCTTTGCATGCTTTTAAAGAGTAGCTGTAATATTCAAATTAACCCCTGTAGCAACATTTGAGGTTTAGAATACATGTATTTTAAAGACATTTGCCTTTTTTTTTTTTTAGAGAAAACTTCCAATGTCTAACAAGGTAGGTGTCTCTTTGTTGAACAAATTCCATTTGTGAAAATAAGCTTTTGATTAAATATTTCAGTATTTTAAACTTAGGTAAGTTTTTATGTTGTATTTTTTAGAGAATCTTCTTTATCAGGAAGCAACATTAAGGTTCCTTTTATATCTTTCAGATATTCTGACCCTAGGAGAAGTCCTCCACGTTATTACAGCCCTCCACGGTTCAGGAGATCCCCTCCAAGGTACTAATCCCCTCAAGCTCTCCATCTCCTAGGTGGTTTCTTTTGTTGATCAATGTTATACAACAGAGAGAAGAATATCCTCATTTTCTTCTGATTAAATCTTGTCTCAAAAAGAATGAATAAATCTTAAGGCTGTTACATTAAAACATGCATGGTACACAGGGAAGGCACTTTGAAAATAGGAGTCACAACTAATGTCACCTATAAAGGCAATTTTAGAATTTCTTTTACATTTTCACTACAAAACAAAAATATTTTTTACCACCCATCCATAGTCAAGGTTTTAAAGTGCCTTTCTTTGGTCCCATGTTGTTATTATGGAATAGCTCTTAGGCGGAAAACTTTATAGCAAATCTAAACCCTCTAATCTCCCCTTTCTTTCACAGAGAAAAAACAATATTGCACACATTCAACTTTTTACTGGTAACAATTGCTTCTTGAATATACAGTAAACCTTACACAAAACATTCAAGATTGTAAAAAATGGATGGCTAACTATTGACTGCCTGAACGGCCATTTTAACTGAATCAACAGACATATCATCAACATTGTGTAAAGAAATATTCTTGAAAGTAGTCAATTCTTTATTATCTATTTCAATTTTATTAGGACCAATTTAAGAAGAATATTTTAGGTGTTGAAAATATATTTTCTTATTTGATTGGAATAATTGAAAGAATGACAAGGTTTAAATTCAGCTGTTGAAATTTGTAGTAAAACATTAAGATAAAAATAGATATAACAAATCAATACAAATATGTATTATAATAAAAATGAAAATAGTTTTAAGTGGACAGTAAGTGCACAAATGTACAAAATACAAAAAGCATTAACACTTAAAGCAATTAAACATATACAAATATATGAAGAAGAAAACATTTCCTGTTAATAAGGTATTATTATTTGATTTCTTTAAAAGGTTAGTCATTCATGCATGGCTTACTGTTGACACTAAGGAATGAAAAACATATTGTATAAAACTGATTCCATAAACAGGATAAATCACTATCATTCATTTTTCAAATGATACCTCTTTTGTATGAATAAGTTAAAAACAATGTTTTTGTCTTTTGTCATATAAATTTGTATAAAGAAGAAAAAGGATTTGTAAAAAATTTGAGAATACATCTAGTTTTATGGGTTTTTTTTTAAACAACTGATTTTTTTGTGTATGTTTTAGGAGGATGAGAAGGAGATCAGGGTCTGAATCTCCTCCACCACCCAGGCGGAGAATGTCTCCTCCAGATTTCTATAGAAGGAGGTCTCCAGGAAATTTTGAACGCAGGCGTCCTTCAAGGGGATCCCAATCTCCTCCACCAAGGAGACGTTCCCCACCTCCTCCAGCTAGACGCTTTAGAGAGGCATCTCCTGAGTCAAGACCAAGGAAAAAAAGAGATGAAGTTAAACGTCCTTCACCTTCAGATTCTGAAGAGGAGCAAGAACCTGAAAGAAATAATAGAATTCTAAAAAAAAGTAACACATCTTATGGTAAAAAGCAGTCTGAATCAGAATCTGAATCTGACTCCGGTTCAGAAAATGAATCCTCAGGAGAAGAATCCCCAGCTGCCAAAGAAAGTCGTCCACAACAGAAGAAAAATTCACCACAAAGAAAACCTCAGCCTCCAAGAAGAGGGCGTGAATCTTTTGAACAGTCTCCCCCTCCGAAAAGAAATAGACAATCAGAGGATCAGATGTCACCTCGTCGAGCTAAGCGTGACTCTGAATCCTCGTATGACTCACGACAGAAACAAAGAAATGACACAAGGCAGAGACCGCATTCAGAATCTTCTCCTGAAAAGTTTGCAGATATAAGAGACTCGAGAGAAAATAAGTTACGTCAGAGAGATAGACGATCACCTCCCCCATCTCATAGACATAGATCACCATCACCCCGCAATAGAAAACCATCATCTTCACCTGCACAGTCTAGAAAACATAAACATACCAGCCCTAGTAGTTCATCTGAAGGTTCACAGTCACCTCCGCCATCTAAAAAAGTGTCCAAAGATTCATTACGGCATCCAACACCACAAAAACGTGGTCGTGGAGATGCCAGTCCAGATTATGTTACTGGTTCTAAACGATCACGTTCATCACCTAGTCCTGATAAGAGACAACCTGCTGAAGAGGAATATCATCGAGTAGTATCTGTTAAAAAAGAACGGAGTCCAGTTCGGGACAGAGAAACTTCAAAGCAAGACAAAGAAAGGAAGGAAAAAGTCAAAGTGAAGAAAGAGGTTTCTCAAAGTGATTCAGAGGTATGGTTTTAATAAAAAAAATAGAAAAAGTAATCGGCTAAGTTCAGTCGCCAATTGTTCCTCATAGAAATACATAAGGAATTTCTTTTAATAAAAGTTTTTGGAAATTATCTCTGCTTAAGGAGGTGGAACCACCTTTTTTCAGAATTAATAAAATCATGCAAAAATGTCTGAAATTCAGATTAATAACCTCCCTATTTTTGTTGAATCCATGCTTGCTCCAATAGTTTATAATGCTGAGGCAACATATGGAAAAGCTTGAAAAATGATTTTTCTTGAAATTATTAAAAAGTGTCCAAATAATATTTAGATGTGTAAAGCATTTATTTTTGTGTCCTTAATTTGACAAATTTTAACAGTTGAACATATGTTCAAAGGGACTGGACAAAAATATTAAACACATTAAAGATTTGACTCATCCGAGGTTGTGTGTGTTGTCATCAGTTTCAAAAGCATGAAATATGTGTCAACTACTTATTTTGAACATTGTGCATTTTTTTTTATAAGACAATTTATAATTGTGTATTCAAGCTCCATATTTTTTAGTACAGTAATTAAACACACAAGGACAGATACTAATAAAATCAATACACAAATATTTACAAAGGTCAGTCACTATAAAATATGGAATTACTTGCAGAACAAAGTCCTGAAAGATCACTGATGAGGGTTGTCTGCTTTGCATTCAATCACTGTGTATTTGTCGTAATTGTCTTAATCCTTTTGATTATTGCAATTAATGAATTTTAATTCCAACGATTCATATAATCTTGGCTTTGGTCATTCATTTTGTTTTCATCAGGTGACATGATAAAGTTCTGCTTGGATGACAATGCCATTTTAACTGTTATACAAACATGTATGTTTACACAGCTTTCATCACTTATGAAAATAATTTAGTTTAACAAGAAAAACATCCTATTTTGATTTATTTTTCAGAATTTTTTACTTTTAAGAGTAACACATTGGGGTCCAGTTTATATTAATTTTACAATGATGGACTATAAATTTTACTCCCCTTAACCCATAATTTGAATCAACCAAAATCGACTCATCAGAGGTTAAAATGCATTGATCAAATAGGAATTTTACCGGCAGGGAGAAATAATTTCAACTCATCCCAGATTTTACAACACAACGAGGTTCGACTTTTAAACTTTTTTTGGTCAAGGAAGATCAAATTGCTTTTTTTCTAATCGGATAGCTGTTAAAGTGCATTTGAAACAAATTGCAAAGAATTTATGATTTAGTAGCAAATTTACCATTTATGAAATCTTCTGTTCTCTTCGATGCAAAGCATGTGTATTGACATTAATCAGAGCTATCACTGGTTTATTCAAGAATTTTAATTTAGAAAAAGTATAAATGAATATAACTCATTGATGGTTGTAGTAAAGAAGATCAACAAAAGAAACACAAGATTAAAGAATATTTTTTTTCTAGGATTCAGAATCAGATGTAGCCCATAAGAAGAAAAAGAAGAAAGAAAAGAAAAAGCACAAGAAGCATAAGAAACACAAGAAACATAAACATAAGAAAGACAAGGGACAAGGAGAAGAGGTAAAAATCTCTGTAATAGCAGTTATCATGTTATATCCCCTTTTCATGCCTTGCTATTAGTTTGGAAGTCAATTAATCAAATTTGTATTTACTCGCATCATCATTTTTTCAGACATCTTTGGGAAAAATGGAACTTAATCTCGAAGAAACAAAATATAGAAATCTTAAAAGAATTGGTTGAAAGGTTATCAAGTTATGACTCAGAAATGATATAAAGCCCCATTTTTTAATCGCACAAGGACCATCACTCCTGAATGGCAAAAGTAAAAATATTGAAAATCCAACTTGACCCCCATTTTGTTATCATATCTGACAGAATTACGGTCTTGTGAACATAAATTAAAAATATTTCATTGAACAAGGCTGTACTCTTATCTGCTGTTAACATGACTGTATATGAATTGATGCAGGAATTGCACCAGAAACAAATTTGTTTTTTCAGAGTTTTGGGTCTTCAATGCTCTTCAACTTCCTTTAAACTTAATTTCATTCAACGTTACTGATGAGTTATTTGTAGACGAAACACATGTTTGGGGTACAAAATTTCAATCCTGGTATCTATGATGAGTTATTTCTACAATGTTGTCAGTATTTTTTATCTTAATGTATGTATATATATATTTCAGAAATCTGGCAGTGAGGATGATGATGAAGATGAGAATCCAGAAGAACTAGAGCGTAAATTGAGAGAAAAGGCATTAATGTCCATGAAAAATAAGGCAGCTCGGTCTAGTAACTCCCCTTAGCACTTTTGTATATGTTCATTTAATTGTAAAAATGAAATTTATAAAAAAAAACTTTTTGTATATTGTGGTGCAAAATATTGTATATAAATATGTGAACAAGTAAATAATAAATTGCAAACTTGTGTTTGAAATTTATTACCTACAAATTTTTTTTATATTAATAAGCAATTCCATAATAATACATTTCTTTCTGAAACTGCTCACTTATTACACCCTAACTTATACAAGTGTTCATTGATATTTCAACTGGTCATTTCAGTTCTAATTTTACTTAGAACTTGTAAGGTAATAAATCTGTATTGTTCAGGGGTAACAGCCTGCTTTAGGTGACTTTACTTTTGAGTGTGCTGAATTCCACTTTTAATAGCAGTTTTGTTTTGAATTTTTTTTTCATAAAGTTAACATAATATGACACTTGAAAGAAAATTGGTTTACACTTATATGATTTTAAGATTGCACATGATTCTACTGTGGACAAAATTTCTGTTTGTTTATATTTCTTCCATTTGACTGTATTAGGGAGAAGTTATACAGGCAAAATGGTGAAAGAAAAATTGTTCCATTTATAAATTAAACCACTGTACCATACTCATCTAGATATAAAGGTGTCTTACAAGATTCAAATCTCAAACTGAGAACACTTGAACCATAGCCAATTCACTGTTTGAAATTTTAGAAATAATTTGTTCCTTGTCGGAAATACCGTTTTACAACTGACAACTAAATTTTGATACATATATAGTACCAACAAAACCATTTTGGATTCCTGTCTATCTAAAGGGCAGACATATGTATTTAAATTGCATGTTTAAAATGCTGTTATTGAATTCCATGAATTATGTAGTAAATCCTTCCTTGTTTGATATTTCCTGGCATCAGAGTTATTTTGTATTTTGATGTACAAGTTGAATGTTTGCATAGTATTTCTAGTATTTCATTTTTATAATTGATTAAGCCATATATTATTGTGTATGTTGATTTTAAAAGTATGATTTTGCATAAACATTGTATACACATGCACATCATGGATCTAAGATGTTGAGAAATATCATTTAAAATTGAATATTAGTGCTGGAATGTTAAATAATGAAGTTAATTTAAATACAATTTTTACTATATTTAAACTCCCTTATGGTGACATTGAATATTTTCTGTATCCAAGATACTGAAGAGAGATTGTTAGTTTTCTTCTAGTAGTCTGAGGGTAAATGTATGAATACTGTGAAAGTATCTTTGTTCCTGGGTCAAAATTTGTCATGGTTTATTGAAATATTTGTTTGTGTTTTTTTTAATTTGTGGTTCAGACTTTTCCCATAGCAAATTAATGGTATATGTGTGCTGTAAAATATTAAAAGCATGACTGATTAAGGTGGTACATAACACTACAGGGAGATAATTCTGTAAAAATCAGCTGAACGCTTTAATCATGTTCTATTATTAAGGAAATATAGCTTCTCAATGATAAAAATTAGTGTTTGTCAAACTGCTATATATCCAATGAAATTTTTCCGATAAAGTGTGTGGTACAAGTTTTTTGAAATTTTTATATTTTTGTCAAAGGGTCAAAGTTAATATTTTGTGTAAATTTTATGAAAATTAAACGAGCCAAATTAATTTTAGTCAAGGTGTTTGGTATCACCTTAAACAAACAAATCATAAAAAAACCTTGTACCTATTTTGTCATTATTTATTATCGCCCCAAGATGTGTTTCTTGACTTACAAGTACTTCAGTTCAATGGAATTTGTAAAATGAAATAGTGTGCAGATAATTGAATAATTTTATTTATAGCATATTTACTTTGATGATGTTTTAGTTCAATAAATCAAGAATGAAATAGAAATGATAACCTTTTAAGTTATGTTTGTAAATGTTACACCAATTTTTGATGTGTTAACATTGACTTAATTCTGAAAATGGACAGTGGGTACTGTAGGTGCATATATTGATATAGCTGCCATTTTTCTTGATTTCCAAGTTGTATGGGGGAAAAAAAGGAAATATTAGTTATTCAATCAGATTATCAGCTTTTAAATATTTAGAAAATATTGTCTTAATCTATTTATAATTCACTTATGTAGATATATTTATCTATGTCATCTTCACTTTCCATTAATTGAATATTTTCATTTGATTTTGTATTTTCACATCATGCTGTTAATATGAGACATGCTTGTTTTTGAACTGTTAGCTTGTTAATTATAAATTAATTGAGCCAACTTCTGTATATGATTATGTACATGGGTACAATAAAGCTATACAAGTGAACTGTTTGTTAATTATTTATAGTGTTATGTCGGACATACTTCTAGGTTACACATTTGAAGAGGATCTTTTTTTTAAATGTGAGAGAGGAATATCTAATTAGAAATTCATGCATTGCAAAACGTACTTAACCCACGAAATTCAAGAGCCAAAAATGCATGCCGTTCTAAATATTAACCCAACTGCAAAACAAGTTTTACATTCCTACCTCCATACCCAACCAAACTTTCATGGTTTAAGACATTTGTCATCAATTTGCATTCATTAGTCAGTTGATTACATGTTGACCAATTGACATTACTGCAATATCTCACCTGCTTTACTCATTGTCATTAACCATAAAATTGAGGACAAAAATCAGATGAACCCTGTCAGACAGACACACCACATTGCAATAATTTTTTTACACGCACAACATAGTTGACCTATTAATTATTGTATCTTTGAAACGGACCTAATTAATCATGAAACCTTGAGGTTGATCACTGAACCATGAAATGAGCACAAGGTCAGGTGAACACGAAGACCATAAGGTAAATGTATACAAAACATGAAGTATCCAGCTTTTCGACCTTCTGAAACATAAAAGCATTATATAAAAAGTTTTATGATGCCATCTGATGTCAAAAACCAACAAAAAAACACTTTTTGTCAAATTTTCAGGTATTTTTGTCGAGCCTTCGACTTTTGTCGAAAAAGCGAGACATAGCGATCCTACATTCCGTCGTCGTCGTTGTTGTCGTCGTCGGCGGTTAAAGTTTTTGAAATTTTAATAACTTTCTTAAACTATCCTGGATTTCTACCAAACTTGGACAGAAGCTTGTTTATGATCATAAGATAATATTCAAAAGTAAATTTTGTAAAAAAAAAATTCCATTTTTTCCGTATTTTACTTATAAATGGACTTAGTTTTTCTGCCAGGAAACATTACATTCACTCTGTGGTTAAAGTTTTTGAAATTTTAATAACTTTCTTAAACTATCCTGAATTTCTACCAAACTTGGAAAGAAGCTTGTTTATGATCATAAGATAGTATCCAGAAGTAAATTTTGTAAAAAAAAAATTCCATTTTTTCTGTATTTTACTTATAAATGGACTTAGTTTTTCTGCCAGTTAACATTACATTCACTCTGTGGTTAAAGTTTTTAAGATTTTAACAACTTTCTTAAACTATCCTGGATTTGTACCAAACTTGGACAGAAGCTTGTTTATGATTAAAAGCTAGTATCTAGAAGGAAATTTTGTTAAAATTTTGTTCCATATTTTCCGTATTTTACTTATAAATGGATTTAGTTTTTCTTCCAGTTAACATTACATACAGTCTGCAGTTTTAAGTTTTTAAAACATTTATTAGATTCATAAACTATCCTGGATTTTTACCAAACTTGGACAGAAGCCACTTACAATCAAAAGATAGTATAGAGAGGAATATTTTTATTAATTTTTTTCCTCATTTTTGTTGAGCCTGCGATTAACAGCAAAAGTAGGCGAGACACTGGGTTCTGAGGAACCCTTACGAATTTTTATTTTTAGTATATATTTTACCTGTTATTTCTTCAGGAACATCTACACTGTATCCAGTGTACAAATAAAACCCGTTTGATAGATTGTCTCATTTATTTTTATTGGACAAAACTTGACACAGGCTGTATGAGTTCTAGATCATTGTTTACCCAGTTTTGTATATATATATATATATATATATATATGTAATATGAAAAGCAGATGTCTTATTTGAAGATCAGATTTAAAAAGCATGTCAATGCCTGGTACTATAGATGTGAAATGTGGGGTGCACATTGACAGCAACCCTACACAACACAAAACAAGAGTGCACACACTGAAATGTCTCACCTGCTTTACTGACCATTGATTTTATGTTGATAGTCCTAAATATAAAGCTTTACTAAGAGTATCACATTAACTTGACATTATCTAAGAAAATGAGGTCAAGGTTAGATAAACCAAACTGGAAATACATGTACACCTTACAATCATTCCATACACCAAATATAGTTGATAATCTTTTGCTTATAGTTTCTAATAATCAAACTTCACGAGAAAACTTAACATTGACCAATGAACCATGAAAATGAAGTCAAGGTCAGATGAACCATGCCAGACAGATATGTACACCTTACAATCAATCTGCATTAAATATAGTTGAAATATTGTTTATAGTATCTAAGAAACAAACTTAACCTTGAAAACTTAACATTGACCAATGAACCATGAATATCAGGTCAAGGTCAGATGATACTGTCAGACAGACCTATACACCTTACAATCACTCCACACACCAAATATAGTTGACCTACTGTAAATTCGGAAATTATTGCGTGCATTTATTATAGCGATTTTGTTATTTTAGACTAAAATGCGATTTTAATTTTTGCGATATTGAGAAAAATACTGTTCAATTCATATAAAAAATTTTAAAATGCGAGTTGAAATTATTGCGATTATAACCCTGTCGCATTTTTCGCAATAATAAAAACATCGCAATAATTTCTGAATTTACAGTATTGCTTATGGTTTTAAGAAAAACAGACCAAAACACAAAAACTTTACATTGACCAATGAACCATGAAAATGAGGTCAAGGTCAGATGATACCTGCCAGACAGACATATACACTTTACAATCATTCCATACACCAAATATAGTTGACCTTTTGCTTATAGTACACAAGACACAAACGTAACCATGAAAACTTAACATTGACCCATGAACCATGAATATCAGGCCAAGGTCAGATGATACCTGTCAGACAGACCTATACACCTTACAATCACTCCATACACCAAATATAGTTGACCTATTGCTTATAGTTTCAGAAAAATAGACCAAAACACAAATACTTTACGTTGAGCAATGAACTGTGAAAATGAGGTCTGGGTCAAATAAAACCTGCCAGACTGACATGTACATCGTAAAATATTTCCACACACCAAATATAGTTGACCTTTTGTATATAGTATAAGAAAAACAGACTAAAACACAAAAACTTAACTTTATCCACTGACCTTTGAAAATGAAGTAAAGGTCAGATGACACCTGCCAGTTGGACATGTACACCTCACAATCATTCCATACACCAAATATAGTAGACTTATTGCTTATAGTATCTGATATATGGACTTGACCACGAAAACTTAACCTTGTTCACTGATCCATGAAATGCGGTTGAGGTCAGATGAAAACTGTGTGACAAGCATGAGAACCTTGCAAGGTATGCCCATACTAAATATAGTTATCCTATTACTCATGATAAGAGAGAAATTAACATTACAAAAAATTTTACTTTTTTTTTAAGTAGTCACTGAACAATGAAAATGGACATGACAGACAGAACTTCATAACATAAGGCATCTATATGCAAAATATGAAGCATCCAGGTCCTCAACCTTCTAAAATATAAAGCTTTTAAGTAGTTAGTTAACACCACCGCCTGATCTCTATCCCTATGTCAAGCTTTCTGCGACTTAAGTCGCAGGCTTGACAAAAACCAAAAGACTTTAGAGTTAACATAGTCTTCAATAATAGACCCATTTCCAAACAATATGTAAAGCTATAATTTGCCCTTAGTTTGTTGTGAATGAAGTTTTAAAAGACTCAGATCAAAGAGGTACCATCAACACTAAATTTCTCAAATGACCAAAAAAATTAAAGATATAACTAGAAACTTATAGAGAAGATGAAATCTAGACAATATTGATTAAACTTTGACACCATCTTGATGTGAAGATGGTCACTAATAATTGTCCATATTAAGGTCAGAGGTTAACACATCAGTATATTATCCAGAATGAAAGACCTGATCTAGCTTGAATGAAGATGATTTTTGTCAGGCCTGCAACATTTGTAGCGGAAGATATACAGGATTGCTACATTCAGTCCTCATGTTTTTAATTCTTGGAAATAAGCTTCTTCAAGATCAAGAAATAGCATCTGAAAAAAAAGTTTGATTTAAAAATATTTCAGTATTTTTCTGCTAAAAAAAATTGTAAGGGTTCCGCGGAACCAAGTGTCTTGCCTACTTTTGCTGTTAGTTGCAGGCTCAACAAAAATGGGGAAAAAATTATTAAGAATTTTCCTCCAGATACTATCTTTTGATTGTAAGAAGTTCTGTTCAAGTTTGGTAAAAATCCAAGAAGGTTTATGAATCTAATAAATGTTTTAAAAACTTTAACTGCAGACTCTACTTAATGTTAACTGGAATAAAACTAAGTCCATTTATAAGTAATATACAGAAAAACAGGAAATAAATTTTACAAAATTTCCTTCTAGATACTAGCTTTTGATCATAAACAAGCTTCTGTCCCAGGATAGTTTAAGAAAGTTATTAAAATTTTGAAAGCTTTAACCACAGAGTGAATGTAATGTTAACTGGCAGAAAAACTAAGTCCATTTATAAGTAAAATATGGATAAACAGGATTTTTTTTTTTAACAAAATTTACTTTTGAATACTATCTTATGATCACAAACAAGCTTCTGTCCAAGTGTGGTACAAATCCAGGATAGTTTAAGAAAGTTATTAAAACTTGAAAAACTTTAACCACAGAGTGAATGTTGTTAACTGGCAGAAAAACTAAGTTCATATATGAGTAAAATACAGATAAACAGGATTTTGTTTTTTAAATTTTCTTCTGGATACTATCTTATGATTATAAACAAGCTTCTGTCCAAGTTTGGTACAAATCTAGGATAGTTTAAGAAAGTTATTAAAATTTGAAAAACTTTAACCACAGAGTGAATGTAATGTTAACTGGCAGAAAAACGAAGTCCATTTATGAGTAAAATACGGATAAACAGGATTTTTTTTTTACAAAATTTACTTCTGGATACTATCTTATGATCATAAACAAGCTTCTGTCCAAGTTTGGTTGAAATGCAGGATAGTTTAAGAAAGTTATTAAAATTTGAAAAACTTTTAACCACAGAGTGAATATTTGTGGACGCCGGGGGCCGCCGCCGCCGACGGAATGTAGGATCGCTATGTCTCGCTTTTGTGACAAAAGTCGCAGGCTCGACAAAAATGGACTTGGCTTTTGGCAATGGACATGTACACTTTTACACTGACAGTAGCAATTGCAGGAGAGACATGGTGCCGTGGATCCCTTTACTAATTTTTTATAATAGTGAGGGAAAGTCAACCCTATATAAATTCTGATTGTGTAAGGTGTAATTCGATGTGGTGTACTGCATATTTGACAGCATCTCAATGACCCATAAGAAAATGAGAAAACAAAATGGACACCTGGTGACCTGACCAGTTAAAACGAATTTATAATAAATTGAACCAAACATTTGTTAGATACTTCATGTGTTTGTGTAAAAATCATATCTGTCTAGTTTTAGTTTTCATAATATCGTCATTTTATCTGAATCCAATAGCCCCATTTTCTTGACTCACATTTTGTTTAGAGAAAGTGTGGTCATCATATGGTCTTCAGCATTAACATGTGTCTATTCAATAAAAAATGTGAAATATAAATCAAAATTCATCAGAACTGGGAATAGTATATCTAACAATATATATGTTCCTGATCAGAATCATGCAGAAGTCCAGATAAATTGTATAAGATCTGCATCAACTAAAAAATCTCTGTATAAGAAACTACAAAAGAACACCACTGACTAAATTCCAGACTTGGGACAGGTAGGCTTTAATTAGTTTTCCTATGTACCACACTACATCCATTATAAATATGTGTAATTCCAAAGATTGTTTCACATATAAATCCCGAGTCTGTCATCAAAAAATAAAAATGATAAATGAAGGAATGTTTTATTCAATATATTTCAACATTATGTAAAAAAAAAAATAACTAGATTATGGCAAAATTGTGACAAGCAAACATTAACAACTAGCAATTTCAATGAACAATTTTACTTATCATTCACTTTACAAAAATATCACAAAGATTATATTATTGCACATTCTTGCTTTGAAATCTCCTTTAAGATACTGTTAATTCAGAAATTATTGCGAAAAATGCTACAATATCAGGTTGGCAATGATAAAAACTCGCATTTATAATTTCAGTAGTGATTTTACTTAATTTTTGCAATCACATTTATTAGACCTCACAATAATCAGTGATCATAAATGCACTCCATAATTTCTAAATTTACAGTACACTTCAGAGTTATTTGTACTAATATTGACTAACTGTTAAGTGGAAAATGTATGTGAAAGGTTTATTTTCGTTAATTATTATTATAATTAAAAGTAAAAATCATGAAAATACACACACATTAATTTTGAATTTACAGACCATGATACTTGTTACTATATCATATTATATATATTCCATAATGTAATTAATCTCATAATCAAAATCATTCACAAATAATAAAATTATCAAGGATACAAGAGTTATATACATGTACTGGTTATAAATCAACTAATTTAACTACTGTCAATTCAGAAATTTTTGTTTGCTTTTATTATTGTGATTTTGATTCATTATTTGCGATCTTAAGAACTGCTACATGTATCAAAATTTTAATTTCCGTTTTTTAGCAATAATGACAACATTGCAAAATTCTGAATTAACAGTATACACCAGATATGACTTAAAGAGATTGAACTCCTCTCACAGAACAGTTTTATTGGTTTTATATTCATCTTCCTTATTCAAATATGGTAAAGACTGAACATTGTGTATACAATATACATGTTAGTTTTTCATACTTAGATTAGAAATTTGGTTAGAAATAATTTATAAATTTGACAGTTAACTTTCAATTTGCATGTTAAAAATGCATCGGAAGAAAACTGTCTGATGCATATTAAATATACATCAGTAAAAAACTGTCCAATGCATATTATTAGTTACATAGTGTGCTAGTGACCTAATACGATATATATGGGGTCAGTAAATTCCATATGGGGTGAGAGTGAGCTTTTGAGCTCGAATCCCCATATGGAATCAAGGTCCATATAATTTTGAAAGTATTGCTCTGACAATATATGTCCTTTACAAATGGGAAGAAATTAAGAAATTTTGGAAAAATTCTAATTTTCCTAGCGCAATAATTCTCACAAATTTACAGAGCTTACAAACCAATAATAGAAACCATATATCGTAATATAAAAGGCGGAATGCTGGACTTAATGGATTTTGTTCAATTTTGTTAGGTGGAAATTGGACTTAGAATATTTCTTCAAATTTATTGCCAGAAATTGTACTTGGAAAATTTTGATCACTATCTTTGAATCATATATAAGCCTTGAATCTGCATGAATGTTTCATAATCCATAAACAAAATATGTTTATGACCTGTCTAGTTATGAATATTACACACTATATGTGTGTTGTTACAGTTTAAATGGAAAGTCATCCTAATTGGTAAGTTTTTTATCATTTAAATTAATGTTTTGAAATATAAATATATCATACAGTTTTAACATTCACTTGGGAATTAATTAAATGTCTACATACTTTTACAAAGGTGTAAATAAGATACAATTTAGATATAAGGCGATCCTTTTTTTCATATCAATCCAAATGCAAATATATTTGTAAAGCTAAATTACCACCTTCTGCCTTATGTTGCTTGCTGATTCACATTGTTTCTTATATAAAGACTGATGGCGGAAATTTGGTTGCTACAACTCCTTGAAATGGAGTTTATAAATCTACCAAAAAATGTCCTTATTTACAACTAAAAAAATGATTGCCTTACAAATTATGTAACTAAGAATTTCAACACACTTTATAATAAATACATATCAAAGGTACCAGGCTTATAATTTATTTTAGGCCAGATGTGCATTTCGTCTATAAAAGACTCATCAGTGACGCTCAAATCAAAATAATTGAAAGGCCAAATAAATAACAAAGTTGAAGAGCATTAAGGAAAGAATTTATCAAAATTTAAATTTTTTTTGTTTAGGCTTGAGGCATACGATAGAAACAAAGATTTTGGAAATCAGGATGAAGTTGGGAGGAGTACTCTATGACACTTCCAGATTCTTTTCTTTACAAAGATTTTAATAGTGGAACTGAATTTGTTGACTTTAAAATGGAAACTATAGAAGTGTATTTAAAACCAATGGATAAGGTTTTAGATTCGGATGCAAAAATTTGTACAAGGAAAAGTTTTTAAAATATATTCGTCTTTACCGACTATCTTAACATGTGGTATTTAGACTAGTGGCCTATAAAAGTGATTAACTCCATGGTGAAGAAATTAAAAGAATTCTATGAAAATTATTTCAAAAGTGCTGTTCTACAAAGGCTTTTTACAAGGAATATAACAAATACACATTTGATTGATTGATATATATATATATATATATATGTTAAGTATGATACAATAATAATATTTCTTCCATTGGATTCAAACTTCAATACTGAATCTATGTAAGAACCTTTCTTCCATTGGTCTATACAATCATATGGTGCAAATCGAAGTTTAATCAGTGTTAAAAAACTGGTTTTCTACTGACAGCTGTTCACTTCTATAATATAAATAATTGAGGTCATAAGCAGCATTTCCTAAAGTTGCAAGGACAAATGTAAAATCTTCGTATGTCTGCAGTCCTGTATAAAACATAATCCCAGGCGAGTCAAACATAAACTTTTCCACACAAAGGGATGGCCATGTCAAAGTTTGTGTAAGTGAAGAGTCAATAGATGGAACATTCCTACTTTCGTTGGGTACAGTCATTTCTACATCTACACATGGTTCGGCCGTGTAATAAATTTCATTACCGACATTAGCATCATCACATGGAAAATTTGCCTGCATGTCCTCACTGCTTTCAGAACTATCAGAGTCAACAATGCCTTTTGCTTCACTTCGTTTGGCCTGTCGTACTGACCTGTCATTAGAAGTAGAAGTACTGATCCATGGGAAGACACTTGGAAAAGCATCACTTTTCAATCTTTTACAAGGGCAACAGTACCTGAAAACAGCAGTTTCATATTAAACAAATAACATTTTTATTTTTTTTATAATATTATAATTTCAGATGGACATGAATGGATATTTTGATTTTCTATTCAATTTTATCCAAAAAAGGGGAGGGGTCTTGTAATTTGGAAAGAATATTATTCACATATATCATTTTTTTTCTATCCCAAGGAGAATTAAAATAAATGTTTCAAGATTATTAAATATGCATGTGTATAAATATTTTTTTTACATGTTTTAACAAAATTTTTTTGAGTATTAATGATTTGTTTACATATTTCTGATAAGAAATTTTATCCTGTAATATAATAATAAAAATAATGTACAAAGAACTGATTCATGTTAAAATCTAATTAAGAAATATAACATCAGCACAAAGTCATTATAATCCAGATAATCTAGATAGAGAAATATTACTTACCACATGTGGTCTCTGACTTGTAATCTGATGGAAGAAAATGAAGTTTACACACAACACTTGTTTTGATGGTTTCCAAAGTCTATATCTATTCCCATCCATGTTTCTTTTGATTGCTTTGATCCATTTCTTCTTTAATTTTTCATTTTTGGAAAAACATGACCTCCTCTATTGGAACAATTTGGAACACAACAGCAAGTTGATGGCATTGTTTATATCTATATTTAATTTTCTAATAATTTGTTTATCAGTAGAGAATCTCTAGGACCGTATTATAGTGTGCTGCCACCTGGAATTCTTATCAGGGTAATAACTGACTTTGGTTTCTCATTATAACTTTATAGTTCATGTATTTGATTTATTACAGATGGTTAAGTTGTTGCACTGACATCAGACATCCAAGGTGACAGGCGAGTTCAAGAAAAGCCATGACAAATGCAAAAGAGTGCACCTTAAAAACATCAGCTAGCCAAAGCTATTGGTATGTACATGTATTTGGTCTCTTGGTACAGCTACATGTTTTATTATATATTGATTTTGCCTATTTTTATTCCTAAAACACATTCGTTGTATAGTTTAAACATGATATATTGCATTTAAAATCATTTTTTAACATGGTTCAAAATTCTGCTTTCAGCATGCAATTCTTGTATAGCTATAGTAAGGGATATTTTTTTATCAGCTTGCAGATTATCTGTTTAATAAAGACGATTGAATTTGCGCCATGAAAATTTGGTAAATTTATTCAATTGACCTTACAATTGCATTTGGTTTTCTAATGTATGCCTTAATTTATATTTTTTCAGATTATGTCAATGCTTGATGTAAAAAAACAACAGTTGTATGCAGGAGTGTCATTATAGTAATTGATGCTGTATAACAGAGCAAGTTAGCTATGCAAGAAAGAATTTGGACAGAAAAACTTTAAAAAGACATTGAAACATTAATTGTGACTCTTATAATGTTAATTGATGCAGAAATTGTAAAGAAATGAAAATTTTATCAAATTTAAGAAGTAGTTTTTTTTTAATTGTAAAAAATGGAAAAAGCTTTCGACTGTCAAAATGTTAACCTTCATAGGCAGAAATTATTTCCGTCTTTATAGGCGGAAATATTTTCCGCCTTTTTAGGTGGAAATATTTTCCGTCTTTTAGGTGGAAATATTTTCCGCCTCTTTAGGTGGAATATTTTCAAGTGCTTTATTTCCTTTTATAAGACGGATTTTTTCCTCCTAAGATAGGCGGATAAATTTGCATATTTCGGCTCTATTCCGCCTGGAATCCGCCTGGAACCCATGTAAGAAAGATTCTTGGCGTAAAGGGGACCTTAAATGGATTCCTCTAAAAATCCGCCTGGAATCCATATAAAATTCACCTGGATTTTTCGTACAGGTAATAACATTTACACATAAGAAAGGTAAAATCTCTTTGTTATTTCTCAGGATAATGCAATGCTAAGGTGTACATTAACTACTGCACAGTTCAAATGTACTCATACCTTTGGGGCTGATCCTAGACTTTGAAAGGGTGTTATTCCATAAAATAAAATAAACAGCTGCGCCATGAGCACATGTTACGCCCGTCGCTTTTATAAAGAATAAATTTCAATAACTTCTCAATGTCATATCACAAATTCATGAAAACTAAAGGGAGGTTATGTTAATATATATAAACCCAACACCAAAGTTCGGCCGTTAGATTTTCTTGTTTGAATTGTTTTACATTGTCAATTCTGGACCTTTACAGCTGACTATGTAGCATGGGCTTAAGCCCCAGTCCCACTAGACCACGATCACACCACGCTCACCGCGATCTAAAATAAATTCAGATCGTGGTGAGGTCGCGGTATGAGCGGCATGAAAATGTTATTTTTCGTTGATTTCATGATGAACCTACGTCTTCATTACGCTTCCACAACGATCCTGCTACGATTATACCACGTTCTCACACGCTTTCTCTACGATTATCATGATCTTACTACGCTCATCACGTTCTCACTACGACCATACCACGAGTTATCCGATTGCAACACGATCTTACCACGCTTCTACTGCGATTATAGCCCATTCTTACCACGATTATACTACGTTCATACAGCGATCTTATTACTTTCTCAGCAATAACGTCAACATCGTGTTCCTATAAATACTGTTCCATTCCTTATATTTCTGATTAATACTTAGATTTCTCGGAAACAACACAGTCATGCCACCAAAATCTACCAGAACGCGTGGTGGTAGGTGTAGGTGTAGAGGCAGAGGAGGTCTGATAGTAACGAATCCTGATCTAGCAGAGATGTCGCACCGACCAATGCAACCTGAATCTTTTTCTTTTTTTTTCAAGTCTTTTTTATTGTCATAAACCAACTTATACGATTTGTGACAAATTATATACAACCTATTGCTAGTCCATCAAGCTCAAATGACGATGTTTTAGTGAACGAAAGCAGGGATGACAGAGATGTGTCAAGCAGGGTTGAGCCGTTGGAGAAAAAAGACAAGAGGTCCAAATTACATACAGACAAACAAAAGCTGGAGGGCTTTTATATATTTCATGTGAAAATGACAATTAGCATGATGGTCGTAGTAAGAACGTAGTCGGGTCGTAAGAAGAGCGTGATGAGGACAGCATGGACGTGCTAGAATCGTACTATGGTCTTGAACAGCTTGGTGTAAACGTGGTATAGTCGTAGTGGAAGCGTAGATGGGTCGCGGTGAGAACGTGCTGGTCGTAGTGATGTCGTAGTAACGTCGCTGTGAGATCGTAGCGCAGTCTCTCCGAATAGAATCCCGCTTTCGCTACGCTCTCGCTACGATGTAACAGCGACCTTTGCGATCTTACCACGACCTAACTGCGCTCTCACTACGCTTCAACTACGACCTGATTTCGCCACGACCGCACCACGATTGTTTTGAACATGTTCAAAGATGACCACGCTCATCACGATCTTGAAGACCTCACCACGACCGTATTACGACCTTACTGCGATCTACACGATCGCACTACAATCGTCTAAATTTGTATTTTTTTCACAGATCGTAGTGCGATCGTGGCCTAGTGGGACTGCGGTATAAGCTCATAGTTGAAGGCCGTATGATCACCTATAGTTGTTAATTTCTGTGTCATGTTGGTCTCTTGAAGAGAGTTGTCTCATTAACAATTATACCACATCTTCTTTTTAAATTCACAGAAAGATAAAAAAATCTACATGAAAGTCGAAAAATATAATATGGTATGTATGACACAAAAAGGGCTCCAGAAAGGTTCTCATAAGATCAAATGGTCACTTTGAGAAATTTCCTTGGTTAACCATTCCATTTAAGGCAAATTATACAGTTGACAGTGACACCAACAAAATTCAAACTTGAACTCTGTTTTGTGGTAATAAGCATTGTGTATACATGTTTCATAAGATTTGGTTGAGGCAAACTAAAATTAGAAAATGGAAACCAACTTTTATAGCTTACTGTTCGGTGTGAGCCTAGGCTCCATGTTGAAGACCGTACTTTGACCTATAATGGTTTACATTTATACATTTTGACTTGGATGGAGAGTTGTCTCATTGGCACTCATACCACATCTTCTTATATCTATATATTGTGACGACTAATGTACTGACAGACATGGGTTAAACCTACTTTCCGCCAAATTGAGGTGCGGCCATAAAAGTGTTTATTTTAGTTTTGCCCTTGTATCTTGAATCGATCAAATGTGTGCAATTCGTGAGACATTGGAAATTTGTTCTTTATTTCACATTGGACACTAAAGTCTCATTAATGATTACAACTTGTTTGGACTAGAAAGCATTGATAACTACAAAGAAAATTAAGATTGGTATGTACTGCGCTGTTTCTAGTGTTGCGGTTAATTGAATAAGACCATGTGTGGAATTTGTCTTCAAATAATTACTGTTATTAATCTTGTGATCATGAAGACATTCTCAGCTTAGTGGTTTCATTCCAAATCTCGGGACAGTCTTTTATAAAGGTTACAGAGACAGATACAGAAAATAGGGCATAATTCATGTAAAGGTTAAAAAAAACGTTGAGAATAGCAAAACGATTTTTTGAAGATTCAACCTAAAGAAATGACATTTTACATGTTTACTTTCTTAAAGGAGAGGAAGGAGATTTCAAGAAGGATAAGAAGTGTGCTTCAGCTGACCCCCCCTCAAACAAACACACACACACAAAACAAGATATAATGTTGTCGGAATAATGAACTTATGAGATATATGTAGAACGATGCATAGTAAGGAATGATTCATAATTAATACAATTATTTTGCACAATAATTTTGATTTGATAATTTTGCCGGTAATAGCATAATTATTTTACCGGATTAGCACAATTCCAAGTTAGCAGATTTATCTATTTGTCTATCTCTGGGATCCTGAATTCCAATTATGGATAGCAGTACAACAAAGGAGCTATTAATGATATGTTAATAGCTATATATTAAGAGCATTCCATTATACTGCACTTCTGATATTAGCGATCACCAATTGACTATTATTATTTTTTAAGTCACCACCAACTTAAAATTTGATTCAATTTGCCTTCCGTCTATCCGTCCGTCCATCACACTTCAGTTTCAGTTTAGAAATGTTTTGGCCCAATGATTCTATTATTGGTTTGTAAGCTTAATATTATGTTACAGGTCAATTTTGTGATTTATGCTGGTGGAATAACATCTCAGACGGGTGTGTGCCCTAAGAAACAAATGCCAACAATAACAACTTGTTAGCTTTAAATGTGTTTTATTAATTTATTTCAATCTTTCATCATCATGATTGCATTGTCTGTTGAAACCTTTAAAGACTTTTCCTCAACACCGTGTTGTTTTTATAAAGTGACGTAACACCACTACTAACCGTGTATTGAAATAAGCCCCACCTCCCTACTAACCTAACATGTAATATACATGGTCTCCAAGCGGTTGCTTTTAACCAATCATATTCCTAGAAATGTATAGGAGGTAAGTTAATAAAAAATATATCGGTAGAAAACTGTCCAATGTATATTAAAAATACATCTGTAGAAAACTGTCCAATGCATATTAAAAATATATCGGTAGAAAACTGTCCAATGCATATTAAAAATATATCCGGGATAAAAACTGTTGAATTTTTATTCTTTGCAGTTAAAGTTAGAATGTCTTCCTAGTCTAGGTCATCACAGAGTTAGATTTCAAAGGGAGTTGGATATTTCCTGTAAGACTCTTTTGAGATTCTAGGATAGATATGATTTATTTCAGTAAAACTGATTCCAAAGTTTTCTGAACATACATGTAGTTTACAATTGTTAGTCTTATTTAAAATATAATATATATTTAAAAGCAGAAGCATACAAAAGCAGAATAGAGTAGAAATTCCGATATCTTCCTTTTCACATTAACCTGGTCCCTGGTCCATAATAGATGTATTATAAAATAAGCTATTGGATTTAAAAAATAAACATAATTTACCTTACAATAGCAAAAAATAATATAATTGCAATATTAAGCTGAAAAAAATTGTCAAATGTTGACAAGCTAGCTTGAGAACATATTTTTATACAGGAATGTATACAGCAATATATAAATAACACATAGCTGAGAGGGTGAAAGAGCAGATTGTTACCCCAAGAAAACATTGTCAACTGAGGCGAAGCCAAGGTTGACAATGTCTTTTCGAGGGGTAACAATCTGCTCTATCACCATCTCAGATATGTGTTCTTTAATTTATTATACTGAATGTTTTGTTATTACTGTCTATCAAATTTCAAATTTAAAGTAATAAACTATGACGTCTTGTACATAACAATCATCTGTATTTATTAAAACGCACACTTGATCAAGCATCCCTGCGAAGGGTAATAGAGTATTTACCATGGGATAGAGTAAATTGTCTCCCTCATGTTAACCAATCAAATTCTGGCATTTTGACATGAAGTATGATAATACATAATAGTCTATGTATAACATAGTTATAAAAACAAAAATTTCATACAGGTAATCTCCCTCTTTCATTACATTTTAAAATGTCAGTACCCAAGAGCTAGAAAATTTATTGTACAATGCCTTCTGTCATAAATGCATTCTACCAGAAATACCGGTATTTAACTTAATACTTATTGCTTCTTATTATCTATCGATATACTGCTTTATGTATGCTTAACAAATATAGCAGCAGGTCATTGATCATATTATTTTATAATTTGAGCTGTGTCGCATTGAAATTGACCATTTGCATGTGCACATATAAATGTACATGTATAAGACTTTGATTGATTTTGGAACATTCAAATTAAGAAATAATTCTTTCATGCCATACTTTATGCTCATTTTAACATGGATTGGCATTATATTTGTCAATATCTTTATACCGAGTGTTAGCGAGGTGTAAAATATTGACAAATATAATGCCTACCCATGTTAAAATTAGCATAAAGCATGGCATGCTAGAATTATTTTGATTCTGATAGGAATATTTAGAGCTTTTGTACTTCGAAGCGGACCTATAGTACACATTCAAAAGACAGCCATTTTGATTTGATGAACCAAAAAATTATAGAAAATCAACAGTTGAACAATAAAAAAATTAACATACATACGTAAACTTACTTTTAGAATGATTTTATTTAATTTCCTAGCGAGCAACACCAACAAAACTGTCCATTTCGACCTCTGGCTTTGTTCAAAATACAACTGACGTTGCAATATTAATTGTGACGTCAATCACGTGCAGCTCATGTTTTATTGTAATTAGAACACGGCTTTGTTTCTAAAGCGAAAGAAGGACATCATATTAGAATAAGAAATAAAAGATGAATTTTGGTCTGTTTTGTAAGGTTCTTATATCAACTCAATTTTCATGCAGTTACAGACTTTGCATAAAGATTTTTAAACCTGAAATTAATTACCAGATGTATTGATATTCATTTGCATAAGGTCGATTTCTATCAGACGCAGCTCATATTGTGAATGAATATTAGTTTACAAGAAATTTTTGAAACATAGATTAATAAAGAATCTAAAATTTTCTTCAGAAAAATCGCCTGCAAATTATGAAATATTTCATAATATTAAAAATATTCTCACTTCCATGTATTCCATAACAACAAATTGCTTTTAATTTTTCAAGTATTCTGTACCAAGTGTTAAAGCATAAACATTATATACCTAAAATACTTTGTATAAATAAGACAGAAAAAATAAAAATATGACTGTTTAAACAACTTACCCTATTTGTATAACATTATTTATCATTCATGACTCTTTGGGCCAAATGGCAGTTATTATGTTTGATCATCTTTCAAAAACTGTTAAATAGCGCTCAGTATTGTGACTTTTTTGTTAAATAGTAAACATACAAAATAAACTATAATATAAGAATGATAATATCACTGTGCAACTGGTTCCTTGTTTGTTTTATCTGGTTCTTCAATCTTTCTTTCTGGTTCCTTTGTGGCATAAATAGCAACTCCTAGTAAAACTACCACAAATGATCCAAAATATAAACCATGGAACTGAAGCAGAAAAATAAATGATTAAATGTTGATTTTAAATAAATATTAATTAAAGCTTGTTTAAAAGTAACAAAATAGAAATTAAAATTACAAATAAATTTGAAATGATGTGATATTTGTGCTTATATAAAAGTGTGTCATCAATTACTCTTTTCAAGTATGAGGTTATAAAAAATTGACCACAAGAATGACTTGGGTATATAAATATTGGTGTGTGGATTTCTCCTATTTGGCAGCAAAACCTATGTTGAAGGTGTATCCATTTTGCTGTTTAGGATATACAGGCAGTATTGGAAGGTTAAATTCCAGGCCTTTTTTGGAGACTGCCATACTTTCTGCTTGAAAAACTCTTTGAGAAGTCTGTAGGTATCCTGTTGCAAGGAAAAACTGTTCATCAATATACAACATAACTTCTTTTTCTAGTGAGTACAAATTACCAAAAAAGATTGCAGCATATACAAATGTAATTAATTGTTCAATTGATTCTTGTACTGAAAATGTTTAAAATATTTTCCACTGAACATTAAGCAAACAATCAATTTTACAAAATAAATCATCTTTATCTGGCTTAGAACTTTAATGAGACAAGTTTCCCAAAGTTTCAGTCTCAAATTACATAAGATACCAGTTACTTGAAATTTTAACACCAAAGGGAAAATTCTCAGATTACATGTATAAAAATGTTCAAAGACTCAATTTGTTAACAGATTTGGCATAGGAAATTAAAGATTTTTTAAGTCTTACTGTTACCTTTTAGCTTTAATGCACTAACCAGAGCTTTGTTTATAGGTATTAGTAGAAACTTTAGTTCATGCTGCAGACTCAAAAACTTCCACTGCAAAACATATTTAAACATATGTTGCTTATCAATACACCATTCAATGACTGTTGCAAGTTGCATTAACTACATTTCATCTCAATAACCCATAAAGTGCTAATATTAAGTTTCTCTGACCCAATGACCTTACCTGATATTTAAAAAGGAACAGTCCAAGGAGCAATGTATAGAAGTCAGCTGTTAGGAGTGATATGTTGACTGTTGTAGCACTGGTCTGTTGTATAACTATAGTCATACATGTATACAAAGCAAACTGACATATAGTAAAACCAACAAAACATATAACTGAAAAATACCAAATGATTTATTATTATATTATTACAGTAAAATCTGTCTGTACAAAATGAAGCAAATCATTTTCTGTAACTGGAAACACAATCTTTAATCATGTGTAAATGATGGCAGATCTTTGATTTGATTTGATTTTTGATGTTTTAATGCCACTTTTAAGCACCACTTTTGGGCTATTTCGTGGCGGCCAGTTTTTATTGGTGGAGGAAGACGGAGTGCCCAGAGAAAACCACCAACCTTCGATAGGAAAACTGACAATCCTAGTCAATTAAGATTGGAGTCGAGTGCACCGGCACGAGCGGGGTTCGAACTCACAACCTCAGTGTTGACTGGCTAGTGATTACAATAGTAACTACTTAGACCACTCGGGCACCGGGGCCCCCCGGCAGATCTTTGATAATTTATGTTTAATTTATTCAAAACATTTTCTGATGATTTAGAGCTTGACATACTGTATTGTGAGTGTATGCAGATGTCTTATGGTTATATATGTGTCTCTTGGGTTGCTGTTTCTTGTACATATACCACACATCTATTATTCATATTTTATATCAGAACACACAATGGATATTCTGAAGTATTTAAACTTTTGTTAATAGAATACCTGTCTTATCTGAAGAAAATCTGCAGTCTTTTATTTAACTCTTTCCATAGAATAACATTAAGATACACAAAATTAAAGATTGATTTGTTCACTTGTTCAAAAGAAATGTTGTTGCTGATGAAGAAAATCACTTTTGATAAAAAATAAATCCTATTTATAGTGTTATTTTGGTTTTTCTAGCACTGGTTTGATACCTCAGCAGGTAAACTGTAAGTCCCGGACGTGCATCAGCTTTGAACAGTAAGGGTTTCTATATTGACATGATTTATAACATACTCTCTTAAATTCTACTTTGATAAATTTAGAAATTATTCTGAAACTAAGGTTCAAACTACCTCACGTAAAGTTGACCATCAAAATTTTGACTATTCTTTTCGGGCCCTGTTTGGTCCTGATTTAATTGGGTATTTATACATCTTTCAATTCTTTTAGCTTGAAGGTAAATCCAGAAAAGCGCTTAAGGCAAACCCAAATTCATAAAGTGTTTTTTTCATTTTATGGCTTGAAAATAATGTCTTTAGTATTTTCAGATAAACTGAAAATAAAGCAAACTGAATATAAAATATGAAGAAAGACTTGGGGAGACAGATATTGTATTTTCTAATATGTCTATTAAAGAGGATGGTACACAGTTTTTTTTTTATCATCGCTTAAGAACATGCTTGAAGAGTAAAATCATCAACAGAACATGGAAATGTGTGAAGCCAAAATTTTTATTGAGATTGACCCTAACTCTGAAAAGGAAGATGTAACTGAATTCACCTGGTAGAAATCTAACATGGGACAGTAGAGTAACAATACAATTTGATTTGAATTTTCTATGTGCTTTCTGGCATTGGAATGTCATAAGTTTTAACCAAATTTTTTTCATCTTTTCTTGTACAAAGTTAAAGGAACAACATATTCTGGTTAGGAGATTGATTTTTTTAAAAATACTGATTAAGAAT
Source organism: Mytilus coruscus (assembly GCA_017311375.1). NCBI lineage: Eukaryota > Metazoa > Mollusca > Bivalvia > Mytilida > Mytilidae > Mytilus > Mytilus coruscus. The sequence continues at coordinate 48,471,293 of CM029603.1, read as the reverse complement.
ATAAATAATTACCAATTTCTGCTGAATAAAAATTCACACTTTCAACTTCATGCCTTTCAAATACTGCACTACAATATTAAATGAAGGTCATTATTTGGCATATAAGATATTAAAATAACTTATCTAAACTCTAATGATCAATTTTGTTGTGTTTTACAATGTCCTAGAAAAATGTGTATCATATGAATATCATGATGTATGTCTAGACATAAAGTTTGAATAATTGCTTAAATAAAATATATTTATGAAGTGAAAATGGACATTTTTTGTACAAATATAAGGTTCCAAATTGCATAATTTTTTAAGTTCTGAACAAAAATTACATTTAGTAAACAATTTGAAAGATGAAAAGACTCATTTAGGTTAGATAAAACTTATTGCAAAGTCTTTTATGTCTAAAGGACTTCTTGCATTACATGCAAACTTTGAAAACTGCCAGAATATTATCTCTTTGAGATCTTATTATTGATATTTAGACATGAGTGAATTAATTTTAAGGCCTTACCCAAAAGATACTTTGCTACAAGACGTTTTATACAAACATGTAAAGTGAATCAAATATTCCTCTTGAGTATAAATCAAGTCATAGCTATTCATTACAAACTGGTGATCAATTGATTATTTGATGTCTTTAATTCAGTGCACAATGTGGGCTTGCCTTGGGTGTTGAAATAAAAAATGTTGAAGTTTATTATGAAATTGAAAATCTAACATTTGGGATCTTCTGCAAAAATCCTTGATTATTTTCAAGTAATTTGTTTAAAAAAACTGGACAAATAGACAGTAAGTACTTTTATAATTATTACCTCAATCTCACCTTCACAGACCTATAAAACAAATTTAAAAACTGGTGGATAACAAATCTACCTTTCAGGTGGTTTTACTATAAAAAAATATAATGGGCCACCCTTTACTAATTTGGAGATTGAGACAGAATGTTTATGTTTTAGATGTGTCAGCATGCCAAAATTAAGCATTGATAGCTCACTTTTTTTTTCATCAATTTAACCTTGATTACTTGAAGATAATTAAAAACTCATCTATTAAAATTTTAATTACCACAAATATTTTTTTAAAACTAAAATTCAGTGACATGCATTTAAATTCTGTGACATGAACTTACAACTGGACTCCATTTATTAAACTTCCAAACAATCCAAGCATAGCCAGAAACTCTGTTCTATCAAAGTTCTTCACAACAAATTCTTCTGCCACATTTGACACTCCATATAAAAAAGCACCACACACACAAAAAATATCACCAAGAACCTTGTCCGAAGCTGAAATGAGAACTTCAGATTAAAATTTTTAAAAAGTAATACAAATTGGCTTTTGTAGTTCAAAATCTAATAAATGAATTATAGTTTTATCTTACTTTTTGTTGTTAAGTAATCAAATATTGGTATTATTGGCTTAATTTCTAGTTTTTTTCTGTGCATTATCAGAAACCCACTAGAATTTCTAGTTTTGATAATTAAAGATTATAATACACTAATGAAAATAATTAAAAATGTCTCCCTTAATGTAAATATTGCCCTTTTTCTTGTTTGAAAGTTAAAGGATTATCTCCCTGTAACCCAAAACAATTCAAATTGTCGCCCTTTACTTACAAAAATATACTTATACTGTTGTCAGTTGTGAAAACTATTTGCTTTAGGAGTAATACCACCATTGTTTTTCCCCTATTAGTCTTTGTTAAATTGCCACTTTTCAAAAAATTGTGCAGAATTTATCTTCGTTTCAAATAAAGAAATACTTGGCATGAGTAAAGTTTTATCCTGTCCAGTACTACAGACAAAATTTCACATAACATTTCATTGCATATAAGATAATAACCATCACCTGAAGCTAACCAATCAGATTTTCACCCCTTTTTTTCCTGTTTACAAGGTTTAGAAACTATGTAACCTCAAGTTTCCAAAATATTTTATAGAAACACCAAATAAAAAAAGAATGGTGCTTTGAAATACCCAAGATATATGTTTAAGACTGAGAAATTTTTTACTGCAATGAAATGTAGGATTAATTTCCTACAACTGTCAAATTCAAGGGAATATTTTTTTTCGACCCTTTTTCGTATGAAACCGGATGTGACGTACTATGATTTGGTGGTATTACACCTATAATGTAAAATTCTTAAACACAAACACAAATATAGGGTCTAACAATGCCAATGAAATGGAAGGGACTGGAACCCTATAAATAAAATTTACCTTGCACTTATTTATTTTGTTAAGTGAGTCCAAAGTCTAACTTAAACTATTGTGTTGATGTCTTTTCAAAATTACAGCCTTTTCTTAATTAGAAGGTATTGTGAGTGAGTTTAAATAACCCTGTTATCATGTTCAACGGTAAATTAATAAATCAAAGTTCACAATTTATTGGTTAGAGAGGCACATCACAATTTACTTGCATAGGGATTTGCGAATAAATATTTGTAAAGATATGTATAAAAACAGAAGAAATTGTAATATATTTATAAAACAAAAATGGACAAATTGAATGTAATCATTTTCTTTCAAATTTCGTGAAATAGCCAATAATAATCCAAAAATAAACGGGAAAACATCTGCAATAACATACAAAATAGGAAAAACTGAAAAACTAAAGAATAGGGACAAAGGATAAAGAGAAAACAGGGATTTGAACCTAAACCGACAAATCTTTACTTCTAACTTGACTCTATAACTCATTGATCTCAACCTCACAGCTACTAACTTATACTATACGATTGTCTATTATGTATCTATAAAGGTACAAGCCCAGTGTGTTGATGTGTATCATATGTTCATTTATATATATAAAATAGACATCTAAATTGCAACCAATTGGTACCAAGGAGAGGTTTAAGCATATTTAAAAATTACACTAAAGGTAAGTTTTAAATAATTTAATTCAATTTGGTGAGTTCATTTTAGTGATAGATTAGGAAGCGTTGATTCTAGAAAAAGAAACCACAGTAAATGAATAGGCTGACGTCACGGCAATGGTTTAATTAATCATATTGACATGCAGGTCCAGTGTACAGACTTTGCTTAGTAGGATTTGTGTATGATCTGTTCTAATTTCTGTTTTAATAATATTGCTTCATCCAATGAAATTTTTCAAAGTATGTTACATCATGGCAAATCCTATTGATCCTGAAAAAAAGTCTTTGGAATAGAAACTAAAAGACAACAATGTCAGATCCTGGCCAAGCCTAGAAACAGGATTTTGATGATTATCTCTTTTATGAATAAGATCCAGGAAAGATTATTGTTTTATTGATTTCATTTAAAGGCAATAAATTTAACCAGAATTATACCTCCATCAGTATCTTTATTATTCCCTGTTAATGAATCTGTTAAAACAAGTGCTATCAGTCCTAGGAAACAGGTCACCACACCGACACCATTCACAAAGTGGTATCTCACACGCAACACAAAATACGACAACAACAGTACAGTAACAATACTAAAACAGTCCAACAGCTGAAATATATATATCAAAGAGTACAAGTTTATCTCCTATATTTTATAAAGTGTATCCTGGGAATTAAAAGTAACGGAGCAGTTAGGACTTCTATACAATCATTTATTAAATATGGTTAACTTCAGAAAAGTATCTAGTCAGCTGATTGCAGTTGATTATCATCATATGAACAAATGTTATTACATTATATTGAAATGTAACAGTTAAGGTACTGTAAATTCAGAAATTATTGTGTGCGATTTTTTAAGAATGGACAAAATGTGATATTAATTATTGCGATTTAAAGAAATGCTGCATACAGATATATGTATCAGACATAAGAATACAAGTTCTTATTATTGTGATACCCCTAGAAGCGTCATTGGCCTTAATGAAACCATCCCAAAAACTTCTGAATTCACAGAACTGTGAATTCAGAAATGTTTTTGCCAAACAAATGGCAAAAACCAATAAAATCAATTTAGATTTTTCTTGTATTCTTTTGAATTAGGGTGTCATCAACTTAGATTCACCTAAGTTCAACCTGACCAATTTTGCTTTTAACACCTGATATTTAGGTAAGTGGAGAGAAAGTCACAGAACAAAAAGTCACAGGACAGAAAGTCACAAACTTGATAGGACAAAAAGTCACAGCACAAAAATTCACAAATAATTTGCTTATAATTGATTGAATATATAAGAGAAATTTCTTGAAATAATTTCTTTTTATTACATATATTCATTTTACAGTTTAAGAAATTGTTCATAAGCCTTGATAAATGAAGATTTATTGAATATTAATTGTGAAAAGGATATATTTCTTGGCACCATGAAGCCATTTAAGTACCAAGCCACTTTAACAAACTGTTCTCTTAACAGTTATTTGATCAGTATTGATTTTTTTTTTAAATAAATTTTGTTTCCAAAGTTGCTTTACTGGTTCAGTACCAGTTACTGTCAGAAATTCACAGCTTTTCTCAAATTAGTTTTAACAGGAACTTCTGATGGAAATATTCTTTTAACATGAAAAGGGTTATCAAAAGTTAGGTCAAAGACATAGACTCGGACTTTATGCCAATTTTTGCTTGAAATCTCATGGATACAAGGACCAGTTACCGTCACTTATGAATTTAGTTCCTAAATCATAGAAATGACATATTAATTCGAAAATTGTTGTTACATTTTTCAGTTTTTAAGGAAAACAGAGATGGAGGTTTGTCAAATGAACTAACAATATTGTCATTTTGTCCATGAATTCTGAATATCTGGGGCTTTTGCTCAATCTGAACTTATCTCGAATTTTTTTCACCTGAAATTAAAGTAACACTGCATTGAAGTGTATCATAGAAATTGATTCTAAAATTAAGAAACCTTTTTTATTCTTTTGAAGAAAATTTTATGTCCAAAGTAAGCTAAACGGTTAGTTTTCTCAAGTCTAATGACCCTGAACACATATCTTCCCAGGGCGCATTCATTTAAATGTAAGGTGACAGTAGCTGGTAACTGATGGTAACTGGTCTTTGACCAGTATATATAAAAGTTCATGAAAAATACAAAAATGTTTTAAACAAGAGTGCACACACTGAAATGTCTCGCCTTCTTTACTAACCATTGATTTTATGTTGAAAGTCCTTAATATAAAGCTTTACTACAAGCAACACATAAACTTAACATGATCCAAGAAAATGAGGTCAAGGTCAGATAAACCAAACGAGAAATACATGTACACCTTACAATCATTCAATAAACCAAACATAGTTGACCTATTGCTTATAGCTTCTAAGAAACGGTCTTAACCAAGAAAACTTAACATTGAACAATGAACCATGAAAATGAGGTCAAGGTCAGATGAACCATGCCAGACAGACATGTACACCTTACAATCAATTTATGCATTAAATATAGTTGACCTATTGCTTATAGTATCTAAGAAACAAACTTAACCATGAAAACTTAACATTGACCAATGAACCATGAAAATGAGGTCAAGGTCAGATGATACCTGCCAGACAGACATATACACCTTACAATCCTTCCCTACAACAAATATAGTTGATCTATTGCTTATAGTTGAAGAAAAACAGACCAAAACACAAAAACTTAACACTGAGAAATGAACCGTGAAAATGAGGTCAAGGTCAAATAAAACCTGCGAGACTGACATATACATCATAAAATATTTCCATACACCAAATATAGTTGACCTATTGCATATAGTATTAGAAAAAAAGACCAAAACTCAAAAACTTAACTTTGACCACTGAACCATGAAAATGAGGTCAAGGTCAGATGACACCTACCAGTTGGACATGTACACCTTACAATCATTCCATACACCAAATATAGTAGACCTACTGCTTATAGTATCTGATATATGGACTTGACCATGAAAACTTAACCTTGTTCACTGATCTATGAAATGAGGTCGAGGTCAAATGAAAATTGTCTGACGGGCATGAGGACCTTGCAAGGTACGCACATACTAAATATAGTTATCCTATTACTCATAATAAGAAAGAAATTAACATTACAAAAAATGTTGATTTTTTTTTCAAGTAGTCACTGAACCATGAAAATGAGGTCAAGGACAATGGACATATGACAGACGGAAACTTCGTAACATAAGGCATCTATATACAAAGTATGAAGCATCCAGGTCTTCTAGCTTCTAAAATATAAAGCTTTTAAGAAGTTAGCTAACACTGCCGCCGCCGTAGCCGCCACCGCAGGATCACCATCCCTATGTCGAGCTTTCTGCGACAAAAGTCGCAGGCTCGACAAAAATAAGTGTTTTCTTATTCAAAGAAAAATAATCTCAAAACTGAATTGTGACCTTTTGTCACATGAATTTTTGTCCTACATTTGATATTTACACAGGCAGTATACATGAGTAGTTGCACTAATGTTCACAAATACTACAACTCATGCAATATCTGTTCAGCATATGGCAAACTTAAACTGATAAGAACAATGGATTTATCTTCTGATAATGTTCATTTTCATTATAGAGGAATAATACCACTAACATGGGTTATAATCTACAGATATATTAAGGTCTTATATAGTATATGAATATGGTAAATTCAGAAATTATTGCATGCATTTATTATTGAGATTTTTGAAGAAAGGATGAAAATACGGGGTTAGTTATTGCGATTTAAAAAAAAAATTGCTTACAGTTATATGTATGAACATCAAAATGGGAGTTCTTACAATTGCAATATTCACCCAGTCGCATTATTCACATAAGTCAAAACCTTGCAATAATTTCTGAATTTACAGTATATTACATTACCTGAACACTGGTAACAGTGGTATAGGAATACGCTTTAACGACTAGATAATTAGCCTCAACATCAGCCAATGAAATGAAGAAATACTTCCATCCTGAGGTCTTCAGAATGTATCCTAAAGATCTATCACCACGGCGACAAGCAAGGCTTACAGTAAATATCAGACACAATAATACATAATTCAGAAAAGACTGGGCTGAAAATAGATACAAAAATAGCTTTAAGTTCGACAGCTCTGGTTCTGATTAAAATGGGAAAAAAAACAAGATATCAAAATTGTATCTTTTCACTGTTTAATTTGTGATTTTATTTTAACATGATATTTTAAGAGAGTTAATTGCGCTATTTGGGCCAAAATGTAAAATGCTATGTTGTTTTATTGTAAGTTTCAATTTGAACATCTGCTATTAAAGGGGTCTATGTGGCCGACTGGTCCGAGCAGTACATCTACAGTGCTCAAGATTGCCAGTCTTCCTAAAGGTGGGTGGTTTCTCAGGGTACTCCTGCAATCTCCACCAAAAACAGCTAGCTGCTATGATTTACATTTGTAGCCAAGTGTTCTCAAAGTGGTGTTAAAAACCAACAGTTAATCAATCAATCAGTTATTAAAAAACTCATAAAAATTCCATGCTTATTAAAACATTCTGTCATTTAGTTGCTAGTCAACAATGAGTGAAGACATCTGGAATTCTTTTTTGGAAATTTTCTTCAATGTTTTCCAATTAAAACAAAAAACCTGAACAACACTGCATGTTTTTAAGGAAATGCCTGTTAAAATCTGAAACAACTCACAACTCGACAAGTACATGAGGAGTTTTAATTTTTTGCAACCTTTCTTTAGTGTAACATTTTCTTATATAAAGACTTTAATTTTTAATTGAGCTTCATGACATCATATTAGTTAATCAAAATCCATACCCACATTAATGAAATAAGCTGATGTGACAAGACTGCAATAATATTAACAAATTGTTCTATACTTAGCAAACCCCCATATTTGACAAATTTCAACTAAGATAAATTTCAGATAAATCATTTTGAATTTTCGATATTTCTATATTTATAGCATAGTTTATTATTCCTATCTGTCTATAAATGATTTCATATGACAAATCCTGCTTCTTCTAATTTTTCAAATGCTAATTTCTTACAAGGAGCACATAATCCTATATTAATTTTTCAATAATTGTGATGCATTATAAATTATTTGCTCATTTGCGAAAGTTATTTTGACTCTCAGGAGCAAATATTATTTTACCATCCTGACCAAGTGTAAATGATGTGTCCCATTTTTCGTATAAGAACAATATCATGACCAACCTGTGGGTGTATGAACGCCTTTACGAGACAACAGTCCACTTGTCACAGCTGTTCCACATAATAACAAGGAAATAAATTGTCCAAGTAATACACATTTCCAAAAATATCTGAAAATAAAAAAATATTACAAATTTAGTTCCTAATATTTATTACAAATATGTTTGTTAATAAACATAAATGTAGATACTTTGATATTGTGTTAATCATATTAACTTTACTTTAATATTCAACATGGTCTAGTTTTTAAAAATCCTGTTGATATCTGGGAAAATATAACACGAGAACTGTTTGTGAGGAAAATATTCAGAATTTTGTGAAATAAATAATACCAATGCATGTAGTAGGCTATGCATGAATGGCGATATATTTGTGAATAACTTAAGCAGACTTACATAATTCACTAAAAACAAATACCACTTACATGCGTTACCCATACTTTTGATAATATACACATAAATCGATATAAATGATTCAATGTTTTTTTTCCTGATTAAATGACTGTTTTCACTTTTATAATAATAAACATGTGCTAACTGGCTAATTTTTCATCATTGTAATTAAAATATTCTCATGAATATTTTTGAAGAATTTGGTGGTGAAGGTGACCCTTGCTAGTCTCTGTAAAATCTATGGATACAGTGTGATCTGTATGCAAGTAATATGTTTTTGCCATTTGTTATATAGAAATTCTATAGATATAAATGATTATCAAGAAAAGCTATCAGTGTTACATATAACATGTATAAAGGGAGATAACCCATGCAAATCTATCTTTACTTTAATTGCTATGCGGTATAGGTTATGCTTGTTGTTGAAGGCTGTACCTATAGTTTCTAACTCCTTCGTCATTTGGTCTCTAGTTAAGAGTTGTCTCATTGGCAATCATACCACATCTTCTTATTTTTACATTGAACTCACTAACAGCACATACTTTGTTAATAGAATGCTTTTTATCTTTATGTAGACAAAAGTATAAACTTGTGAACACAGATTTGGCTTCTTTGAGTCTGGTTCATTAATTGATATTTCTGAAGCACCAATTGTGAGCTCATGATGCGGAAGAAGAGGTTCTGTATCTGTTTCCTGAACATCACTGGACATTCTGAAATATGACAGGAAAGCACATGTAATTTTCAGATATATTATAAAGTCATTTTAGTTCAAACTGGCTTATTCAATAAATTGGACATGAGATAAAGAAATTTAAGAAAATGAACAGTAACCTCCTGCAATACTTTCATTGCCTTTATTCAGTGGAAATTTACAGTAGAAAAAAATATCATAATATGTTTTTGTCTTGTTTGTTTTGGTTAATTATTTGCACAGATGAATTATGTAGTTCTTTCTCATATAAGAGACAATATTTCATATGACAATTCTATTTCTACTAATTTATGTACACATATACAATGTAAACAAGAGTGCACACGCTGAAATGTCTCACCTTCTTTACTCATCATTGATATTAAGTTGATAGTCCTAAATATAAAGCTTTACTACAACTATCACATAAACCTAACATGATCCAAGAAAATGAGGTCAAGGTCATATCAACTTAACAAGAAATACATGTACACCTTACAATCATTCAATACACTAAATACAGTTGACCTATTGCTTATAGTTTCTAAGATACAGACTTAACCAAGAAAACTAAACATTGACCAATGAACCATGAAAATGAGGTCAAGGTCAGATGAACCATGCCAGGCAGACATGTACAGCTTGCAATCCTTCCATACAACAAATATAGTTGACCTATATTAGAAAAACAGACTAAAACACAAAAACTTAACACTGAGCAATGAACCGTGAAAATGGGGTCAAGGTCAAATAAAACCTGCAAGACTGACATGTACATCATAAAATATTTCCATACACCAAATATAGTTGACCTATTGCATATAGTATTAGAAAAAAGACTAAAACTCAAAAACTTAACTTTGACCACTGAACCATGAAAATGAGGTCAAGGTCAGAAGACACCTGCCAGCTAGACATGTACACCTTACAATCATTCCATACACCAAATATAGTAGACCTATTGCATACAGTATAAGAAAAACAGACCAAAACACAAAAACTTAACTATAACCACTGAACCATGAAAATGAGGTCAAGGTCAGATGACACCTGCCAGTTGGACATGTACACCTTACAGTCTTTCCATACACCGAATATGCTAGACCTATTGCTTCTAGTATCTGAGATATGGACTTGACATACTAAAAACATATATCTTATCTTTATATATTACTACTAAAACAACACAAATTATATATTTTTCATAACCTGTGCATTTGTTATATTATATAATTATATGTTTGATAATCTTAATGGTAAGCTTCTTTTTTGATATTACTGACATGGTATATAATTTTTTTTTAAGTATGGAAAATTGTATGTATAATACTAACAAAAACTAACAGCTGTATAAATATGTTATTTACTAATGTTAACTAGGCTGGGATAAGGTACCGGTAGGCGATACTTGATGTTTTCCAACTACAGGTAACAAATGTACAGATTTCAATAAAATATGATAAATTAAAAAAAAAAAAAAAAAAAAAGGAAAAAAATATGTTTTTGTCATAGTTTTTTGTGTCTCTTGCAAATATATGCTATGTAAAATGAAATATATAAACAATCATTATAATGTAAATTCAGAAATTATTGTGTGCATTTATTATTGCGATTTTTGAAGAATGGACAAAAATGTGACATTATTGCAATTTCAGGAAAATCTGCATACAGATATATGTATCAGATATGAAAATGCGAGTTCTAATCACCAAGTCGCATTATTCGCATTAATAAAAACCTAGCAACAATTTCGGAATTTACAGTAATTTTTTTTTTTTTAACAAAATAAAAGATGGTACGTTTTATTGAAAAATGGTCTAAGGAAGTACATTCATAATTGCTAATCTTTAAATAACAAAAAAACAATAAAGTAACTCAGTGGTAAGACTTGTACAAGTAAATATATTTTCTGGTATGTACTGGTAGTCTAGTAACTAAAATTTTGAGGCAGAGTTATTTCCCTTAGAAATCTAGGTTTTATTTGAATACTACAGGATAGAATAAAATATGATTGCACGCACGCGGGAAAATAAATGTATGCCTTATATATATATAGATATTTAGTATTTCATTAACTGAATAACCACCTTTCTGTGTGGATGCTTAAATGCTAAAACAATATTTGCAGGTTTGTTAATTTTATTATTTGAAAAGTTTTATTTACAGTTTCTCGATAGAATTTCATTCGTTAAAAGTTATATGGAAATATTATGATAGTTTTATCATAAAAATCTACAATAAGATACAATACGGCTTTTCCGTAGTTTTTACATAGTTTTATAGTAAAGTTCAAAATTACTGAATTACAGCTATAAATCGTCTTATTTGCAGTATTAATTCAGTAATTTTGAAGTGCTTTGTCGAATTCATTAGTCCATCAGTTCTCGTCTCAATTTAGTTTGTGGTTTTGTATTTAGGTTATGAATGAATGTAATTGTTTTCAGAATTTGTTGAAAGATTTGTATATGTTGAAATAAATAATGTATTTGCAGTTAATAAAAGTGGTACCAAAGTCACTGTCTGATAATTGCCATAACGATAATTTGGTGTATGTCCAGTTCACGGTGACATTAGGAAAGTAATATTTTCTTCTACATATATTCTTGATTTTCTTGACCAATTGCTCTATTAGAGTGTTAAGTTGTCTTTACATTGATGAATCATGCATGTAATGCTAAATGCTAAAGGCTTTTGACTGATCTTGAACTTAAAGTGAGATGTGATTTCTTTTCTTTACTATTTTCAGATGAAGAACAGCAATTAAAACCTTGCTCCATTGTTTTTTTAAAGTGTTACTTAGGAATTTTGTGTAATGCAACTTCCAGAACCATAGATTCTATGAGTGCTTTAGCATGTTTAGGGTGGTTAAATCTTGAAAATTGATTTATCATTTGGTTTCAGTGTAAAGGTTAACAGTGCACAAGGTTGTCTGTCCTTACAGCTTCTTCCCTCATTTGTTACCAGTATATGTAAATAAATCAACAGGTTGGGGAAAATCGTCATAAATGGTTACTATCCCATTCGATGGTTATTACACCCAAAATCATGTCAAAATATGCCTCTGTATATTTGTCTTTGTTAATTTTAGTATTTGTATTTTGTAAATGTCAGCTGCACAGTATCATTCTTGTATTGAAATTTACACTAAAAAAAATATTTTACTTGATTTGATTTATGCATTTTGTATCAATTTACAATGTGATTAAAAAAATCATATTTTGTATTTCATCATAAAAGCAGTCATTGTGCAAACATTTATATAAATGGCAACATTTCTCCTTTTATAGGTCACCCTAGTTGAAATGACCAATCACTGAATACATATTTTAGAAAATGACCTCCAAAAATCCGACTTTTTGAAGACTATAAATAACAACTTGTCCAGATGATATTTCAGTCATGGTGTCTTTGGGTGTAATGTTGTCATTTACCTTAATGTTTGCCTCATGACAGCAAATAGATCTTGAAATCCAAAGTTCATATTTTTATTACTGAAAATTGATACCCGAGTTTATATGGGAAAACCCATAAATGGGGATAATACATAAACACCCATTTAAGTCTTAACAGGATCTTCACCAACCTGTGTGAAACAAGAAAGAGTTATAGATGTTATCCTTCTTGCAAGAAAGCAGATAGCTATTCCTGGTTAAGAACAAGTAAAATCTTGCATTATTTACATAGACCTAAAACACACACTGGAAGAGGTCAAAGATAAACATCAAAAAGGAGCTGAGGTACATCAACTTTGGGACACCTTCAAAAGTCAGCTTCAAAACACGATGACCACAAACATTCCTAATAAAGAAATAAGAAACAACATCCCATGGATCAAACATAAAGACAGAAAAATGCTAAAGAAAAAACAGAGGCTATACAAACAAGCCAGGAAAACAAACAAATGGTCTAACAAAGGTCTTTCCAAAAGGAGTACAAGAAACAACTCAGGAAAGCAGAATATGAATATGACAACAAAATATCTTTGAGGGCCTAATAACAACGACACAAAGCCGTTCTGGAAGTATATTAAATCAAAACGCCAAGACTCAGGAGGAATAGCACCATTAATAAACTGTTATCACAGAGATATGTCTCGCTTTTTTGTAATTTCGATAATGCAAATGTTGAAATTAAAATAGCAACACTTTAACATGTAGGTTTTGCAAATATTCAAAGTCAGTAAACCATGACTGAAGGTAAATGGCTAAAAAATCTCCTTGGAAATGAGATGTGCCAATGCTAATACAACTGCATACCAAATACCATTGGCTCATAATAAGTAGTTCCCCATAAACTGACCTAATCACAAACTAATACATGAAAACTAAGCCAAAATTTCAAAGTCAATAGACCATGACTGAGGGGGCAGGGTCAGATAATCTCCATGGAAATGAGATATGCCAATGCTTATACAACTGCATACCAAATATCATTAACTTACCACTGACCTGACAACATTCCAAACTGCATACTTAAGGAATGTGCTGAACAACTAGCACCAATTCTGCAAATCATAATGCAATGCTCGCTGGACACAGGTGAACTACCAAAAGACTGAAGAGATGCAAATATATCCAGTACCTTCAAAAAAGGAGACGAACATCTCGCAGAAACTACAGACCTGTATCCTTAACATCTGTCACAAGCAAAATTCTAGAACATATCATATGCAGACACATCCTAAAACATCTCGAAAAAAACAAGATTCTCACCAAATGAAACCATGGATTCAGGTCAGGATACTCATGTGAAACCCAACTCATCACTACCATCAATGACTTCCTTCAAGAGCACGACAAGGGACATCAAATCGAGGTAGCCATTATAGACTTCTCCAAAGCTTTTGATACAGTACCACACAACAAATTACTCCATAAACTAGACCAATATGGAATAAAAGGAAATACACACAAATGGCTATCAAACTTCCTAGCTGCCAGATCAATGCGCACCATCATGGAAGGGGAAATATCCAGCGAAACAACAGTTGACACTGGGGTACCCCAGGGCACCATCTTAGAGCCAATCTTGTTTCTGTGCCACATAAATAACCTGCCAGACAGCGTAACATCATCAGTAAGACTATTCACAGACGATTGCCTATTATACAGAACAATTAAAACTGACCAAGACCAACACAAACTACAATCAGATTTGGATCAACTAGAAATTTAGGCCGACAAATGGGGGATGCAATTCAACGCCAAAAAAAGCTATGTCTTATCCATCAATAAAAAAACAGACAATCTGCACACTAACTAAACACATCTTACAAGAGGTACAAGTGAACCCATACTTAGGACTCCAAATATCAAATGACCTGAAATGGAGTATCCACATAAACAACATCAACAAGAAAGCCAATGCCACCTTGGGCTTTCTTAGGAGGAACTTGAGAAACGTACCAGAAGCATGTAGAAAAGCAGCATACATATCCCTAGTAAGATCTACAATGGAATATGGTGCAACCATCTGGAACCCATATATGAGGGGATATACATGTAGACAAATTGAAACGTATCCAAAACAGATGCATACGATTTATAAAGAAAAACTACAGGAGTCGAGAAACAGGGTCCATCACCAACATGAGACGCCAGCTTAAAATGGAGACACTAGAGGAAAGAAGACACATTCTCCGTCTGATCCTGATATACAAGGTGGTTGAGGGTCTGGTGCCGGCTCTACCAGCCGACAATTTTGTCACACCAGCAAGACCAAAAAGAACAATCAAAGCCAAGATATATTCAAATTGTGAAACAGACAATATTATTGAACAACAAATAATAAATAACACCAGAGGGCTTAAAGTGCCAGACAGCAATAAGCCACAATATAAACATTCATTCTTTGTGGAAACAATCATTCACTGGAACCAACTGCCAGATCTGCTTCTGCTTCTGCCAGATAATAGCCACAATTAAAGAACTGATTATACTGCCATGGTTTGGTACGCATATTAGACCACCCCCCTCCCCCCAAAATTTTGAAATTTTAATTCAGCTTTGTCATCGAGGCTTTAAAGGCCTCGACTGACGGTGCTGATACTACCCAAGGAGGAAGAGTGTTTCAATCCCGGATGGTTCTTGGGAAGAATGAGTGTTTGCAGTAATCACAGGATGCTGATGGTACCCGTGAAGGATTTATCATGCATGTTTCGTGTCAGTCTTTTGGGTGGTATTAGACAACCGTCCTTTGACATGGCCACTTTGTTGCTTTCTATTTTGTTTAGCATTGTGAGTCTCGCTTCTTTCCTTCTTTGTTCTAGGGATGTCCATTTGAGATGTTGTAGCATCATGTTAACGCTGGAGTGGTTATGATGTTTGTTTGATACGTAGCGAGCTCCTCTTCTTTGTACCATTTCAAGTCTGTCAGTCTCTGTCTTAAGGTATGGATCCCATACTGGACTGGCATATTCTACAATTGGACGTACCAATGTTTTGTAGGCATTCTCCTTCACTGTAGTTGATCCTATATTTAAATTTCTTTTTAGGAAACCAATTGTTCGATTTGCCTTATTACATATGTTATTTATGTGATCATTCCACCTGAGTTCGGATGTAAATGTGCAGCCTAGGTATTTTGCACTGCTGACTGACTCAAGAATATGACCATGTAGGCTGTATGAAGTTGCAATTGTGTTGTTTTTCCTGCTGATGGTGAGTACATTGCATTTGTCAGGGTGGAATGACATTTTCCATTTTGATTCCCATATTCCAAGTTTGTCCAGATCTGGTTGTAAGTCATGCGAATCTTTGTCTGATGATATCGTAAGGTAAGCTATTGTATCATCTGCAAATAGTCGGACTGTAGATTCTTTAGGTGTTACTATATTTTCAATGTATTTCCAATATGCACGACGTAGTTCTTTCTGTACTTTTTGCTCTACTTCTTTGAATTTTGATGTACTATGAGGATCTGCTGACTTTTTCTTTCTTTTATATAGTCTGTCACTGTGGCGTATCAATTTACGTACATTTGGTGTGAGCCAAGGGAGGCTATGTTTCAGTTTTGCTATCTTGTGCGGGATATGGTTTGTTACACTTTGGTTGAGCTTGGTTTTGAACAATAACCAGAGTTCCTCTGCTGAACTTGCATTTGAAGCTAGATTTCTGATCTTTTCATGTGTTTGGATCATTTCCTCTTTGATGGTTTCCCAGTTTGCCTTTCTGTATAAAGGGATGTTCTGAGGTTTTTGTTTCCTAGATAAGGGCTTGGTGTCAATTTCACTGAAGACGATGTCGTGGTCTGAAACCCCAGGTATCACTTTGGTGCGTGTGAAGCGTGTTGGATTGTTTGTAATCACTAGGTCTAGCGTGTTAGGGCCTCTTGTTGGTTCCTCCACTAGTTGAACAAGTCCATTGTCGTCAAGAATGTCGCCAAACTTGTAGTAGTTTTTCTGACATGTTGATTCTGGTTTCAGGGTTCTTGTTATCCAGTTCCAGCCTGGGAGATTGAAGTCGCCACCAACTACTATGAAGGCATTTTTTGTAGCATTTACTCTTTCAAGACTTGGCCCCAGGTCTTCAAGGCTTTCTTCATTTGATGTTTTGGGGTTATAGTAGGATGCAAAAGAGGGACGAAAGATACCAGAGGGATAGTCAAACTCATAGATCGAAAACAAACCGACAACGCCATGGCCAAAAATAAAAAGACAAACAGACAAATAATGATACAGATGACACAACATAGAAAACTAAAGACTAAGCAACACGAACACCACCAAAAACTTGGGGTGATCTCAGGTGCTCCGGAAGGGTAAGCAGATCCTGCTCCACATGTGGCACCCGTCGTGTTGCTTATGTTATTACAAATCCAGTAAATAGTCTAATTCAGTAAGTCACATTCATGAAAAGGGAAGGGTATTGTAGTTATGACATAAGGAACATATCCGATATCATCTGTGAAACGGTTATTCCAGTACGGTCAACCAATTCGTGATGGCGTCCGTAAAATTTACGAAGGGATGATTTCAACTTCACCATTTGGAACTCTTGGTTTAACAGCTTCCTTGTGAGCAGCAATCCTCTATCAAGGAAATCATGATAGGAAACACAAGCCCGGGAATATCGTATCACTTGGGAGATATATACTCTGTATGCAGGCGCTGCTGGAATGTTGCTACATAGAAATGGAAAGTTCACAATTGGGAAGCTGAAATCATCTCTTTTGTCGTAAAGTTTTGTTTTCAACCGACCCTCATTGTCAATTTCTAGATGTAAGTCAAGATATGAGGCCGACTTAACTGTATCTATAGTATCCTTTATCTTTAGTTCGATGGGATAGATTCGTTCAACATAGTCACCAAATTTTGTATTATTTAGTGAGAGAACATCATCTATATAGCGGAACGTAGAGTTAAAGGATATTGCTAACTTCTTATCTTTCTTCCTAAGAAGTTCCTGTATGAAGTCAGCCTCATAATAATAAAGAAACAAGTCGGCAAGAAGAGGGGCACAATTGGTTCCCATTGGAATTCCGACAGTCTGTTGAAAAACATTCCTCCAAACGTAACAAATATGTTGTCAATCAAGAAATCAAGCATCTTGATAATGTCAGTTTCAGAGAATTTTTTGTTTGAATCAGAGTGATTCTTTACAAAGTAGGATTTATCCCTCCCCAAGACAAGATACTTGTATCTATGTTTGCCATTCTTTTTAATGAAACAAAGTAATACCAACTCTTTCAATTTGTCTTTTAGTTTGGAATGGGGAATACTTGTGTAAAGTGTAGAAAAGTCAAATGTTTTAATACTATTGCAAGATAAGAGAGTCTTAGATTGTATGTACTCTAAAAGATCTTTGGAATTTTTTAGTATCCACATCTGATTCACGCCACCTCTAGAATAGGCAGTTTCACAATAACTTTGGAGCCCCGCTTTGATTGCTGATAAAATATATGTTAATAATTTAGAAAGAGGTTTCGTGGAGCATTTGGAAGACCCAGCAATATACCGTTGTTTGTAAGGACACTTATGTAGTTTAGGTATCCAATACAGTGATGGAAGATCCAGTTCTTCATCTTTGGTTGAAATTCCAAAGGAACATAGAACAGACCTATGATTATCCAGGATTTCCTCTTTGGTAAGTGTCGTGAGGGTATATGTTGAGTTTCCAAGTGAATTGTCAATACCTAATTCATCTACAAGCAGTTTATGTAATGATATTTACACACAAAAACGATGTTGTTTGGGGCTTTATCAGCGGGGACAACAACATATTTGTCATGAAGGTAGGACAAGTGCTTTGCAACATTTGGGTCTTTAAAAATTGATGTAGCGTGGGTATTGATATGCCCATTTAGTTTCTTAATTCGGATTTGTATCAACGACCTCACAGCCTTAATCCATTCAGAAAGAGTATCTACATCTTCTTTCGCATTTAGCCCATTGCCTGGCATAATCCTCGACTGAATCCATCAGTATTTTGAAGTTGTATTTCCAATTGATGGATTTAGGCTCACGATATTTCGGACCTTTGGATAACAAATTTCGCAGGGAAGTGTTATTGACAATGTTGAGGTCTCTGGTAATAACAAGGCCAGCCGGATTATATGTGAATTGGGAACTAGCACAGGTGCAATCAGGAGGTTTAGACTTGAAGTCGTCAATGTTGAGATCCTGCAAAACGTGTTTGTAATTGAAAATTTTAGTTGCAATTGGTTTGGTATAGGTATAAGAAATTATTGGTACAGACTGATCTTTAAAATAAGGAGGTATTTTCGACTGAACTAATTTATGATGAAGGATATTGCCTAAGTTGATGCCATCGAGACCTTTGTTGGCAAAGGAAAGTTTAAGAAAAGATCTTTCTCTTTTCATCTTTTCCAATGCGAACTGGTTTGAAAAGTCTGTGACTTGCATATCCGAAATAATAGCTGTAAGTTTGTATTGGTTTGAATGAGGGTTTGTAACAGTGGTTTCCAAACATAAATTGAACAGAGAATGAAGTTTTGAAAGGGTAATGAATACAGTTTCGATGCGAATGTGATGAATACCTAACGGCTTTTGTATAAATGGCAGCAAGTCATTAATAGAGACATCATGCAAAGTAGGTGATGTATAATGACGATGACCATGACTGCGCTCACGCCGAGGAGTAGAGTTGAAAATATTCATCACATTCACCGAGCTACAGGAAGGACTAGATAGAATACCTATACCATCAATTTTGTCATTGCAACCATATGGTGTCGCAGTTCCCAATTGTCGAATCCAGTAGTCCACGGAGAGGCGTTGCAAGTTGAGGATTGTTAGTCTTATTTTTCGATTATACGAACTGTCATAGAAACGATGGAATGATCAGGCTGATTAAAATGCTGGTACAGAATGTCGTTTGCATTGAGGTTGATATCTGATCTATGGCCGCACATACGCTTGTTTAGCCTTCCTTCGTTTCACCGACGTAAACCAATCCACAATGGTTACACTCTAATCCGTAGACGACATTTATAGATTTACAATTCAGATCATCGTAACTTCTAGTAAAGTAAGACTTTTTAGTTAAATTGCTAGTGAATTGAGCGTCTGTTATTAAAATTTCACAAGTTTTGCAGCCATTAGTTCTACATTTCGAAATGAGACAGTGTTGTTCAGAGTCATCAAAATCCAAAATGTCTTTAAGGAGAACTGAACATGGCTGTGTATGTGTACTATTGCTATTGTCACTAGTATGATGATCTGAATGAGTCATGTTTGGGATATTTGTCATGTCTGGTGATGAGGGGACACCTGCCTTATCAGACGACACCGTGTCCATGGTGACGTCTGTTTCAGACCTTTTTATACTGGGCGACGTCCGAGCCAGTATCCTGTTAGATCTTCGTAAATTCATGCAATTTTGCTACTGAAATGCAAGATACAAGTCTTTACTACCAGCTAAGCTGATTTTAGCCCATACAATCTCGTAATTTGTTTGTAGCTCGGGTGCAGGTGTGCTTTGATGGTCATGATTTATTGCTATTAGCACCCCGCCTCTTTTCATTAGATAAAGTTGTGCATGCAGATTCTATAGAGGCATTCAAGACCGCTCTACAAGAACACTGCCCATAACCGTGTCCATGGTGACGTCTGTTTCGGACCTTTTTATACTGGGCGACGTCCGAGCCAGTATCCTGTTAGATCTTCATAAATTCATGCAATTTTGCTACTGAAATGCAAGATAAAAGTCTTTACTACCAGCAAGGCTGATTTTAGCCCATACAATCTCGCAATTTGTTTGTAGCTCGGGTGCAGGTGTGCTTTGATGGTCATGGTTTATTGCTATTAGCACCCCGCCTCTTTTCATTAGATAAAGTTGTGCATGCAGATTCTATAGAGGCATTCAAGACCGCTCTACAAGAACACTGCCCATAACAACGGTGCTCTTCTCCACCGTGTATAAAAGCCTAAATAGGATTCTACAGGTACCAATACAGAAATCTGTTATTATTTACCAAAATTTCATATTTTCTTTGTTTTAAATCTGACATGTCTGAGTTGGGTCTTCATTACTGTATTCTTAAATATTTTCAGAATTTTTATCTTTTATTTATATTATTTGCCCATTTTCCCTATCCTTTATTTTCAAACAGTCATTTCTTTTCGTTGTTTTGCCCATTTTTCTCTATTCTCTTTTTATTGCCAACTGGTATTGGTAAACCCCATCCAGACCCTCTGTAAATATCATCACACAAAAGCATTGTGTACACTACAATCGTATGCGCAGGAGACATTGTAATCAAAATGTAATCAACATTAATACAGTACCTTTTATCAGTGATTAACTAAGAAATACAACGTGCTATTTCAACTGATCATTTTCTCTTTATACTAGATGTGTCTGTGACCTTGTTTTCTACTTTCCTTTTGAAAATTTAAAAAGCACTTCGGCGACGGGCAAACATTCCGTGAAATTAAACCAGAATACGGCACAAACACAAGTTTTTCTCTGAAAAAAATACCTAACGTCACGGTACCCAAATTGCACCGAGTACCCAAATTGCACCTATTTAGCAAAAATAGCGGAAATCTTAGGCAGCAACCATTTGATTTTCTGGGGAGGGGCTATGGATTTTTCCAGACAAACTTTTTTTTCGCCTTTGGCGAAAAACAATCTATTTTTTGGCGACAAGTCGAAAACAATTTTTTCTTTCAATTTTAGCATTACAGATAGTGGCAGCTGAGGGTGAAACAAACACATTTTTTTTTCTCAGGGTCAAAAACAAATTATTTTTTTCTCCAAAAACTGGAAACAAACTTTTTTTCCAAAAAAATCCGACGTCCAAAAAAAGTCATCTTTAAAAATTAGCAAACAAAATATGTTACAAGCAGTCATTTCATAAAAAATTAACAGTAAGCATGGACTAATGTCAAATTGTTCTAAATATTTGAAGAAATAAAACAAAAGATCTGTTATTCGACTTTTAAGGATGTGAATTTAAGCATGGATGCAATTTGGGTACTCCTCATTACAGAATCATGGATCGTTTGAAGGTTCGTTCGTTTTTCTATGATTCATTATGGATTCAAAATTGAATTGGTGGAACCATATAGTAAATAATGATACATCTACAAAATAAACACAGAATGGAAACTTTTGTCTGGATCATCAAAAAAACGTAGGTGAAAAAACTGTCAAAATAGGTGCAATTTGGGTACCCTCACGTTATACACCCTAATGTCTATAACGTCACAGTACCCAAATTGCACCGAGTACCCAAATTGCACCTATTCAACAAAAATTGCTGCGGAAATCTTACAAGTTTTCTTTGAGACTAAACAATTTGCATTTTTATGATTTGACATTATACACGTCTTTCAACATATGAGGGTCGTAATGGGGGTACCTTCAGGACGAATAACGGTAAAAATTCTTGCCAAATGACGTTAACGGTAATTTTTGGTGCATGACGATAAAATGTACACTTTCTTTTAGACGATAAAAAATCGACTGATTTTGACGAATCACGTTAATTATTTTCCAAAATTAACGGTAACGATAATTATTTGAGACCTCTGACGAATCACGATAAGGATATTTAGACGAATCACGGTAAAATTTTAACCAATTTGACGCTAACGGTAGCCGAAAATGACCGTTTGACGCCTGACGGTAAAGGGCATTAATTCCTACACATATGTGAATATATTTAAATATACACAAAACGTTCATAATATATATCAACAGATGAAGCATTTACTGGAAAAAGTAACTCTTTACTTTGTAGGCCATTTTTCTTTATTCATTATGTTTTGTGACTTTTATTGCATTATTTATTTATTTGTCTATTCTTTTTGTGGTTTCAACATGTTCAAAGTCGACTTGCGAATTTTGGCCGTTTTACGGGCGAACTTGCGACCAGTGACGTCTCCAGTTTAAATGGACCGTGATCTTCAAAATGTTCAGATTGAGAAACAGATCAATTTACAACTCTCTATATTGCAAAGGGGGTGGGGGAGGGGTTTAACTGTTATGCTGTTTTGGGGCAATTTAATTCTTTGTTATCTGTTATTCTGAAAATGTATTTGCTGTTAGCTGTTATTGTCTTATTCCTTGTTAACTGTTATAGGACTTTTATTTTTTTTTTGTCATCTGTTATTGTGAGAATGTATTTGCTGTTAACTGTTACTAAAAATTGGAATGCTAGCATTTTGACAGCCAATCTTCGGTAGAAATTGAAAATCGTGGAACATTTAGGTCTTACCACTGATAATATGGTGGTCCCTTATTCAGAGAAGGATTCCAGTAACATACATATCATATAAACATATTAAAATCAGTCTGGTCCAGGGCCATTCCACTGAGTATATCTTATTATATCCTTTGTATTAAATTCCATTTTCTATGAATATGTATTTAGCGGTCTCTAAAAACACCACAAAAGACCGCCTTCGTTGTGTACAAAGGAGCACAATGTAGCACAAAGGACCACAAAGGAGTTTTATACGAACACAAAGGACTTTAATTGTGTATATAATGGGGAAAAAAGTCATTTCATACGAAAAAAATATTAATATTTTTTATTAAATACTGGCGTTAAATCGCTAAATTGAAGATCTACGAAACCGTGTTCAAAAATCGGTACGGATATGCATAAGATTACGGCATTTTTAAAATTATCAATTATCGAAGATTTTATTATACATATATATTCTAAAATATTGCAAAACATGAACTTAAAAATAGATGCTTGACATTAAACAGAAAAGAAAAAAAAATAAGCAAACTTTGTTTGTCAAAATTTCAATTCCACAAGTAATAACTAATTGTATAATGACAGGTATTAAACATGTTTTAATCAATTGTATTGACTTTGCTGATATTCGTAAGAAGCATTTCAATGTCAATAATATGTATGATTTATTTGATAGTGTTCCAATTACAAATATTGTTTCATTTTTAAAAGAAGTTGGAATATATCATAAAATATAAAAATGCTGTATGAATTGAAAATGATTTTAATTTTATCACCTTATCTTAGTGTTGTTTTTATTTGTAAATAAACAATTTTGCTTTAGACTTGAGTTTTAGTATATTGAAGGACCTTTTGTCCGATTTTAAAGATATACTTTAAATTGTTAAATGTTCGAATTAGCTCTCGCCGCGATATAGCCTTTTTGCGCTAAGGCGGCGTAAAGCAAACACCAATCAATCAATCAATCATATAATGACAGGGGCGGATCCATGATTTTAGGTTCGAAATATTCTTTACTGAGTTGATACAACCCATGCTTTGCAAATTTTAGGGGGGTGGGGGTGCACGCCCGCCACGCCCCCGCCTGAATCCGCCCCTGAATGAGGACTTCATTGCGCTTGGCATTAACTAAGAGGAATTCTTTATAATTTATTATCAGTGTTAATAAAACAGTCTTTAAAAACAAGGAAACTATTTCAAATACAATTATTTGTACTTAATATTTGAAAATAAAACAAAAGGAAACTTCAGACGTATGCAAAATTAATATTGATCACACAAGGGGTGATCACAGACATCGCTTATTGAGGTAAAAAGGGGAAAGTAGAAACCAATGTACTCAAAATTTTATAAGAAATATAGAATGAGAAAGCTCTTTTATAGAACAAAACTACATTTTTAATTGCGACTGGTTAAAATTTCTTACTTTGTTATTTATTTATGTGTGAAATATGTTTAAACACAAATAGCAGAATGTAAACTTCATAAACTACTCGTTAAAATAACCAGTTTTTCTTATACCCAATTTTCATTTCAAATTGTAATTTTTCATTTATCAGGCTAATAAAATAACCAAATTAAGATGATGGTTGTATGTCAACAACAAACAACCACCAATGCCAACGACACAAATAACCAAAAGACAGTATGTACAGTCCATTTTTTATTGCGTCGTGTTTATACTTTTCGTTTCTCATAGCAATTTAAGATTCGTCAAGTAAGAAAATTTCGGTAGATACTTTGTTTTTGTCAAGAATAAAACAAAGTACATATTGACGTTTCTGAAATACGGATTATAAAATTCATGTCAATTTCATAGCCTAAGAATTGCCATACTGATCCTTTTTGCGTCTTGTCAAACATTTTCCTCGTAAACCTGATAGATTCATAAAGTAAGAAAAATTTGATACATACTTTGTTTTTGTCCAGAATAAATGTTGATAAAAAATTGTATATTGATATTTCTGAACTACTGATTATTCAATTACTATATATAAATTCTTAAACATATGCTGTTGCTATGGCATAAACCGGATATAAAGTCGGTTCCGATCCGGTACCGGTGATTACACCAAGTCGTACATAATAGAGGGTGGTAAAAGGGGGGAGGGAGTCTGATCACGGAAACAAGTGAAACAAGTTTTAGCTTTCTAAAAAGCTATGAACTGCTTCGCTCTACCCCAATTTAGGGTAATATGTGTTCTTGTATTGCATATACCGACTCTAAATAAAGCTTTATGTCTTATATGTCTCATTATGCATGTAGTTGTTAATTAGTATTGGAAATGTGGTATTTTTATATATTGATTGATAAAAAATGGATGTACTTTAAGAGTGTCTGTGTGCGTTTTATATATATATATATACCCATGCTTTTAAAAAAACCGAAATTTTTTGTTGAAAATTAAAACAATTATAAATAGATACGACTCTGGAGGTGTGCCTAGATTGTCAGAAGTTATTAACTAGAGAAAATGCATTTTTGTAAACATTGTATATGAACATTGTTTAGCAAAGCAAATCGTGCAAATTGCAGAGTAACAAAGCAAATAAACACGTATTAATAATTGATATTTCAATATTGAATTTATCTGTGAAATGTATGCATAATAAAACGGACATGAATTAATGACAGTTGATCGGAACTGAAATACACATAGTCAATTTTCCGGCATTTGATGTCTTATCCTGGACGAGAAAAGTCTGTAATTCTTTATCTCATTTAAGCCAATAGCTTTTGCTGTATCTCAGCCGCATCCAATCAGAATCTATACGTGATAAGTAAGTTATTCCCCATTTCCATTCTCAATTTTATTCAAGATGGCGTGTATTTCGATTGAAACTAATAGCTCCGCACCGTGATGCGAAGCAATGTGATGCGAAGCAATAAAAATCGCAAAAACGTTGCACGGAAAGTAAAAATCGAGAAAAACGAAGCACGAGTAATAAAATAGTAAATATTAAGGAAAAAAGTACTGGAAGTTATTACTCAGCCGTTCTTGGAGATCATACTATCATTATTAATGGACATGAAGACGCTGCGGTCACCTTTCAGCGTCCGCCAGTTGCATCTGATTTGAAAAAAATATTATTCATAATAATTTGAAGGACTTTATATCATACCATACATATACAATAGAAATGCAAAATTTTTTAATCAAATGCGGTACAAGCACGAGAAATAAAGAGTACCGACACGAAACACGGAAAATAAATAAGGGGAAACACGAAGCAAGCACATCGAACCAAACACGAGAAAACGAGAAATAAAACGTCAAAACACGAAAACACGTGAAATAAAAATGCCGAAAACGTTGCACGAAATTAACCCTTTACCACCGTCATAATAGAAATCGCAATTTTCATGATTTTCAACTGAATATTTTGTTTACATTTTTTTTCAGAAATACCATTATTTCCTTGCAAAAAATCCAATTGCAGGTCCTTTGTGCTCTTATTACACTCCTTTGTGATCCTTTGTGCTACATTGTGCTCCTTTGTGCACAAAGGAGGTCATTTGCGGTGTTTTTAGAGACCCTGTATTCAGAGCTACCTAGAATTGATTTACTCAATATATAATTATTTTTTGTTATGGAATACTTTTTTCAGCATTTATTTTTTTTTTTTTTGCTTTTAAAGAAACTCACGCATGCTTGTAATTTAGATACTAGTAGTGTGTGTATTAATTCTTAGTGAAGAATCACAGACTTGGAGCTGATTCTGTATTCCTTATTGTATAAACCTTAAAAGGAACACAGACAAAGCTCTGTTTTAAAATGTATTTCTTTTAAGGTCGTATGGACCTAGGCCTATCCTCACCAGGTATCCCTGACCATATGTTTTCCTTTATGTAATATTAAGAATTGTTCGAATTTGATTTTCATGTATGTATGGGGATAATGTTCCCTGTAACCCCATACGTAAAAATTAAAATCAAACAGTTCTTAATATTACAAAAAGGAAAACATATGGCCATTATATCGTATAATATCTTTATTGTCATATAAACATAATAACTTATTAGTATGTAGAAAAAAACCAAAAACAAAAACAAACATAATATCAGTGAATATAGCAAAGAAATAACAATTTTAAAAGAAATGAACACAAGGGAAAACTATATAGCTATCCCTAAAGAATACATTGTATCTCCGAGTTATCATTTAAAGCTGGTTGAACTTCTTTATCAAAAAGATCACTAGAAATTTCTATTGGAAGATTTCCTTTGCTTTAACCAAGTATGACTTTTCTTGCTGTTTCGCTACATCTTCTAAACTTGAAATAAGGTTACCATTACTCTTTATAAGAGTTCCTAGGATTACATTCTTTGTCATATTACCATTGTAGTTAAGAAGTAAACCTACGCTTTTGGCAATTAGTGGCTGTAAAATCATGGTTTTAGTTTTATTTATATTTATAGTAAGTTGCCAATTTCTACAGAAAAAAAACAAAATGTATTTACACTGTTCCTGTAGACCTACTTTATCCAAAAGTAGATCATCTACAAAAGATAGTGACCCAATGGTTGAGTCTACTAGTTTTGGATAATACAAAATTATCATCATACACTGAGTAAACCAATTCTAAATAACTCTAAATACATGTTCATAGAAAATGGATATTATTACAATGGATTATGATAAGATATGCTGGATTGGTCCTGGACCCGACTGATTTTAATATTTTATTTACTGTTATCTGTTTTTATCCTTTTTCAATTCCTTGTTATCTGTTTAAAGCCAAATCAATTTGCTGTTTAATAAGAACCATGCATGACATTCGTTTACATTTAAAGGAAATATGCTATTTTATGTTTATGCATAGTCAGATTTTTCGGTTTAGTAAAACAACATTTAACCAGTTTGATCTGAAACACGATATACATTGTGATACAAGACATACACGAGATTGGCAACTATGCGAAATTTAGTGATAAAAAAAGTTTATTGTACTCTATTCTAATACTGGGAAGATGTTTGTTTATTATACTTTTAAGTTTGTTTTTTTTTTTTAACATATGCATCTCTTACTCGAAAATAGGGACGATTAAGAGAACACCATAAAACAATCGGCCTTGAAATGATGTGGTATAGGTTTTGTTCTTCATATATTAAACGTTGATATCCCCACTTATAATGGTGGGACATATAATATAAAATTGAGAATGGAAATTGGGAATATGTCAAAGAGACAACAACCCGACCAAAGAGCAGACAACAGCCGAAGGCCACCAATGGGTCTTCAACGCAGCGAGAAAATCCCGCACCCGGAGGTGGTCCTCAGCTGGCCCCTGAATAAAATTGTGTACTTGTTCAGTGAAAATGGACGTCACACTAAACTACAAAACATATAAATGAACTAAAAAAAAAAAACATACAAGACTAACAAAGGCCAGAGGCTCCTGACTTGGAACAGGCGCAAAAATGCGGCGGGGTTAAACATGTTTTGTGAGATCTCAACCCTCCCCCTATACCTCTAGCCAATGTAGAATAAAGAAACACATAGCAATACGCACAGTAAAACTCAGTTCAAAAGAAGTCCGAGTCCGATGTCAGAATAGGTAACAAAAGAAACTAAGCAAAATGACAATCGGATACATAAATGAACAAAGGACTACTAGCAGTTACTGACATGCCTGCTCCAGACCTCAGTTAAACTGATTGAAAGATTATGTCTTCATCATATGAAAATCAAGTACAATCCCTCCCGTAAGGGGTTTAGTATCATACCATCATAAAATAGATGAAAAGAACATAACCCGTATCATGCCAATAACTGGTTTTAGAATAAATGTGTTTCTTTCCAATGCAAAGACCCTGTGAGTGAATCAATATTAATACCAAAATATACATTTTTATTATATGTCTCCGATAACATTAATAATAATACAGAAAAAAATAATTCTGTACGTACGTAAATTGAATTCTAACTGTATCCATGTAGAGACATATACTACTTTACATGTCTCAGCTCTATGTACGTTGGGAATAGTATAACTAACAATATAATATGTCCTAGATTAACGAAATTTTTATATACAAAAAAAAAAAAAAAAAAAAAACAAAACAAAACAAAACAAAACAAAACAAAACAAAACAAAACAAAACAAAAACAAAAACAAAAACTAAAAACAATTTAAATCCTAAATCTACGAAAATAATTTTGTATAATAAGTTATAATTCTCTTAGTATTCTTTACATACAAAAATAATAACGTAGATCAGGGACTTGCTATACTAACATTAGTATAGATTTGATTTTTGATTTTTGGTGTTTTAACGCCACTTTTAAGCACCGCTTTTGGGCTATTTCGTGGCGGCCAGTTTTTATTGGTGGAGGAAGCCGGAGTGCCCGGAGAAACCCACCGACCTTCGATAGGAAAACTGACAATCCTAGTCAATTAAGACTGGAGTCGAGTGCACCCGCACGAGCGGGGCGTTAGTATAGAAAGTCCCTGCGTAGATATACGCAAATAGAACTATATATTAATTTTGCTTGATCTCGAAATTTAAAAAAAAAGATTTATTGACATATATAATTTTTCGATACATTACTCACTGTATGGTAGGTTCGTACAGATACATATATACACATGTGTATACAGGTCTCTGGTAAGTATGCTCTAAAATAAAAAATCAGCGAGTTCGCCCATTTGCGAGGGCCTAATGTAGCACAAACAAAGGAAATAAATTAAACTTGTGTTGCAAATGAATCCTCTATTTTAATGAAGAAAAAAACAATATACCTATATCGGAATATTTAGTTTGAATACCCCGCCACGGAAACAGCTCACTGCATGTTAAAAATATCTACCAATGACAAAATAGATCATTACTGATTCGTCACACAAGTGCATATATACATCATTATTCGTGGTTTATTCTCCAAGCTTTATATAAACATTATACGATAGAAATTAACAAACAGCACAATTATATTCATAATTATACATATATATATATATAAACAAATATTCATAGTATTAACAAGTGGTAAACTATGAAACTGATAAATTTATTCACCGCCTTCAAAGCTGATGTAAACAAACGTACAAATGACCACGATTGGCTTTGTTTTAAAATGATCAAAAATGGAGTCATGTACTCTTAGCGAGGACAGAACAAGGGACCAAAGCGATTATACTTGGGTGATAAAGGTAAGTTTTTTAAAGTTGTTATATTAATACTAGATTAATAAGTTGGTAAGCAATTATAGAATATAGGAGATTTAAATGAATGGTAAGGCCACGTGGGTAACAACAATGGGTAAGGCGCACTAGGTAAACTATGTCATACACGAACAGCTGAAGGTTCATGTGGACCCTTAGGGTTAAATGGCTGCGTTTTCACCTCTGAGTACAGACAAACCTGAGTATCTGGATAAATTTTAAGGCATAGCATTCTCTAGATAAATGAAATTCAATTATATTTTCTCTTTTAGAAAATTAAAAACTTAACTGGCTTTTACAGTGCACTTTTTGTCATTACCAGACCTATGTATTATATGTCTCTGTCATTACTAAGGTGCCAAAAATAAACAAAGTTGGGAAAGAGGTTTGAGAATTTCCCCACATGTAATAATTGAAGTGAACTGTACTGATTGACATGGACAATAGAGGGACAATAAATACCCGACAATATTGAGGGAGCTATCATTTGATTTTTTTTGGCATGGGGGGGGCTAGGATAAAATTTGAAAAAAAGGCAGGAGAGGAGTTTTGAGTAAAAAAAAGGCAGGATGACAATTTCTGTAAAAAAGTCAGGATAAACTAATAAAAAAAAGGCAGGACCAAATCGAGTGAAAAATAAAAATGCAGGACAAAATTTTAAATTTTTCATCCTAGCACCCCCCCTCCCCCATAAAAATCAAATGGTAATTCCCTTAGTGATATAAATTGTGCACCTGAGTGGACCATATCAAGTGAAACTCAACAGTTTGTTGATTTTATCATCTGCTGCAGGGACAAAAAAAGTGCACAGCAAAATCCAGTTAAGTTTTAAATTTTCTAAAACATGAAATACATTTGAATTTTATTTATCTAGGCATGCTATGCCTTAAAGCTTTTCCAGATGCACAGGTTAGTTTGTACCCAGAGTAAATTTTGAGGTGAAAACACAGCCATTTTAGCCAAAGGTTCCACATGAACCTTAACACGCCTGTTAGAAGTTGTATTACCCAGTACAATGTACATTTAAATAGGATATGTAAACATGATAAATGTTGTTTAAACTGAGGTTTGAAAGTTTAATTATGCAGTGTTTCTTTTATAAGTCATATATGATTATATGTTATATATAATTCACGGACACGACACATACTTAGCTTAGTTTCATGAGTTACATGTGTATCAGCATAGTTTTTATGTTGATGTTCTAAGTAATAAATTAGAAAGGTCATCTCTGTGTAAAATAAGATTGAGTGCACACAATCTTGCTATAGAAAAAAGGGCGACATTTAGGTTTTCCCACCAATGAACGAGTTTGTAATGTATGTAAATTGGGTGAGGTAGGAGATGAAAATCACTTTTTACTGAATTTATTTAATATTTAATTTAAATTAAAAGTATTATATTAAATATACTTCCTACAAGTTGTAGTGAGAATCAGCTAAATATGAAATGTTGCATTCATAGCAATTCTTTAAAAGTCCTGAAAGTCAGACAAGTTCTTGTATACATAAATGTATGGTATATAGAAATGAGCTTTTAGTTTCTTAATTATAACATTCCATTATGCTGTATTCATTGTTATCATGTACTGATATATGGGCCTTTGCCAATTATTGTAATTGTGTTTGTGCCAATAAAATATTTGTATTTGTATTTGTGTACAATGCAATATTAATTTATTTATTAAGAAATCCACATTTATACCCCAGTCAGGGGTACTACTTGTACAAGTTATTTTTATTTACTTGAAGAAGTAAATAATAATATACTTATATACATGTAAATTTGTTATATATATATATTCCTATTTTCTTATAAGGTTTGAATAATCTCCCCTTAATTTTCTCAAAAAATTTACTTGTTAAGTAAGTAAGTAAGTAAATTTTATTTAGAGTCGGGCATGATATGTACAATTCAACAAGGTAAACATGAGCTCTGTAGAGCTCTTAACAGACTTGTTAAAGTTTTTTTACAATCCCTAAAATCAATGAAAATTCTCAAGTTTTGGGATGTAAAAACATGCCTTAAACAATTTTTCTCTGGTTAGCTCTTAATTTTTTATTAGAGTTCAAGGTTTTCTCTCATTAATTCAACAAAGAAACTAATTGCGCAAAGATCTTTAGTAATTGCGTAAGACCTTCAAAATTGCCCCTTGGAGGCTTGTACATGTAAATGAATAGTGTTTTGAAGATAACAGACAAATGAGATTTTCATTGTCCATGAAATAACACTTAATGCAAAGGGCATACAATTAAAAATTATAGTCAATAGACAATATTTATTTGCACAAACTCATTTACATTAAATGGTTATGGAATACATGTACAGTATAGAACAATTGAAACAATAAGCTGACAATAATTAGATTAGAGTGACAGTGGTATTCACATGAAAAGAAGACTACAAATATGTGTGTATTGACAGTTAAACAATTATAAATGTCCATGAACAAAAAAGAATACATATCAAAAAATAAAAACAAGTTGCTTTCTTTAAAAAAAGAAAAGCAATACGTGAACCCAAGACCGCTGACTGGTCACCAAAATATTGCTGCTGAATTTGTGTTTGCTTTTGAATTGAAATAATTGACTGTGAAAAGAAGAAGATAATGGTGAAGTTAAACTACCTTTATCAAAAATATGTTATAGTGTGTACAGTCTTGCACAAGTCAGTTGAAAGCAATGTTGGATAGTTGTGAATAGAAAAGTGTATATACAGCTACTATTTGAATATGCATTTTAAAGCTCGACTATTTCATTTATTACTTGGGATTGTACATCAATTTTTCATAATCCTATTGCAAATCCCAGTTTCTACAAACCGGATATATAATGCAAATTGCACAAACCAATTGCAATATAAATTTAAGCACTCAGTTTGCTTTATAATCTGGATGCATTTATTTTATCTATCATATCTTTATATTTTGTTTCCTGCATGGATGCCTTCATATTCTCAACTCGTTATTGAAGTTGTCTGTTTTCACGGTAGATGTTGTATAGATAAATTTAAAGTCCATTTTCCATGTGAAGTGAAACCCTGTGGCATGCAACTTATAAGAAGGTTTTGTATATTTTTCTTGAGAGTAACACACCCGCTTCATTTGGACCTCTTATATACAGACTTATTTTGGTCTCATAAAACATCTCAAATTTTAAGGATTTCCTGATTTTACTTAAATCAATCCAAATATTCTACAGGGAAACTTGGTTTTGAAGAACATCTTATTTCCATGCAGAAGTTTTATGAATACCTGAACATACTCTCAAAAGAACCAATTTATATAACAAGACATGTAGATATAAAAAGATACCAGGTTTAACATGTTGTACGACAGACGCGAGTTAAGTCTACAAAGAACCATCAGTGACGCTCGAATAAAAATAGTAAAAATGGCCAAATAAAGTACGAAGTTAAGTAATCTATTCCTTGGGTAGAAAATCCTTGGTATTTCGAAATTGTCAAAGTTTATAAAAGGACATTGACTCAAAAAAGAAAACAAAAGAGAAACAGCTAGAGGTCAGAATACTGTAAGCAATGATAACCGTGCTTGAAAGTCACATGTCAAGCTCTTACTGCGGTGTCCTGAATTTAGATAAGAAAAGCGAAAATTCGCAATCGCGAGTGAAATTAAGATTTATGCATGAACGTGGTATTTTTGCGCAAGAAATAGTAAATAGAAAGCATACGCATTGATCTACTCTGGATAAGAATACGCATTTTTGTTATCACATATATTAATCTAATAGTTGAATTCGGATGTCAAACTACCTACCTCAAGCGTTTTGACTCTGGACTCATTGACATTTTATCCGGAATTTTTGTGAACGCAAACCGATAGTGTGCATAAGAACAGGGTGATGTATAATGTGAATGAATCAAGATGTGTAGGATACCTGGTCAACACAATGACTACAATTTTCAAAATCGTACCATAGTACAAATATTTTGATGTCATAAGGTTGAACTAATAAAAAAAAAAAAAGAATTGAAATTTTATAATAAACATACATTCCTGTTCTAGTGAACTTTTTTCCGAAAATAGCTTGAATATAATATCAATAAACACAAATGTGAAGTATTTACGGATGGACATTTTATTTATCAAATGAATCTCTTTTTAAAGTCTAACATTCCACTATATGAATATATTGCTATACAAAATATAAGCAGAGACTTATAAATCTCTACTAAAACAGTATAAAATAATTTGCATTATGAAAGTAATTAATTTTGTTATGATTATTGTAAAATATTAATTACGTTTTTTGTGAGATACAAGAATTTAAAAATCCTTGTGAATTGAAACCATGCTAGTATTTTGTTCAAAATTTAGATATTTAGCTAAGTTTGGGCACGCATCCCTGCTCATTGGTGCTCATACGTTACATACAATTGTCTTAAATGTAATGACTGATCAAACCTAGCTGTGAGCCATAATGCACGTAAACATTACAATCAGTTTAATTAAAATTCTATAATTATTAGGAATAAATTCAGTCTCAGTTTTACCATAACAATGAATATTCTCTTATTCTGGTAGTATCTATTAATGGAATTAGATATTTTTTTACCGAAAAATCCTTTTGTTTTATTATCTTTCTGCTTTCAGACCACTGTGTTTCCGACCTTAGATAAATATTTTTAACAGAAATATTGTTTTCTTAATTTTCATCATGCTTTCCGACATTTTCTCATGCTATGATTGAAAAACCAAATATCAAATGATAAACGTTCAGAAATAATCAGTTTATTCTGGGTCATTGTATATCAATAAATTATTCCCAGGTTTATTAAATACTACACACACAACGTGTAGAGGGACCATCTTGAAGCATGAATTATATAACTGCGTTATCATAATTATACTTGATATTTAATAAACATTCACATTATTAAAAACATACATGTTTTGTCAAAAGGCAAATAGGTTCTGACCTATAAATGATTTTAGAATACAACCTAGTCTTTATTGTTTAACTTTCAAATCTACAAATGAACTTTGCCGGATTGTTGAAATATACAATGTCACGTGGTAGCCTATCCCTAGTGGAATCGTATCAAAGACATAAATAACTACCTGTGTAAATGATGGAAAATTTTCGAGACGTTCCGAGAATCGTGATTCCGAGGATATCGAGTGGCCCATAGAAACTTCCAAAACTTGCCAATATATAAGCGTGAACCCCTCAGGGGGTTCACGCATTTATACAGGTGTTCTCAATAAAAGACAATCATTAATATATTTTGTGGTGATTTTTATAATGACTGGCAAACTGCTATTCAAAAGTGTGGTCATATGCCTCAGTATTATAGCTGATTGCAATTTAATAAAATTGAAATTAAGATTAGGATTAATTGTTTGTATATAGGTATCCCTCACTGATATATAGCATGGACAGACTGAGAAGAAGTTGTATTCTTCCTCAATTTCTTGCCTATTACAGGATAGGCAAATGCGTTGTTTTCTTTCAATTTTGGTATATGTAACACCCCCTTTCATTTGTTAGGGAATGGTCACTGAGTTTAAATTTACTGAAAACGGATCTGTCAGTTTTTAATTTACATAAATCGATATGTGGGGGCCATTTTCCAGTTTTTAACCTGATTTTCGAAAGTAAAAATCGGTTATCAATTTGGCGATGTAGGGCCGGGCGGCTGCCAAACAGTGTTCGTTCATTTACATGAAAATGCTTTGAAGAAATTTTTTCAAATTTAGATATGTTGTTTTCTGTGACTAAATGAAGGTCAAGTTCAATTTTCACGATTTCAGCTTTTCTCGTTAGTCAATTGTAGCCCTTTTCCAAGATTTCAATTTTTGATGAATTAATCTATTCCTGTACAAAGGGAAATAACTCATTTTTAAAAAGAATTTTAAAAGACATTGTATTAATGATAAATGACATTTTGGATTTTTTTTTCTTTTCTTTGGTAAATTGTTTGAACAATTTTGTGGTAGGTTTGTTTGTTATTCTGTATAAACTAATTGTCCGAGTGTGTTGATTTTAATTTTTTACTTTATCCTGTTCCAGATTTGCAAATTCATAAGATAATAATCTATTTGTATTAAAGGATATATTTCATGACATTACATTGTGTCGATAAAGTTGTAGAATTTCATAGTTAAGTTGCAGATCTTTATTAGTTTGTTACAAATGAAAGAAAAATATTGGGAACTATTAACTATATATATAAAGATTGATTACACTAAGTGTTTTAAATGATTTTCACCTTTATCAAGATAACACACCATCTGGTAATTGTCAATCACCTAATTATAATTGTAGTGACAGATTTATTTGAAAACTATTAATTACATTAGCTTATAGTTTGAAAATAAATATAACATCATATCTAATTATATCATATCTAATTTTAGAGAACTATAGTTAAAACATATCTAATTTTAGATTTACATTATTGGTTCATGGAAATAAAGTTATTTCCCTTTGAACAGAAATGGTTTAACTAAGAAGTATTTCATCAAAAATTGAATTCTTAGGGTTCCTTGATATGCTGATTCTAGCAATGTACATAGATTTTGGATATTGGACCATAATAGGTAAATGTCCAATTTCAAATTTTTCAGTTCTTTGACCACATTTATTTTGTGTCACAAACCTATGCTGTATCAAATATGCAATCACAATCCAAATTCAGAGCTGTTTTAAGTTTAAATGTTGTGTCCATACTTGCTCAACTGTTCAGGGTTCGACTTCTGCAGGAAAATCGGGTTTGCTGTCTCTCTGACAGCCTCTTGTTTGAGTCTTACAATAGAAATTTAATTTTTCACATTTAAGGATAGAGCAGTTCATAATTTGATAAGCCTGGTCAACAATTCTTTGTTGGATAGTATTTATATAATATTTTATATTAATGGGGTCAAAAGTAAGATGGCCAAAACCTAATTTATTTAACCGGTCTTTTACAATGTTAACCCATTTACTTGTTTTCTCTACATCATTATATATTTTAGACTAATAAACTAGATGAGTTTACAATGTGGTTTAGAAATTTTATAGCTGAAAGCTGAATTTTTAAGTGCTAAGGAGTTCTGTTTGTCTCATCTAGACAATTAAGCTACATTTGTTGTTTTGTACTGTAGTCCCCTTAAATTTCCTTAATAAATTTTATATGTAAATGTTCAAATGGATCTGAATCTTTGAACACTTTGATTACAACCCATACTTCACTTCCATAAAGAGTGATTGGGACAACTAAAGTATCAAATAATTTTTCAAGTACCATACTGCAAGAATTATCTGAAGATACTGTTTTTTTTTTTAATTTTAAACCAAGCCTTTCTCCCTTTTTCCATAAGAATTTTTTGGAAGGACTTAAATTGCCTGAATAATTTATTGTTATTCCAAGGTAACAATAAGAATTAACAGTCTCAAGATGCTCATTTTCTACTTTAAAATAATTACAATGTGATTTCCCATTAGAATTGAATATGATTATTTTGATATCGATCTGTTTGTTGACATCAAGTTTCCAAAGGGAACAATGTTTGTTAGCTCATTAAGTGCATTCTGTAGCCCTTCTTGGGTTTCTGATGATAAAATAATGTCATCTGCTTATAATAATGATGTTAGTTTAACATCCCCTATTACAGCTGGCTGAGTGTTTGCATGATCAAGGTCATTACAAGGCCATTTATATAGAGATTAAACAAAGTTGGGCTAAGAACATCCCATCATTTTACTCCACAAGTTGATATAAATTCTTGGGTAATACCATTTTGAAATTTTATTTTTTTTTTATACCCCCGCTTTAAAAAAGTGGGTTACTGTTTTACCTCTGTCCGTCTGTCAGTCCGTCTGTCCGATGAATATTTTTGTTGCATCTTTCTCAGGAACTTCATAACAAGGATTTCTGAAATTTGGTTTCAGGGTTTATATAAGTCAGTTATACCGTGTGATGCGTTTTCAGATTCATCACTCAACAACTTCCTGTTTACCGAACACTTGTATCATTTTACACATGATAGCCAAGTTGAAAATTTTCATCACATTTTTCTCAGGAACTACATTACAAGGATTTCTGAAATTTGGTTTCAGGGTTTATATAAGTCAGCTTTACCGTGTGATGCGTTTTCAGATTCATCACTCAACAACTTCCTATTTACCGAACACTTGTATTATTTTACACATGAGAGCCAAGTTAGAGCAAAGAAGTCCAGAGAAATTCAAGAAAAGAGATAGTATGATTTTTTTTACTTGTATAAGTAAAAAAATCTGAATGTCTATGGGACATAACTAAGCAATTAAAATAATTTACCTATCATGTCTATACAAGGAAATAAAATATACTTGTATAAGTATCTTACAAATTTACTTATATAAGTATATTAATATTTACTTCTTTAAGTATATAAAAATAACTTGTACAAGTAGTACCCCTGACTGTACCCCGAGGGGTTGAAGGCAAACAATACAACAATATACACAATGCAAACAAAATAAAATAATGATTAAACATCATATATATACCAATAGTAAAAAAAAAAAAAACTAGTAATGATTATCTTAGACTACTATAATACATAGGGTTATAGTAGTCTCAGTGATTATGCAGGTGTGGTGTCCACTCTCCTCAGTGCAAAAGACTTTTTAATTAACTTATTTGTAACAACAACAATTGAGTCTTACAAGTCAGATGTACTTAAGATTTTTTTGTTAGATGCATAGGTGATTAGTTGTGCATGCATTAGAATATTTTGTTTGTGCATGGTGATCAAATGAGGGGTAACTCTGCATGAAGGCCAAAAGAAAGGTAGGGTTAACTTTTTATTTGCAGTTATTCGTTGAGAACAGTAAGCAGCACAAGGTTTTCAGTATTTAAATGATCATGGGACCATATCACCTACTTT
This sequence comes from Mytilus coruscus, assembly GCA_017311375.1. Classification (NCBI taxonomy): domain Eukaryota; kingdom Metazoa; phylum Mollusca; class Bivalvia; order Mytilida; family Mytilidae; genus Mytilus; species Mytilus coruscus. Next base: position 48,432,433 of record CM029603.1, on the reverse strand, counting down.
TACATGTTTGATAGAGGTCAAAAGGTGAAGTAGTCACGTATAATTGTAATTAAAAGTTGACCGTAAACATTGTTAGAATTAAAACAAAGAGCCGTAATAGACATGGCTGATTTGATGAGATACATTTCATACATGCATGACATAATATGACAACGAAGACAAATCAAATACAAGGGTCGTCACACGTAAAAATTTAGTTTTGGGTGATTAGATCAATAATTCAAGTTAAGTATTAGATACAGAACAAAGGTAACAAAAAAACAAGCTGGTAACAACTGTTGCCCTATAGTTTTTCTGCACAAGTAGTCAGGTCAAGTCCGAGGTCACAAGGTGTAGGATAAAGTGCCTATGAACTCACTGAATGCACAGTGACTCTATTCATAAAAAGTGTCAGTGTAAGTAATAGTTATCCCATGAGGACGCAGTTTGTCAGTGTAAGATCACCCCATGGCCGGAGGCCAGAGGAAGATCTTACACTGACACACCAAGTCCGAATGGGATAACTATTTTACATCCCAGCTGTTCTAGATTAGATAAAAGAAACATTTACGCTTCATAAAATTTAGTTTAGAAGGCCACACAATCATTATAACATACTTTATATATTACTGTATAGTATATACCCTTTATAAGCCCCTGACACAATGTTTAAATATGTTAAATTACAGAGTTTGTATCCAGTCGTCCTGGTGAAGGGGTATGAATCTTGGGTCTATATGCTAAATGTCTTGAGTTTGAATCCCAGCATAGACACTGAATTTTTCTACATAAATTTAATATAATGTAATTATAAATAATTATAAGTTTTATTGTGGATTTGACATTCCCACCAAAATGTTACAAAACAAAGGAAAGCATGCAGAACAAAGAAACTCAAGCTAGATGATCTGGTAGGGGTGATCCGGCTCAGATCACCCCTGGTAGAACAAAGGAGCTGGGATGTAACACCCATTATTTTACTGTTTTTCTGTAGCTCTGCTGGAAGCAAAGTCGTACAAAATCTATATATATATAGGTAAACTTTCTGGTCTTTAAAATCATTGTATGGTTTATATGCCCGCAGGCTTCATACGATGCTGACGCTTTGGCAATTGATTAACCGTTAGGTTTTCTGATCTGACCACTTTCAGTAATATATATGTAGTTGTCAACTTTTTTGGTCTTTATAATCATTGTAAGGTGGCCCGAGAACACAGTAGTGCATATCTTTAAGACAATAAATTCAAATTAAAAAAATCGCACCTGTTCTATCTCAGAAAGATTGTTACAGTGTAGTCTACTACTTTGCGACAAATAATATCAAAATTATAGAAAAGTCTACCAGCTCTAATTCAAAATATTGACAATTCTATGTTAAGGGGGTCTAAAATTCAGTTTGACAGCTTCAGACATACTAGTTTTTGACCTTTTTATATTGGACCAAATCAGTACTTAACATAAAGATTCAGCACCCAAATTTTTTAAACATGTAATTTCATCCCTTTACTTAATATTTCATGCATAAAATATAAAGAAATAAATTTGGAAAGTGTATGAACAAAATTTGCAAGTTATACACTGTCCACATTAGGGACTATATTTGTAGACAATGAAAATCTAAGGACGATAACTGTGTCGTCAGACCAGGTGGATATGTCCATTGTCCTGGTCAACCCGACGCTTAACCGTATTTTCGGAAGATCATTGGTCAACATTAAGTTTAAAGATATTGAGTCAGTTTATCAATGTTTATAACTCAGTTTGCCTTCAAGGCCATGCCCGTAGTCGTAAAATTAAAAAAATATCTTCTGTACTGAAACTACTGGACCAAATATTACCAAAATTTATCTGATTGTTCATTTAAGGGTGTCTAGTTTAAAACTTTATCCAGGGATTTGATCCATGTATATAAACATGGCCGCTGTTAATGAAAACATCATAGGGGTCAAATGCAGTTGTTGGCTAATATCTCAATAACTAAAGCAGTAAGAACACCTGGCACTAGGTATATATGATCAGCAGTTCAAAGTCTATCTCCTGCAGAAATTTTAGAAGTTCGGACGACACATTTTGGAGTGATTGCCCCTGAAATGTGATTTTTAAGTAAATTTCAAAGGTTTTGGCTTATTTGTCAAAAACTGAAGTACATTTATTAAGGATAGATTTGAAAGGCAAGTCAAGGTCTATCTCCTGACGGAATTTTCAGAAAAATTGGACAACCATTTTTGGAGTTATTGCACCTTAAATGTCATTTTTTTTGGCAAATGATTTTGCTGTTTTTGGTTACATGTAGTATCTGTAATACTATAAATTTTAAAGTTAAAGAAATTTTTAAACTGTAAAAATTACTAGAACAATATATAAGATCTATAAATAAGTCAACTTGGCAGAAATCAATGACCCATTTATAGGAAGAATTGCCTTTAAATGATGATCTTTACTCTTTTTAGCTCATCCGACCTAAAAGACCAAGGGAGCGTCTGTCGTCGTTGTCTGTCCTCATTAACTTTTAAAAAAAATTCTCCTCTGAAAATACTGGGACAAATTTGACCAAACTTGGCCACAATCATCATTAAGATATCTAGTCTGATGACCATGCCTGCCAACCAACATGACCGACATGGCAAGAAATAGAACATAGGGGTAAATACAAAATGTGTCTATTATCGTAAAAACTTCTATAAATGAAACAATTCTGACGGGGACAGAAATGTTCAGACGGTTAAGTCTATATACATCAAAACTGACAGACAACTTCTTATAGGAGTAATTGCAGGCCTCTACAATAACTTTTTTTTCAACTTGCCCAATAGGACAAGCACATACCAAAACTTACTTGTCTGAATGGAATTGTAACTTGTCCAGAAAAAAAACTTTTATATTAACTATTTTTTGCATTTTAGGTCGATTCAATGAACAAAATGAATTAAAACAATAGAACAGAATTTGATATATATCTCTTGATATCCTTTTCAAAAATATGAGTCGAGAACAACTGAATCTAGTCATGTCTAGTCACAGGACCTAGGTTCTAGTTTTCATCAATGCTAAAGTCTCAGTAAGACTGGTTTCCAATATGCGTTTTATCTGTTATAAAGTTTCTGACAAAGAACCAGTTTTAAATTATTGATCGCAAGTAAACATGTCAAATTAATATTTGTTTTTATCTTCTTTTCTTGTTTTTTGTTAATTACTTTGATCATCAAAGTTTGATTTAATTTATTTTCTTACTTGTCTCGTCGGACAAGCTGGATATGGCTTTTACTTGTCTGACCTTTTTTTCCTCTGGTACCGGACAATCGGACAAGCGTTATTGTCGAGCCCTGAATTGCCCTAAAATGACGACCTTTACTATTTTCTTTATGTTTGCCTATTATCTTGAAAACTATAACAGATAGAGAGAAACCTTTTTTTTTGCAAAACTGATCAGCAAGACAAGATCTACAAATAATTCAACATAGCTGAAATCGCCCTGCAACTTTTTATTGTGTTTTTTGCCCTTTAATAACAATTTTTATTATTTTGTTGCGTTTTTGCCTAATATCTTTATAAACTGTACCAGATAATATAAGATAAAAACGGTAAAAAGCCAGACGGATCAGCAAGACACGATCTACAAATAAGTCAAGATGGATTGAATTTGAGTCCTTGCTCTTTAATGAACATCTTCACCAATTTTTGCGTTTTTGCCTATTATCTTGAAAACTCTAAAGGATAGATAGACACTTTAAATAGGAGAAATGATCAGCATGACAAGATCTACAAGTGAATCAAATTTTGTCGAAATCGTTTATTTACTCTTTATAGGAGTGATTGCCCCAAAATACAATTTGTTACCTTTTATGAGTTTGGGCAGAAACTAAAAGAAGATAGGCTAAGAGAAAAACCATAAACAGAAAAAAAGACCAACAATACAAGATCATCAGAAAGATATTTTGGTCATAAATTCTATTCTAGTCTACATGTACAGTGTTGGAGAGAATCCATTGCTCTAGTTGCATTTTTTTAGGAAACTATATTTTACAGCTAGGAGTACATTGCTTGTGAGAGAGCTGTCTACAAACAGTTTTTAGTCCCTACCGACGAAGTTGAAGGGGACTTTAGGTTTGCACTCCCTCCGTCTGTCTGTCTGTCCATCCGTCAGTGCAGCAAATCAGTTTTCCACACTTTTTTTCTTCATGCTTGAAGATATTGATTTGATATTTGGTGTATTGTTTTATCATGACAAGTTACAGATCAAGTTCGAATATGGTTCCAGTCTGATGATTTTGTGCAGAGTTATGGTCCTTGATCTTAGAAAATTCACTAAAATAATTAGTTTTCCGCACTTTTTTTTGTCATTCTTGAAGATATTGATTTGATAATTGGTATATAGTTTTATCATGACAAGGGACAGCTCAAGTTTTGAATTTTGTTCTGGTCTGATGTGTTTGTACAGAGTTGTGGTCCTTGGACTTAGAAAATTCACTCAAATAATCAGCTTTCCACACTTTTTTCATCATGCTTGAAGATATTGATTTGATAATTGGTACAGAGTTTTATCATGACAAGTTACAGGTCAAGTTCGAATTTTGTTCTGGTCTAATGATTTTGTGCAGAGTTATGGTCCTTGGACTTAGAAATTTCACTTAAATAATCAGTTTTCAACACTTTTTTTCGTCATGCTTGAAGATAATGACTTGATATTTGTTATATAGTTTACACCATGACAAGTTATAGATCAAGTTAGAATTTTGTTCCAATACAATGAATTTTAACTGGTAGGGGACTATGTATTGCCATGAAATACTCACAGATTGCCTGTTATTATTACATTTTTTCTATTCATTTGAACTTGGGTGGATATTGGTCTCATTGGCAATCATACCACATCTCCTTATCTTTATATTAATAGGATTCTTTTCATAGAAAAATGTTCAACAAAATACGATAAAAAAATTAGTCAACATGGACGAACTGTCAATTGACCCCTTATGGGAGTTATTGACCTTTAAATACTTATTTTTATACGACTGCAAAAAATTTCCGTTTGTATAATGCTATCATGTCGTTGTCGTCATTGCTGTCGGAAGACACATTTGGTTTCTGGACAATAACTATAGTTTAAGTGAATGAATCTCTATGAAATTTTACCAGAATGTTCAATACCACAAAAGGAAGGTTGGGATCGATTTTTGGGGTTATGGTACCAACAGTTTATGAATTAGGGGCCAAAAACAAGCATTTTTGTACTTTCTGGACATTATCTTGTGTGTAAGTGTATGGATCTCTCTGATATTGTACCACAAGGTTCCATATCACATAGGGAAGGCTGGTATAGAGTTTTGGGGTAATGTCCCGAAACATTCAGGAATTAGGGACCAAAAAAGGGGACAAAAAACAAGCATTTTTCTGGTTTCCAGACAATAACTTGTGTTTAAGTGTATGGATCTCTCTGAAATTGTACCACAAGGTTCCATACCACAAAGGGTAGGCTGGGATTGAGTTTGGGGTTTTTTTGGGAGTTTAGAAATAATTAGGGACCAAAAACAATAATTTTTCCAGTTTCCAGACAATAACTTGTGTTAAAGTTTATGGAACTCTCTGAAATTGTATATATTTCCTGAAAAGAAAATAATCTTCAAAATTTCAAAAAAAAAATTGTGGGGAGAAATTTTGTGGGGGGTTCATATTTTTTGGGGAATTTTTTCAATTTTTTTTGAGGTTCATACTTTTATTCTTCAAAATTTTTCAAGATTTCCAATTTTTCAAAAAAATTTGTGTGTGGGAGGGGGGGGGGCACATTTTTGGGGGATTTTTTTCATAATTTTTTGGGTTTTTTTTCCCCAAAATTTTCCATTTTTACATTGATTATTTCTGATTTATATATAAAAGCAATAAATACTGATATGGCAGGAGATACACACCCTTCAATTGAAAGTAAACACATCTTGTAGTCTTGTATTATTTTTACTTTTAGTTTTAGTATAATTTGGAGTTTAGTATGACGTCCATTATCACTGAACTAGTATATATATTTGTTTAGGGGCCAGCTTAAGGACGCCTCCGGGTGCGGGAATTTCTCGCTGCATTGAAGACCTATTGTGACCTTCTGTTGTTGTCTGTTCTGTGGTTGGGTTGTTGTCTCTTTGACACATTCCCCATTTCCATTCTCAATTTTACATATCTTTTAACCAATTTCAATGGGATTAATATAAAGTCTTTAATTTTTGGGGGTTCTTACCTTGTATTTCTTTTTTGGATATTGGGCCCCATTTTTAAATTGGTCTACATTGAGGTCCAAAGGGTCCAAAATTAAACTTTGTTTGATTTCATTAAAAACTGAATTATTGCTGCTCTATGATATGGTGAATCTTATTGTACATTTAGATTTTTAATTTTGGGCCCTCTTTTCAATTTAGTCCATATTAAGGTTTGAGGGGTCCAAAATTAAACTTTGTTTGATTTCAACTAGAATTAAATTTTTGGTGTTTTTTTTATATGCTGATTCTAACCATGTTTTTAGATTTTGGATATCAGACCATACTAGGTAAATTAAATGTCTCATTTCAAATTTTTAAGATCTTTGACTACATTTATTTTGTGTCAGAAACCTATATTATGTCAAAAATTTGATCACAATTCAAAATCAGAGTTTGAATATTGTGTCAAAACTTTCCCCAACTGTTCAAGGTTTGACCTCTGCGGTCGTATCAGGCTGCCCTCTGCAAAGCATTTTATTCTCTTTTTTTGCTCTCTTTTTTGCAGAAACTTTAAAAGACATAAAACAAATTGTAATAAAAAGTGTTTAGAAAAATAAGATCTACCGGTACAAACAAGTCAAATTGGCAGACATTATCAATTGATCCCTTAAAGGAGTCATCGACCTTCAAAGAAGATTTTATCCATTTTTCAGTTTTTTAGAACTCATTATATGTCGAGAGAAATTGTAAATAGCAAAGATGTTAACATTGTTAAGTACAACAATTTCTGCAAATAAGGCAAAATTGAGGAAATTGTCAACTGACTTCTTATTGGAGTTATTGCCCTGAAATGACCATTTTTACCCATTTTATGATTTTTTTTTTGCAGAAACAAAGATACATTGTAGATAGAGAGCAACAATGTACATGATATATAACAAAAATGTTTAGCAAAATAAAATCTACAAACAAGTCAACATGGTTGAAATCATCAGTTCACCCCTGAAAGGAGTAATTTCCCTTGAAAGATGATTTAATTTTTTTTTTTTGCAGTATTTGTACAAACTGTGTTTTTTTTATATGCTGATTCTAACCATGTTTTTAGATTTTGGATATCAGACCATACTAGGTAAATTAAATGTCTCATTTCAAATTTTTAAGATCTTTGACTACATTTATTTTGTGTCAGAAACCTATATTATGTCAAAAATTTGATCACAATTCAAAATCAGAGTTTGAATATTGTGTCAAAACTTTCCCCAACTGTTCAAGGTTTGACCTCTGCGGTCGTATCAGGCTGCCCTCTGCAAAGCATTTTATTCTCTTTTTTTGCTCTCTTTTTTGCAGAAACTTTAAAAGACATAAAACAAATTGTAATAAAAAGTGTTTAGAAAAATAAGATCTACCGGTACAAACAAGTCAAATTGGCAGACATTATCAATTGATCCCTTAAAGGAGTCATCGACCTTCAAAGAAGATTTTATCCATTTTTCAGTTTTTTAGAACTCATTATATGTCGAGAGAAATTGTAAATAGCAAAGATGTTAACATTGTTAAGTACAACAATTTCTGCAAATAAGGCAAAATTGAGGAAATTGTCAACTGACTTCTTATTGGAGTTATTGCCCTGAAATGACCATTTTTACCCATTTTATGATTTTTTTTTTGCAGAAACAAAGATACATTGTAGATAGAGAGCAACAATGTACATGATATATAACAAAAATGTTTAGCAAAATAAAATCTACAAACAAGTCAACATGGTTGAAATCATCAGTTCACCCCTGAAAGGAGTAATTTCCCTTGAAAGATGATTTAATTTTTTTTTTTGCAGTATTTGTACAAACTATAATAGATAAAGAGAAACAGAAAAAACAAAACTCCTGGCACAATAAGATTTACAAATCAGTCACATGGCCAAAATTATCAACGACTCCTTACAGAAGTTATTTCCCCTGAATGATGATTTTTATCCTTTTTTTATTATTTTTGTCAAAAACTATAGGAGTTAGACATGTTAGAGAGAACTTAAGAAATAAAAAAGAAATGAAAAAAAAAAAAAAATCAGCAAAACAAGATCTACAAGTAAGACAACATAACCAAATTGTCACACTAGTTATAGGATTTATTGCCATGAAATGATATTTTTTTATCTCAAAAACTTTAACAGATAGTTATAAACTGTAAACCATAAAAATGATCATCACTAAATAAGATCTACAAATAAGCAAACAGAACTGATTTCAATAAAAGAAAAAAATAAATACCAAAAATAGCATATTTTTTTATCAGATGAGCGATTCTGAGGCTCTTGGGAGCCTCTTGTTTACATTTAAACGAAATTTGTCTATAGAATCATTTCAAAGTCTCTTCGACAGGGTTTAACAGACTGAACATATTTTCATTGTACACCTTTGGATGTTGAATTTTCGGGATTAGGTCAGTACATACTTTAGTAAAAAGTTAACTATTTAGATTGAACGTTTAGATTTCATTATTCGGCCAGCAAAAAGATCAGATCCAGTTAACTGATAAAACTATAATATTTGAAGAAAAGGTAAAACTAACTGTTATCAATATAGAATAGGATAGAACTACCTGACAGATACGGCTTTACAAAAACCTTGACCACCTCTATGACTTCTTTATATCTGTTCTTTCCAACACGGCTTCTATGTGTTGAGTCGTAGTTGGGATGATTGTAATAATCATGTAATTTCCAAAAATGTTATATATATGGTATATACCAGAAAAAAAAATAAATTGTGGCGATTTTATGCAGAAAACATTTCTGACGAAAGGGGGCGTACGCCTGAATCCGCAACTGGTGAATTGAAATATCGTACTCGTGGTAACTCTTTGGATTAGTAGTAAAATGATAAAATCTGTATATTATAAATTGATTCTCACGACAAAATGTTACCGCCCGTCAAGGTAGGGATTACTTTTGTTATAAACATAGGGAAGTTAGGGAACATAATGCGAACGTAAATGTGGTTTAAAGGGCATTAGCTGTCAAATTCATGTTCACCGATTTGACTCAAATACCATATTTGATTTATAACATACTAAAACGTATATCCAAATTACAATAAGTCTGAAATAAACAATTAACAACGCACAGGCTTGATAATATATCAGCATTTCGTGTGTATTTAAATTTAGTCTAGACGCCATCTAATTAACCATCAAGAAGACCTCCGAAGAAGACTGCCGACGGTCACATAACCCAATATTAACATAAATATAAATGGATAGTGACCTCATGCAATTGGACTTTTCTAGGTCTGTTTGATTTCATGTTATAGGTAAAAAGTAAGTTAATCATCGTTTTTACCTGTATAAGAATGATTTTTTTGTGGAAGGAATCAGCCAACAAAATGGTTCATCCTGGTTTCACTTTCAATGTTGACATTCTTTTCCTTTTAATGGCTGAACACGACTAATACATGAGTAACCAATCTCTAGCTAATGGGTTAAATTGAAGGTCACATGAAGACGGATTCAATGAGGTCGAATTATTCACTTGCAAGTGAATAATTCATCGGCGATGTTTCTTAACTTATTTTGACAAAGTTGAACTAAACTGGCTGCTAAAAGCGAATTATTATTTCACTATTTCACTTTCATGAATGATTGAACAAAAAGAAATCATATTTTATTTTTTTATATCTTGTAGCTATTGCCCCTTTAAGTCACGAGTCACGAAATGAAGATACGATTTAAATAACCGCATAATTATATAAAGCATTTCCAATGTATCTATACTAGTTTGTTAGAGTTTACTCTAACTTTATTATTAAGAACCTTTGTTTCTGTTGCTACTCTGTTAACAGAAATCCCCTTTCAAAATAAGTTTGATAGGTATCAAAAATACTATCGTGATTAAGGCATAAAATACAACATGTACAAACTTAGGATATTCCTTATAAAGAAAGGATATCTTCACACAACCTGCAGCTTAAAAATAATTTGGATATGACATACATTTCTAATTACATGTATGTCTGCTGACATTATGTTTTAGTAGTACTTCTTTTTCTTCCTTTTGTTCTTAAAGAACTTTGTGCGGACAGGAACTTTTATCTTTTGACACTGTGTTATGTTATTTGGCATGCAGGTGTATCACCATAAGCCGATTTGTCGCATATCGTCATGCTCATAATGTGACCGTTAACATGGGCTGTTGATATTTAGCACATTGGTACAGCACATGAAATTGCCTTGATCAGATTTTTCTTGTTCATTATAGATTTTGACACCTGGGGACATTACCTGCTTCTTTCATTCCATTACTTGTTAAATATTTTGACAACTGTTCATGTTCCCTACCCTTAGCGATATATTTTTCTTAATTGTCATGGCAAGACTGGTACAAAATTTGTCCATTGGGGATCATGACACAGGCCTTTAATCGTAAATGGTTAAATATATCAAACACTGTTTAAATTATAAAATCTGAAAAGTCATGACGAGGCCTTTTAAGTGCATCATAGCTTTGTCTGAAAAAGGAGACTTGAGGTCTTTAGGATTCTCACCCATTAACCATATATACTAGTATAAAAATGAATTTGCCATGGAAATAACTTTTTAGTATTAGATGTGTTTGTTGAGCACTTTTTGTACTGAGGAGCCTTCTATACAAACCTGTTGTCGAACAAGGGACCATCTCCATATTAATTATAAGCCACCTCTCTTCCAAATGAGCTATGAAGTACTACATTGGAGATGTTAAAGGATGACATATATAAATATACTAGGTTAAAGGATGGGCGGATACGATTTAATGAATTTCATCGAACATTCCTGCGTAACTGCAGTAAAATATTCCAGGAACGTTCAAAGCCAAAAGTTTTGAAAGCGTCACAGATGCATAACGAACAAGTAAATGTGATCTGTATACCCAAGTAGAAATACTTACGTCAAAGCTTATTCCATCATAATGAATCCTCAAAATATTGAAATTTCAATCTTTTTACTTACCTTCTTTTAAGGAATTCCTAATAGTCTGCAGATTGAAAAATCATTTTGAAAATATAATTTAATAATGACTTCATATGATTGATTGATTGTTTTTTTGCTGAACGTCGACTTACAAAAATACTGAACTCCGAGGAAAATTCAAAAAATGTTTTGCATATCTAGGACGAGAACAAATAAACATCTAATGCAATAAGTAGATTCTATAAATAGGTCGATCAGGAGGAGAGCGGAGAATATTTACTATCACTGGAACATGAGGTCTGATGCGTAGCTTTTTGCAATGGTTATTTAACACGCAGAGTCCTTTGAAATGATCTTTTAAAATACAGTAAAAGATAAGGGTATTTTAAAGTTAAAATATAAGATAACGGATTGAAGACGTTTTCAAAAACATGAGGCTTATAATTTAATACGTCAGACGCGTGATTTGTCGACATAAAACAGAGGCGGATTTAGAGGGTTTTCCAGGGGGCCCGGGCCCCCTTTTGTGGGAAAAATTTGGTTGATTATTTAGGGAATCACTGAAGCATGACTGGAGCAGGCCCCTCTTATGCAGTCAGGAGGCCCCCTTAAGAAAATATCTGGATCCGCCACCTTTTAAAGATTCATCAGTAAAACAGTTGGAAAAACAAATCAGTTACGATGTTGAGGAGCTCTGAGCACGAAAAATTATTCTAAATCTTGATAAGGCCATCAATACATGGAGTTTAAATGATTCGAATTTTATGAACGAAAGAAAAACACCGCACCATTGATATTTTATGTCAGCACATAAATACTAGCCGTGATACACTCACGGTTATTACACTTTATGTAATAAATCTTTGTTGTGTGAAACATTTTTTTTCTGCCAGCACATGATTGATTTTTTATCAGACGACTTGACGATATGAAAGGGTATTTTTGATAATTTTTATACCCCTGCTTCAAAGAAGGGGAAATACTGCTTTACCCCTTTTTGTCTGTCCATCCTATATAATTTTCGTCGGATTTTTCTCGGGAACTCATAATCAGTGCTTCTTGAAATTTTGTATTATGTCTATGTAGGAATGCTATACCATCTGATTCGTGTAAACAGTCATCGCTCCTTCATTCTTTTTAACGAATACTTATAAGATCTTATAGCGGTCGATATCAATAGTTAACAATAGCTCACAACTCATCTTGTACATCAAATCTATGCGTTCACTGAAGTGCTCTTAACATTTCAGGTGAAAAGAAATCTTTGGCATTGGAAAGATACAGATTCGGAATAAAAAGGACTTAAAAAATGGATTCGATAGACGGAAATGCAATCAGCATCAGTATAAAAGAAGAAAATGTCGATCGTAGTAACGATTTATGGTATGGAACTACTTCCGAATTAACCAATCATTCAGATACTGAGATTATAAGACCTTTGCATCTTTTTTCTCATAATGATGCACGCAATCTCGTGCGATCTAACGATATATTAAACAACTCATCTACATTATCAATTAGTACTGGTAATTATGTAAATCAAGGAAATATAGGTCAAATAAAAATCAAAACTGAACCAAATAGTGATGTTATATCTAAAGATATTGAACAGGAGAGTACTGTTTACAATAATCAGAACAATAAACTTGAGAAAATTTCAAATGCAAAAGCACCAATAATATCTACTGAGGATACCCCAACTGATACGAAAACAACAGATTTGTTTCAGGATCTTTCTGTATCTAGATATGGTGAGCAAAACAAAGGAGAAAAATGTAAGATCCAACATTCTTCTGGTTCAACATCTAATGTAGTTCTGGAGTTTTGGGAGGTTGACAAATCAGAAATGTCATGCAATGTTGTGAATGGTTCATCACAGCTCACAGTATACAAAGTGAATGAAAATGAGACCAACCCTGAAACAAAACAGAATGAAAATGTAACATCAGCATTGGATATTTTAAAAAATTTTAGAACAAATTTAAAACAAAATCCTCAAAAAAGTACAAGTGCACAATTATTGATTGAGGATTACACAGGAAATAACGAAAGAAGTCAAATGCGTCAAAGATATCTTAGTTCTAAAGGGTCGGATCAAATACCTTTGACACCTGATACATGTACTTCAGAAATATTGAAAAATACTACTGGGAAGCTTTTGTCAGAAAAGTCACTGCCATCAATTCTTACACATCGACGAAAAGTCAATATAGTATATAAGAACATATCCAAACCAACTCAAACCAAGGTACCGAAATGTAGTTCTGCCCCAAGGAAAATAAAACCAATCACGAGATTAGAACAGCGGATTTTACAAGATGGTTTAGGAAAAGTTCAAAATGACCAAGTAACTGATAATGTATTATTAGATTACGTTAATAGAAGCGCTATCAACCAAGTAGTGAGCCAACAAACTTCATCGGATCCTTCTGTCCCATGCCCTAAACGAGTCGTAATGTACTCAGAAAGTTTTGATCATGATGCTCCAAGTTTAATACAACAAAATGATGTAGGATCAAAAGGTTCCAAACAAATCACGAAAGCAGAACAACAGATTTTACAAAATGGTTTAGGAAAAGTTCAAAACTACCAAGTAACTGATAATGCATTACTAGATAACGTTAATAGAAGCGCTGTCAACCAAGTAGCAAACCAACAGACTTCATCGGATCCTTCTGTCCCATACCCTGAACGAATCGTAATGTACTCAGGAAGTATTGATCATGATACGCCAAGGATAATACAACAAAATGATATAGGACCAAAAGGTTCCAAAAACACTAGAATTGTATATGTCAAAAATAGTGCAGACAAGAGGTATACTGAAGACAAAAATAAAAGAAAGGATTCACAACATGCGCGTTCAGAATTAGTAAAATTACCGTCTCGTATACCTGATCATAGAAAGAAGAACCCCTTGAGCATACTACATAAACCAGTTCCAAATGTCTTACCCAAAAATGCACCTGCTAATGCAAGTAAAACAACTCTTCCTATTCAAAATGTACCAACAGCACCTGCAACTGACATGGTGAGTTTAATAAACAATCCTCCTCAGTATTCGAATCCAGACAAAGATGCTGCAAAACAAGATGCAAACCCGTCTTCATTACAATTTCTACCGACTGTCCCATGCCCTGAACGAATCGAAATGTACTCAGAAAGTTTTGATCATGATTCTCCAAGGCTAATACAACAAAATGATATAGAATCAAAAGGTCCAAAAACCACTAGAATTGTATATGTCAAAAATAGTGCAGACAAGAGGTATATTGAAGACAAAAATAAAAGAAAGGATTCACAACTTGCGGATTCTGAATTTATAAAATTACCACATCAGATACCTGATTATAGAAAGAAGAACCTCGTGAGCATACTACATAAACCAGTTCCAAATGTCTTACCCGAAAATGCACCAGCTAATGCAAATAAAACAACTATTCCTATTCACAATGTACCAACAGCACCTGCACCTGACATGGTGAGTTTAATAAACAATCCTCCTCAGTATTCGAATCCAGACAAAGACGCTGCAAAACAAGATGCAAACCCGTCTTCATTACAATTTCTACCGACTGTCCCATGCCATGAACTAATCGAAATGTACTCAGAAAGTTTTGATCATGATTCTCCAAGGCTAATACAACAAAATGATATAGGATCAAAAGGTCCAAAAGCCACTAGAATTGTATATGTCAAAAATAGTGCAGACAAGAGGTATATTGAAGACAAAAATAAAAGAAAGGATTCACAACTTGCGTGTTTTGAATTTATAAAATTACCGCCTCAGATACCTGATTATAGAAAGAAGAACCTCGTGAACATATTACATAAACCAGTTCCAAATGACTTACCCGAAAATGCACAAACTAATGCAAATAAAACAACAATTCCTATTCAAAATGTACCAACAGCACCTGCACCTGACATGGTGAGTTTAATGAACAATCCTCCTCAGTATTCGAATCCAGACAAAGACGCTGCAAAACAAGATGCAAACCCGTCTTCATTACAATTTTTGCCGACAGCTTTATCACACAGCTCACTTCAGAATAGTATAGTTCTTTTGGGTCAAAACCAATCATACAGTATGCTACCAGACAATTTATTTACTACAATGCAGCCGATTACTTATATCCCCTTGATTGTCCCACTAGAATCTGTCCCGCTGGAATCAGCTTTAACTCCGCTACCTCTCGGCAGTATGCCATTTCCGGTATCGTCAGCTCATTCAAATCCGGTAACATTTTCTAGCGAAAATTTGCAACAAATAGCAGTTGAACAAATGTTGAATACTTCATCAGATGTTATTGTAGTAAAAGGTTCACCCGTTAACCAAACTATTCATCCCAATTCGATTAATAGCTCTGGAAATTTATCAAATACAGTAGGCTTACAACCAAATTTGTCTTTTTCTTCACTTGGTAATAGCGTCCAACAGCAACATTTATCTAAAACTCCGTCATTTCAGGTATCACCTGGGAACATGGCACACACATTTTCTTTTGATGCAAATAACCATAAACATTCACTACCAAATGACAATTCTTCAATCACATCAGAAAATCGACAATTATTAAATTACCAGTTGGCACAAGGTTTGACAAGGCGATCAGAAAACAATTCCAATCAGTTACCATTGGAAGAGAGTTTAGATGCACAAATAAAGTGTGAAGCAAAACATTCACCTTCGGATTTCACCCTTAATGATACAGTAACAGAGTTTTCCACTCACTCTTCAACATTTAAAGCTGGCATGAATACACCAGAAGAAAGTATTGACGATATCAGCATAGACGAAATTATTGGAACTCCGCAATACTCTAACTATGAAACACTACAAAAGTTAAAAAACAATGTAATACAAGAGGAACTATTACGACCGAAGATAAATTGGAATAATCTGAGGCGTCTAAAATATTTAGGAAATAGGCGGAAACGGAAATGGCCTTCATCATATCGCCTGTCTGGGAAGAAACGAAAGTACACAATAACAAAACCACTTGTTTTAGATAGATCGAAGAGATGTTTTTCTGATAGGTATAAAGCTCCGATGCCGTCAAATGTTTTCCATAATGGTATAGAAGTGGAGTCACCTGATTTGAATATTGTGGTAGAATCAGTGTATTCATTATCTAATGACTCTGATGGAACTGACAAAGCAAAAGACGACCTTTTACACTGTAAATGGTTTTTGAAAAGACAACGTTCATATTTTATAAATAAGTTTAAACGGAATATGAAATTGTTTGGCATTAGAAATTGTAAAGAATTTATAGACCCGAAATTAAGTACTCCATGCTTTGTTGTTCTGGATTCATTACGAAACTATCGGAATACAACATTAGGAAACTGTCGAAAGACAACAACGATATATACAAAGAAAATTAAAGCATGCACGCAACAATGCCGAGACAAGGTCGTAGCCGATTTCTGCTATAAAATATCAAAAGGAAAGATCATGAGGCATTACAAGCAAGAAAAGGAATGAAACGAAAATGATAATGTCTGAACCAGATATATGACTGTGATAAAAGAGGATCGACAGATCTTGATATTATTACAAATGAGATTATGACATTACTAAAAAATGTTTTGTTCGTAAATATGGTTCATAACTCAACAGGACAGACAAGTACACTGCTGCCAACAGATATCAAGGACCTAATTCAGTTGTTTACGCGAATAGTGGATGCAAATGATAATGAGTTCAGGCAAGCGAAAATTGAGAATAACTCAACACTTATAAATGCTTCAGAATTGGAAAGTGGCACTGTATCGGCAATTGTTAATGAGAAATTAAGACAAGAACGCAAAATAGAAGCTTTGCAGTTGCGAAATTCTGAATCAAATACACCACCACTAGATTCAATTCTTGATTTATCCGATGATTTATCTGTAATTTTATCAGAATCGTCTGATGAAGACGACGAAATATGGATGAAATTGAATAAAGGCGAAGAATGTGAAAGTAGCAACAACAATGATGATAATGACCCCACTGCATTTTTTGCGAAGTATACATACCACAGAAGAAGTTCGAGTCAATGGTCAGACGTGTCTGATGTTGATTATCCTAACGCATCAGTGGAGACAGCTCCTAACATCGATTCGCCATGTTCAAATGAACACACAAATTTATCTGCAATTTAAAACACTAAAGAACAGACCGTTACAAAAACAACATCTGAGGAGGAACATAGAAATGGTGTTCGATTTGACACTCTAACAAGACACCGAAGTATAGAACCTTCATATAATTTGCGAAAAAAATTGAAGTCTATGACTTTTTCGTCGTCCAAAGACACATTTGGTTTCCGGACAATAACTTTAGTTTAAGTGAATGGATCTCTATGAAATTTTACCAGTAGGTTCAATACCACAAAAGGAAGGTTGGGGGTTATGGTACCAACAGTTTAGGAATTATAGGCCAAAAACAAGCATTTTTGTAGTTCCGGACAATAAATTGTGTGTAAGTGTATGGATCTCTCTGAAATTGTACCACAAGGTTCCATATCACAAAGGGAAGGCTGGGATTGAATTTAAGCGTAATTGCCACAAACGTGTAGAAATTAAGGGGAAGGGGGCCAAAAACAAGCATTTTCTAGTTTCCAGACAATAATTTGTGTTTAAGTTTATGGAACTGTCTGAAATTGTACATTTTTCCTGAAAAGAAAATAATCTTCAAAATTTCAAAATAGATTTGTGAGGGGTTGGGGGTTGGGTTGGGTTCAAAGAGTTTGGGGGTGGGGGATTTTTTTTCCCAATTTTTTTTGGGGGGTTCATGTTTTTTTTTCTTCAAGTTTTCCAAATTTAAAAATTTTTCGAAAATGTTTTTTGAGGGGATTTTTTTGTTCATAATTTTTTTGGGTTTTTTCCCAAAAATTTTCCATTTTTACATTGATTATTTCTGATTTATATATAAAAGCAACAAATACTGATATGGCAAGTAATACACACCAAACAGGGTGTGCAAATTATTATATATAACAGATAAACTAAGTATTGTGCAATAGCACAGTATTGTGCAATAGCAAGAAATCTTCAATTAAAAATAAATACAAATCTTTTAACCAATTTCAGTGGGATTAATTTAAAGTCTTTAATTTTTTGGGGTTCTAACCTTGTATTACTATTTTGGATTTTGAGCCCCATTTTTAAATTAGTCTACATTGAGGTCCAAAGGGTCCAAAATTAAACTTTGTTTGATTTCACCAAAAACTGAATTATTGCGGCTCTATGATATGCTGAATCTTATTGTGCATTTATATTTTTTTGGGGCCCTGTTTTCAAATTAGTCCATATTAAGGTTTGAAGGGTCCAAAATTAAACTTTGTTTTCAACTAAAATTAAAATTTGATGTTTTTTAATATGCTGGATCTAACCATGTTGTTAGATTTTGGATATTAGACCATACTAGGTAAATTAAATGTCCCATTTCAATTTTTTAAGATCTTTGACTACATTTATTTTGTGTCAGAAACCTATATATTATGTCAAAAATTTGATCACAATCCAAATTCAAACAGTATCAATCTTGAATATTGTGTCTAAACCGTTCAGAGTTCGACCTCTGCGGTCGTATCAGGCTGCGCTCGGCGAAGAATGTTATTAATTTATCGGATGTTTTATCTGTAATTTTATCAGAATCGTCTAATGAAGAAAACGAAACGGATGAAATAAAGACGAAGAAAGTAAAAGTAGCAACAACAATGATGATAATGACCTTACTGCCTTAATTGCGAAGTATGCATACACAGAAGTTCGAGTCCCTGGTTAGACATGTTTAATGTTGATTTAATGCTGCTGACATCGATTCGCCATGTTCAAATGAACACACAAATTTGTCTGCAATTTCAAATACTAAAGAACAGACCGTTATCAAAAACAACATCTGAGGAGGAACATAGAAATGGTGTTCAATTTGACAGTCTAATCAAAACCCAATCCCTGACCTGAGGCAAATCTGCATTGGATATATGTATATATAAATAGCATTTTTCAATATATCATAACGAGAAAATTATGTTACTGTGAACAACTATAAGAATTCATGATTATCTGATTGATGTTGGTGTTAAACCCTATTTTAAGTACACTTGACTAAAATTTATCATGGTGGCCAGTTTTTTTTTTTTTATAAGAAGGAAGTCCGACTATGACACCCAAACTATCTACCTTGGACAGAAAAACTTTCAAGTGAAACCTAATCAATTACTGGTATAATTGCTTGCATCATGTTGACCATGCTGAGACGAATGTATTGAATTATACAAAGTTTAATTTGAATCAACGGTATTTGATTTACTATGTTAAATATTGTCAGTTTTGGTCGAGACATGAGTTTTATTGAAGAATATTATTTTTGGAAGAAGAAAATACGTCGAAAGCAATGATTGGACATAGCAGGCTAGGTTGGTGTGGGCTGCTTTCATGGTAATTCAAGTTCATGGTAATTCAAGTTACCTTTTATGCATCTCCTTCCACCTCAGAGCTATCAGCTCTTTGATTGTTAGTTTTATAACCACTTTCAGCAATCTTGATTATATCATGGCGGTCAGCATTTATCAGAGGAAGCCAGAGTACCAGAGAGTACCACCGGCCTTTGGAAGGAAACTAATACAAGAAGAACTTGACATGCCATATTTTATATCGATTTCTATGGTTTCCGTTAGGTCATTGACATATTCATTATTTTCGTTGTTCAATGACTAGAGATAAGATTTAGTTTAGCGGTTAGGTCAGCTACCGTTAGTAATAGATCAACTATATTTTGTCTATAAAATGATAGTACGATGCACATGTCTGTTTTCTTTTAATCTAAGGAATTAATCATGTTAATAGGTCACTATACCTGGTCTTTATTATCATATGAATGTATACAAGTCTGTATGACAGGAGTATCATGGCATTTGACTCTTTCCATAGTTAAACATTTTTTTTCGGACTGAGGGCAATCTCTCGTTCAGTATAGGTCAACCTTTTTTAATTTTTATAATGGCTGTGTAAGTTGTACACGCCAGCCTAACAGAAATCACATGATCTGGATCTTTTTTCAAGGAGAGCGACTGAAATCGACTCTACATTAGTTTTACAGTCACCATCACAAATTGGTTGCCCAAAACGATGTCTGGGTACCTCAGTTTAGTGATGACATGTTCTAGTAGTCTTAGACTTTTAAATACCAGTAAAGTCGTCTGATCTGTAATTTTACCGTTTTTGTACTATACCAGATTTTGACATTTTGACCGAGTGTTAATTCGCATGGCGAGTGATGCATGCATAGCAGGAGACGTCTCTCTCGTCTTGGAGTTCATGCGATTCCCTCAGTTTTTATTGGTTACCTTGATTTGTCTCTTTTTAATCGATTTACGTGATTTGAACATTGGTACTACTTTCGCCTTAATTTACATTGAGTAATAGCTTATCTGTATTTTGTATACTCTTGTTGCAAGGACTACATGGCTCACCGATGTCATTTGATCCTGACCTCATATTTATTGTTCAGCTATCAATATTGATACAATCATTAGACCATTTTCGCAGTTTATACAAGTGGAATGTCAGTTTATTTAGTCCGTATAATCACTGTTCGTCAGCGAATTATGTTCCCCTGACCAGATTTAAATATTCGAAGATCAACGTTAAGTTTCCTCGTCTATGTCATTTTGTTAGTTACTAGGAGTTTAAGGATATTTTTATTTGGTATACACAATAAATAAAAGATTACATGTTTTTGACGGGTCAAATCAACTGTTCTATTCATTACAACCCTATTTATCAATCCACACTTAACGAGATTAAAAGATTGATATGGTGTAGCAAATCTAAAGACAATTTTAATCATTTCTATGAAAGTTCGAATCATCGAACAACTACACAACAGGACAGAACGCATCACCTTTCGTATTAAAAACTAGAGGCTCTCAAGGGCCTGTGTCGCTCACCTGTATCTATTGTGTTCTTGGAAATCATGTAAAATAAGGTTAAAATCATGATAAATAGTCTTAAATATCCCAATAATGATTGAGGCCAAATTTGGTTTAATTTTGCCCAGTAGTTAAATTAAAAGCAGGTCATCCTATTTTAGTCTTACAATATATAGTTACTGAAGACCCCTAAGCATTATTTAAATTAATTTTCAAGTTGTGACCATTTGAAATTTTTTTTTTTACAATTGTCCCTTAAATTTCTATAGTAAACCTCTTTGTTCTAATTTTAGCTATGGTGGCCATGTTGGTTGGATGACAAAGTCATCGGATACATTTTTCAATCAAGATACCGTATTGAAAATTATGGCTAAGTTTAATTTTATTTGGCCCAGTAGATTTAGTGGAGAAGATTTTTGTAAAAGATTACAAAAATTTACGAAAAAATTTACTATAAAGGCAATAACTCCTTAAGGGGTCAATTGACAATTTTGGTCATATTGACTTAATTATTTGTAGATCGTACTTTGCTGAACATTATTGCTGTTTACAGTTTATCTCTGTCTATAATAATATTTAAGATAATAACCAAAAACTGCAAAATGTCCTTCAAACTTCCAATTCAGGGGCAGCAACCCAACAACGGGTTGTCTGATTCGTCTGAAAATTTCAGGGCAGATAGATCTAAACCTAGTGAACATTTTAATTCAATGTCAGATTTGCTCTAAATGCTTTAGTTTCAGAGATATAAGCCAAAAACTGCATTTTACCCCTATGTTCTAATTTTAGCCATGTTGGTCATGTTGGTTGGCAGGCGATGCCATCGGACACATTTTTAAAACTAGATACCCTAATGATGATTATGGCCAAGTTTGTCTCAGTAGTATCAGAGAAGATTTTTGTAAAAGATTACAAAAGTTTACGTAAAATTGTTAAGAATTTACTATCAAGGGCAATTACTCCTTAAGGGGTCAATTGACAATATTTTGGTCATATTTGACTCATTTGTAGATCTACTTTGTTGAACATAATTGTCGTTTACAGTTTATTTCTATCTATAATAATATTCAAGATAATAACCAAAAACTGCAAAATTTCCTTAAAATTGCCAATTCAGGGGCAGCAACCCAACAATGGTTTGTCTGATTCGTCTGAAAATTTCAGGGCGGACAGATCTCAACCTGATTAACATTTTTAGCCCAGTCAGATTTGCTCTAAATGCTTTAGTTTCCTAGATATAAGCCAAAAACTGCATTTTACCCTTATGTTCTATTTTTAGCCATGTCGGCCATGTTGGTTGGCAGGTAGGATCATCGGACACATTTTTAAAACTAGATAGCCGAATGATGATTGTGGCCAAGTTTGGTTAAATTTGGCCCTGTAGTTTCAGAGGAGAAGTTAATGGACGACGACGACGGACGCCAAGTGATGAGAAAAGCTCACTGAGCCCATTGGGCCAGGTGAGCTAAAAGGAAGACTACAAGATTCGAGAACTGGGAACTGCTAAACCCTATGCAATGACATAAATGGTATAGGTGTTCTATACTCAGCTCAGTGAATGCGATTAATATATTGTTTTAACTCAGCTCCTCGATGTAGATGCAATTGTGGTCAATCCTCATTTTACACCACCTACTCTTCATAATGTTTCCATTAACGACCTTTTGTCATTTTATACAGACGCCGGTTGGCATTTATCACATCCGGACGAAGCTATATTTACTACCCCTTTTGAAACTCCATTCTCGGTAGAACTAATGCTAGAAAAAAACCTGTTACAAATAACCATTCAAATGTTAAGCTATCATCTCGGAGAAAGCCCGCCACATACTTTTTTTTATTAGACCGGTTGGCATTGCAGAAGATGTAACGATTTTTTCTCTGTTTTGCCAAAAAAGGTCCCGATGCGATTAATTTAGACAATATCCTTCATAATAAATCCGTTTAATCGAAATAAATCATCCCTACTTTAACATGTTTAAAGATCAGTCTTTCCCTATCATACCTTGTACCTAAAACACCCCTATTGCAACTAAAATTTCAATTGAACACACGTGCTGCAGGATCTTAAACATCCTAATGAGACATGTTCTATTTCCCCATTCACATATACACAAAAAGTCATGTAATAGTCAGCAGATTGAAAAATCATTTTGAAAATGTAATTTAATAATGAAGCTGTATGATTAATTGATTGTTTTCTTGCTTAACGTCGACAAACAAATATGTTATGATATCTAGTACGAGAACTAATAAACATCTAATACAATAGATGAAAGAGGGTGGGAAAATATTTACAACCACTGGAAAAAAGGTATGATCGATCGTTTTTGCAATGGTTATTTAAAAGGCAGTCATTGGCAACGAACTTATAAAATAAGTCAAAGATTAGGGTTTATTTAAGTTTAAAGATAAGATAACAGATTGATTACACTTTCAAAGATACCAGGCTTAGAATTTAATACGTCAGACGCGCGTTTTGTCTGCATGAGATTCATCAGAATCGCTCGAAACAAAACAGCTTGAAAAACAAACCAGTTACGAAAACACGTTGAGGAGCACAGATGTTTGAATGATTTTGATTTATGAACAATAGATTAAAAGAGAATCACCACATCAACGACATCTTATGTCAGCACATGAATCCTAGCCTCCGATACACTCGCGGTAATATATACAATAGTAGGTCAATGTCAGAAAAATATCAACTTTTTTGTATGAGGCTTAGAAACTGGGGAAAGGCCAGGTTTACCGAGACCTTCTACTTTTTCGTGCCAAATACAAAAAAAGTTGATATATTTCTGACATTGATCTAATAGTCTTTTATAGTGCAGCAAAAATGGCTGCAAAAAGTTATGCAAATGTTTACACAATAAATAAATCGTATTATTCATCCCTTAATGAACCCCAAATTGTGAAAAAGTGACGTGACATGAAATCAACATTGCACGAAATATCCCTTTGTTACTATATTTGGTAGATAAAGACAACAGAAAGTGTTCTATCTGCAGTATAAAACGATTTATGTAATAAATGGTAGTGTGAAACATTTCTTTTCACACGGTACATGATTAAATTTTTATGAGACTACTTGACGACATGAAAAACTATTTGTGAACATTTTTATACCCCTGCTTCAAGGAAGGGGTAACTACTTTATCCCTATTTGTCCGTCCGTCCCATATAATTTTTGTCGGAATTTTCTCAGGAGCTCCGAATTAGTGCTTCTTGAAATTAGGTATCATGCATTATGTGAGCATGCCCTACCGTGTTATTCATTTTAACAGTCATCGCTCATTCATCCTGTTTAACGAATACTTAAAGTGGTCAGTTTCAATAGTAAACAATAGCCCACAGTCAATCTTGCACATTCATTTTATGCATTCACTGATAGTTCTCTTAACATTTCAGGCGAACAGAAATCTTTGGCATAAGAAAGATATAGATTCGGAATAAAAGGGATTTAAAAAATGGATTCTAGAGACGGAAATACAATCCGCATCAGTATAAAAGAAGAAAATGTCGATCGTAGTAAAGATTTAGGATATGGAACTACTTCCGAATTAACCAAGCATTCAGATACTGAGATTATAAGACCTTTGCAGCTTTTTTCTCATGATGATGCGCGTAATCTCATGCGATCTAACTATACATTAAACAACGCATCTAAATTATCAATCAGTACTGGTAATTATCTAAATCAAAGAAATATAGGTCAAATAAAAATCAAAGCTGAACAAGATAGTGATGTTATATCTAACAAGTTTGATCAGGAGAGTACTGTTTACAATAATCTGATCAATAAAGTTGGGGAGAAAATTTCAAATGAAAATGCACCAATAATATCTTCTGAGTATACTCCAACTGATACGAAAACGACAGATTTGTTTCAGGACCTTTCTGTATCTAGATATGATGAGCAAAAGCAACGAGAAAAATGTAAGGTCCAACATTCTTCTGGTCTAATATCTAATGTAGTTTTGGAGTTTTGGGAGGTCGACAAATCAGGAATGTCATGCAATGTTGTGAATGGTTCATCTCAGCTCACAGGAAACAAAGTAAATGAAAATGAGACCTGCCCTAATATTAAACAGAAAGAAAATGTAACATCAGCATCGGACATTTTAAAAAGATTAAGGACAAATCTAAAACAAAATCCTCAAAACAGTACAAGTGTACAATATTTACTTAAGGAAAACACAGGAAATAATGAAGAAAGTCGAATGCGTCAACGATATTTTAGTTCTAAAAAGTCCGATAAAATACCTTTGACACCTGGTACATGTACTTCAGAAACGTTGACAAATACTGCTGGGAAGCTTTTGTCGGAAAAGTCACTGCCATCAATTCTTAAACGTCGACGGAAAGTCAATATAGGGTATAAAAACATATCGGAACCAACTCAAACCAAACTGCCGAAGCGTAGTTTTACCCCAAGGAAAATAAAACCAATCACGAAAGTAGAACAATTGATTATACAAGATGGTTTAGGAAAAGTTCAAAATGACCAAGTAACTGATAATGTATTATTAAATAACGTTAATAGAAGCGCTGTCAACCAAGTAGTGAGCCAACAAACTTCATCGGATCCTTTTGTCCCATGCCCTGAACGAATCGTAATGTACTCAGAAAGTTTTGACCATGATACTCCAAGGCTAATACAACAACATGATATAGGACCAAAAGGTTCCAAAAACACTAGAATTGTATATGTCGAAAATTGTGCAGACAAGAGGTATACTGAAGACAAAAATAAAAGAAAGGATTCACAACTTGCGCGCTCAGAATTTGTAAAATTACCGACTCGGATACCTGATAATAGAAAGAAGAACCTCGTGAGCATACTACCTAAACCAGTTCCAAATGTCTTACCTGAAAATGCACCTGCTAATGCAAGTAAAACAACTCTTCCTGTTCGAAATTTACCAACAGCA
Organism: Mytilus coruscus; assembly: GCA_017311375.1. Classification (NCBI taxonomy): domain Eukaryota; kingdom Metazoa; phylum Mollusca; class Bivalvia; order Mytilida; family Mytilidae; genus Mytilus; species Mytilus coruscus. The sequence continues at coordinate 48,406,465 of CM029603.1, read as the reverse complement.
CCTGCAACTGACATGTTGAGTTTAATAAACAATCCTCCTCAGTATTCGAATCCAGACGAAGACACTGCAAAAAAAGATGCAAATCAGTCTTCATTACAATTTCTACCGACTGTTTTATCACACAGCTCACTCCAGAATGATATAGTTCTTTTGGGTCAAAACCAAGCATACAGTATGCTACCAGACAATTTATTGACTACAATGCAGCCAATTACTTATATTCCTTTGATTGTCCCGCTGGAATCAGCTATAACTCAGCTACCTCTCGGCAGTATGCATTTTCCGGTATCATCAGCTCACTCAAATCCGGTAACATTTTCTAGCGAAAACTTGCAACAAATAGCAGTTGAACAACGGTTGAATACTTCATCAGATGTTATTGTAGTAAAACGTACCCCCGTAAACCCAACAATACATCCTAATTCGATAAATAACCTAGGATATTTATCAAATGCAGTAAGCGTACAACCAAATTTGTCTTTTTCTTCACTTGGTAATAGCGTCCAACAGGAACATTTTTCTAAAATTCCGTCATTTCAGGTATCACCTGGGAACATGGCACACACGTTTTCTTTTGATGCAAATAACCATAAACATTCACTGCCAAATGACAGTTCTTCAATCACAACAGAAAATCGAAAAATATTAAATTACCAGTTGGCACAAGGTTTGGCAGGACAATCAGAAAACAATTCCAGTCAGTTACAATTGGAAGAGACTTTAGATGATGCACAAGTAAAGTGTAAGGCAAAAAACTCACGTTCAGATTTCACGCTAAATGATACAATAACAGAGTCTTCCACTCACTCTTCAGCATTAAAAGCAGGCATGAATACACCAGAAGAAGTTATTGGCGATTTACGCTTAGACAAAATTATTGGAACTCCGCAACACGCTAACTACGAAACACTACAAAAGTTGAAATACAATGTTACACAAGAGCAACTGTTACGACCGAAGATAAATTGGAAAAATCTGAGGCGTCCAAAATATTTAGGAAATATGCGGAAGCGGAAATCGCCTTCATCATATCGCATGCCAGGGAAGAAACGAAAGTACACAATAACAAACCCACTTGTTTTAGATAGATTAAAGAGATGCTGTGCTGATAGGTTTGAGGGCCCGATGCCGTCAAATGTTTTTCATAATAGTACTGAAGTAGAGTCAGCTGATTTGGATATTGTGGTAGAATCAGTTTATTCATTATCTAATGGAACGGACAAAGCAAAAGACGACCTTTTACACTGTAAATGGTTTTTGAATAGACAACGTTCATATTTTATAAATAAGTTTAAACGGAATATAAAATTGTTTGGCATTAGAAATTGTAAAGAATTTATAGACCCGAAATTAAGTACTCCATGTTTTGTTGTACTAGATTCACTAAGAAACTGTCGGAAGACAACATTAGGAAACTGTCGAAAGACAACAAAGATATATACAAAAACAATAAAGGCATGCACGCAACAATGCCGAGACAAGGTCGTAGCCGATTTCTGCTATAAAATATCCAAAGGAAAGATTATGAAGCATTACAAGCAAGAAAAGGAACGAAACGAAAATGATAAATGTGTGAATCAGATATATGACTGTGATAAAAAAGGATTGGCAGATCTTGATATTTCGACAAATGAGATTATGACGTTATTAAAAAATGTTTTGTTCGTAAATATGGTTCATAACTCAACAGGGCAAACGAGTACGCCGCTGCCAACAGATATCAAGGACCTGATTCAGTTGTTTCCGCGAATAGTGGATGCAAATGATAATGAATTCAGGCAAGTTAAAATCGCGAATAACTCAATACTTATAAATGCTTCAGAATTGGAAAGTGGTAATTTATCGGCGATTGTTAATGCGAAATTAAGGCAAGAACGCGAAATAGAAGCGTTGCAATTGCGAAATTCTGAATCAAATACACCACCACCAGATTCAATTCTTAATTTATCGGATGATTTATCTGTAATTTTATCAGAATCGTCTGATGAAGACGACGAAAAATGGATGAAATTGAATAAAGGCGAAGAATGTGAAAGTAGCAACAAAAAGGTTGATAATGACCCCACTGCCTTAATTGCCAAGTATACATACCACAGAAGAAGTTCGAGTCCATGGTCAGACGTGTCTGATGTTGATTATCCTTACGCATCAGTGGAGACAGTTGCTAACATCGATTCGCCATGTTCAAATGAACACACAAATTTGTCTGCAATTTCAAATACTAAAGAACAGACCGTTACAAAAACAACACCTGAGGACGAACGTAGAAATGGTGTTAAATTTGACTCATCCAATGTTAAGATCTCTACTACCGAAAGCATTATGGAACACTTACAATGGAAGGACTTACTTTCCGACAGCATGCAGCATTATCCTACAATTGAGATAGTTGTCTCGAAGCTACAAGAATTTAAAAGCAGTCTTAATGGAATGTTAAATAAAATTTCTTATAAACATAAGAAGAAAAAAGTAAGGGAGTCATCAGATCAGAATCAAATTGATAGCTCACATATAGATATTGAGATAGTTAATGACGAGGCTGACAACGGGAAACACTTGTCCACAAATGATGTAGGTAGGTTCAAGGCTTTAACTGATAGGTTGGTCACGGATATTTTCCAAGAATCACAGACAATGGGTTTAGAATGTTCAACAGAACGCAACTTGGAGACGATCAGTCTAGAAGATGAAAATGAAAGTGAAAAAGATGACAACTAAAATAATGTTAAGTTACAATTGATTCGATTATTTTATCGTAGAAAAGCAATGTTTTAGAAATTCTACAAGTCACTACAGAACTGCAAATAGTTCTTACATTTGATTAACTAAGACCTGGTAAACAAAACCTTATGCAGGAGATATATTACCGGAGGAACACTACAACTATCTAGTATTACCGAAACAAACGGGAAGTTGTTTTGAATAAGATTGAACAATGTATATCATATTTTTTAATGAATTTGTTAAATTTGAATTTTTTGTCAAAAAAAATCTTTTAATGACACAATTGACTTTTATGGATATTTTTATGTGTGGCTTTATCTGAGCATTATTTTTAGAATTTATTTTATCAGTAAACATGGTAAAACACTCATATACTTTTCTTCGATTATGCTCCATGGGTTTTAAAATTAAAAAGTAAAAAAAATGTTATTCCATAAATATTCGGAAAACCATCATGCCCATGCTTGAATGTTTGAATGCTAATACTGTACAGTTTAATCGACCATTATAAGAACGAGACAAACCAGAAGCAACATGATAGCTGCATGGAAATATAACTGAAATATAACTAAGTCTGAGATAAGATGTATATCAATTGACAGTCCGATAGGTCTACTCGCAATTCAGTCATTTTGGCTCTCAAACTACTTGAGAGACTAGTAACGTTGAACGTCATTTGTTGGACCAGATACTGCATTGATGAAAGATAACAGTTGTTAACAAATTAAAATAACACTTTGTAAGTTTCGTGCGTCCAAAACGCATTTTTATGCGACCGCAAACAATTTGCGTTCGTATATTGCTATCATGTCGTCGTCGTCTGAAGACATTTGGTTTCCGGACAATAACTTTAGTATAAGTGAATGGATCTCTATGAAATTTAGCCACAAGGTTCAATAGCACAAAATGAAGGTTGTGATTGATTTTGGGGGTTATGGTCCCAACTGTTCAGGAATTAGGGGGTCAAAAAGGGACCAAAAAAGGAATTGTTCTAGTTTCCGGACAATAGCTTGTGTATAAGTGTATGGATCTCTGAAATTGTACCACAAGGTTCCATACCACAAAGGGAAGGTTGGAATTGACTTTGGGGTTATGGCCCAAACCGATCAGGAATTGGGGGCAAAAAAAGTGGAAAACAAGATTTTTCTGGTTAATGGACAATTACTTAAGTATTAGTCTATGAATCTTTATGAAATTGTACCACAAGGTTCCATACTACAAAGGGAATGTTTGGGATTGACTTTGGGGGTTATGGCCCAAACCGTTCAGGAATTAGGGGCAAAAAGGGGAAAACAAGATTTTTCTGGTTAATGGACAATTACTTAAGTATTAGTCAATGGATCTCTATGAAATTGTACCACAAGGTTCCATACCACACACAGAAGGTTGGGGTCGATTCTGTGGGCTGTGTCTTTAATTGTTAAGAAACTAGAGGCCAAATAGGGGCCAAAAACAAGACTTTTCTAATACTGGCTAAGCTGGTTCTAACAAATATTATTTCTGATCTATATAAAGAAACAACAAATACTTATATGGCAGGAGATACACACTAAACAGGGTGTGTAAATTATTATATTTAGTTTGTAAACAGATTAACTAAGTATTGCGCAACAGCAAAGTATTGCACAATAGCAATAAATCTTCAATTGAAATCGACTCTACATTAGTTTTACAGTCACCATCACAAATTGGTTGCCCAAAACGACGTCTCGGTACCTCAGTTTAGTGATGACATGTTCTTGTAGTCTTAGACTTTTAGATACCATTAAAGTCGTCTGATCTGTAATTTTACCGATTGTGTACTATTCCCGATTTTGACATTTTGACTGAGTGTAAATTCGCATGGCGGTTGATGCATGCATGGCAGGAAACGTCTCTTTTCTTTTGGAGTTCATGCGATTTCCTCAGTTTTTAATTGGTTACCTTGATTTGTCTCTTTTTAATCGATTTACGTGATTCGAACATCGGTTCTACTGTCGCCTTAATTTACATTGAGTAATAGCTTATCTGTATTTTGTACACTGTTGTTGCAATGACTACATATCTGACCGATGTCATTTGACCCTGACCTCATATTTATTGTTCAGCGATCAACATTGATATAATCACTAGACCATTTTTGCAGTTTAAACAAGTAGATGGTCAGTTTTTTTCAGTCAGTATTATCACTGTTCGTTTGCGAATTATGTTCCCCTGACCAGATTTAAATAGTCGAAGATCAACGTTAAGTTTCGTCGCCTATGTCATTTTGTTAGTTACTAGGAGTTTAAGGACAAATGTATTTCATCTACAACATCAATAAAAAATTTCATGTTTTGACATGTCAAATCAACTGTTCTATCCATTACAAGCCTATGTATCAATCTACACTTAACGAGATCAAAAGAATGAGTGAAAAGATTGATGTGGTGTAGCAAATCAAAGACAAATTTAATCATTTCTATAAAATTTCGGTATTGCAGAAGATGTAACGATCTTTTCTCTGTTTTGCCAGCAAAGGTACCGATGCCATTTATTAGACAATATCCTTCATAATAAATCCGTTTAATCGAAAAAAACCAAACATCCCTACTTTAAAGATCAGTCCATTAATATCATACCTTATACTTAAACCACCCCTATTGCAACTAAAATTTCAGTTGAACACACGTGCTGCAGGATCTCAATACAAACGACTTCAAGTTTAAACATCCTAATGGAATACCTTGTCGTTCCCCATTCACATATATCGAGGATTATGCCAGGCAATGGGCTAAACGCGAAAATGAAAATACGGATACTCTTTCCGAAAAAGTTATGGTTCATCAAAAGGAATCAGAAATATGGCCGTGGAAACTGATGCATCTAGGAAAGTTTTAAGGCATGGCAGGACCTAGATATATAAAAGTTATATGTAGTCTATGTTTCAGAAAATTCAAAACTTACCTTGATTTTGATGTGCATTCTTTTTCCATTCTGCAGAAGATAGCAAAATAAACTAACACATGAGTTCCATTTGATACGGTCCACTCAGTTACATAGTTTAAATCACCTATTGTTTGCAGATGTCTATTGTGCATATATTGTCCATTTAAATCAATACTACTCACAACATTTATTAAATGAAAGGAGCTTCTCAAACCTCTTTCCCAACTTAGTTTATTTTGGCACCTTCTGCAGGAATGAAAAAAAGAATATATCGCAAAATCCAAAAAGTTTTATAATTTTCTGAAACATAAAATGCATTTAAGATTTAATTATCTAGTTCCTGCCATGCCTTTAAACTTTTCCAGGTGCACAGGTATGTCTGTACTCAGAGTAAAATGTGTGGTGTAAATACAGCCATATTAGCCAAAATGTTATGATGAACCTTAAGACTGTGAAGTCGTTTACAAATTAAAATTTTTAAAAAAATGGAATAGGTCTTTGAACACTTATGCTATATCAATTTTCAAACACAAAAAAGATGCTAAGCACCTATTCAGCCTTCATGACAAATATCTTGTATTCCCGCAGAAAAAGCCCAAAACCACATCGTTTGTTTGTGTAAATAACTTTACATAAAGTGTTTGATAACGGAAATTAGATATCGACAACTCATTCGGAAACTCAACATATACTTTCAGTACACTTTTAAAAAAGGAAATCCTAAACAATCATAATAAAATGTGGTATGGTTGCCAATGAGACAATTATCCACTAAGGTTCAAATGAAGTGGATGAAAGCAATCATAGGCAACCGTACGGCCTTCAACAATGATAAAAAAACATATACCGTATAGTCCGCTATAAAAAGCCCCGACATGAAAAATATAAAACAATCAATTGAGAAAACTAACGGCCTAATTTATAACAAAATTATTTACAAAAAAGCAAATATGACACATGAACCAACGACAACCACTAAACTACAGGCTCCTGACTTGGGATAGACACATAACGAATTTGGCTGGGATTAACATGTTTGAAGTCGCCAGCCCTCCCACAATCCGGGACAGTGGTGTAACAGTACAACATAAGAACAAATTATAAAAATCAGTTGAAAAGGGATGAACTCGTCAGATCGACACAAAGCAAGAAAACATCTAACAAAAACAAAGACTGGACTACATAGTCTGTTATATGTTTCATTTGAATTTCAACTAATGGTGAAGAACTGGAACTTCCTTCACTATACTGGATACCAAAAATTACACTACACAGGTATCCTTAAAAACAATGTTATATTGCTTGGTCTTCCAAGTGTTCCACGAAACCTTTTTCATAACTATTAACAACAATTTTATCAGCAATCAAAACAGAGTTTCCGAGTTACTGTGAAAGTACCTAGGGGAGGTGTCAATCAGATATCGATAATATCAAATTTCAAAGATCTGTTAGAATACATACAATCTTAGTCTCTTTCCTCTTGCAACAGTATAAAACATTTGACTTCTCTACTCTTTACACTAGTATTCCCCATTCTAAACTTAAACACAGACTGAATTATTTCTACTGTTTCATAAAAAAAAACTGAATTACATACTTAAATGCAATTTTCTTGTTTTAGGAGGGGATAAATCAGACTTTGTAAAACATTCTGAATCATACAAATATGTTCAGAGAATGACATCATCAAAATGCTTGGTTTTTTATTGACAACATATCTGTTACGTTGGGAGGACGTGGTATTTCAACAAAATATCGGCGTTCCTGCTGGAACCAAATGTGCCCCTTTTCTTCCCGACTTGTTCCTTTATTGATATGAGGCAGACTTCATACAAGAAAGAAGGAACATAAATAATTTCACCTTCTGCTATTTAGATGATGTTCTCTCAATAGATAATTCAAAGTCTGCAGACTATATTAAACGCATTTATCCCATAGAACATGAAATAAAGGATACCACAGATACAGATAAGTCTGCCTCATATCTTTACTTACATTAGAAATTGACAATGAGGGACGGTTGAAATCAAAACTATACGACAAATGGGATGATTTTAGCCTTCCAATTTTGAACTTTCCATTTCTATGTAGCATCCCTCGTATATGGTGTATATACGATATACCAGTGTGAGTTTCAATAACGATTTCCTTGATAGACAGTTGCTGCTTACAATGAAGCTATTGAACCTAGGGTTCCAAGTGGTAAAGGTGAAGCCGTCTCTTCGAAAGTTGTACTGACACAATCACGAGTTGGTTGACCGTTTTTGGGATATCTGTGTCACAGATGACCACTGATAAGTTCCAATTGTCGTAACCACAATCAAGTATTCTTTTCCACGATTGTTATATCACATAATGTGTAATTATCAGGAGCAACACATCTTGTGCCACTAGTGGAGGAGGATCTGCTTACCCTTCGGGAATACCCAATCACCCCACGTTTTTGGTGGGGTTTTAGCTGTCCGGTCCTTATTTATCTATGTGGTGTTTTGAGGACATGTTTTTCTTTTGTCGTCTTTCTTTTTTTGCCATGGCGTTGTCAGTTTATCTCGTCTTATGAGTTTTGAATGTCTACCTGGTTCATTTAATTTTATGGACGCCATCGTGTTGTCTAGTCTTTAGTTTTTCTATATTTTTTTAGACTTACTTGTCTTTCCGTCGTCTTCTTTTTTTGCTACGGCATTGTCAGTTTATCTCGACTTATGAGTTTTTAGTATACAAAACAAAATTTAGTGTTCTTGTTCATGGTACAGTTAAACGCATGAAATTTATAACGTTTTGTGTTCATTTTTTAAAGTCATCTGTTCAATAATTTTATGGATGCCATAATGAGTTGCTAGACCGCTGTGGAATGTTGTCTGTATTTCTTCATTTTATGTTTTCCTTATTTTTAGAATGAAACATTGCATTTTAATACATTTTGTACATTTAGGTCCTGATGGCAATTTCTTCTCACATTTACCCAACAAATATTTTTTTACCTTGATATTTACGACATGGTACAAGGGAGCAAAATAAACATGAAGACTGATTTTCTAACGTGCAGTTTCTGTCTGTATGTAAGTGTGAGTTCAATTCATGTTATTTTTTAAGCTAAAACTCACCAGGAACATCTTGATTAAACAAGACGTGTTTCTTCGTAACTTCATTTCACTAAAATTAAGAGGGGGATTGTTGTGTGTCGTAAAACTAGTTTAACCTCGTCAGTTGCTGTCTTAAGTTATATAAAAAAATTACTGTATTAAGGAACATAATAATACTGAAATTATTGCGTTGTCGTTTCTTTATTTAATCTATCTGTGTATGCAATATAATCTGAAATAAAATAAAAACATAGTTTTAATCATCACATAACAAAATGGATATCTGAGCAATTTTCATTACTTCCGGTTATACCAGTTTTGATTGAATTACGGATCCTGAGCTCGCTTCATCAACAAAAATTTGGGAACGATCCTTTCAACTTTCTGTTTGACAATCTATAACGTCTACCAATGAAATTTCTGTCTGCAAGATCTTGATTTTGGTAAATCTCGTCATGAAAATCATAATGAAGGTAGATGAATGCTTAATGCGACCGTAAACCGTAACATTGCTCTAGAAAAACGTATAACATTAGGGCGTTACACACGAATCCCGATATATCTGACTTGAAGCATTTCGTTCCAACACTGATGTTCATTATTTATAAAACCACACTATTGGTTTTGTTATCTCTTAAAAAGTCGATTCATTTTCAATTTGGAATAAAACCCACTTTGGTTAGATTTTAATTTTATGAACCATCGATTGCTATCTACAAGTATATCGAACCGAAAATTCCAGAATTATGGTAATGATGTCTTAATCGTAATACTATGAATGAAAGTAAATATGGCGTAGAGTTAGTGAGTCAGCAAATAAAACAAAAGACAACACTGAAGACATTTGAAGTCAATTGTGGTTAACAAAACATGAGTATTTAATTTAAAATGAATGTTTTTTTTTCATCCATTCAACAGTTCTTTATGGAAAATCCACGTATTTACAGTTTACCTATCATAATATTCTTAGAGCCGCATATACATTTCTCAAAGATAATATTACATAAAAGAAACCTTGTGGTTATCTAAGGATTCGATACTTTCAGTCTACATTTTTTTTAAATTCAGCAACAGAAAATTTAATCATTCCTTAACACGAACTTCATACAAATTTACAAATTTACGCAACGGTAGTTTACCAATGTTTAAATCTCATAAATCGATTAATAAGACAAATAAAGGTAACAAATGATAAACTGAGAGAAAAGCATGAACTCCAAAAGGAGCGAGACTGGGTGCGTCGACAGAAGGGATTGGAACAATAACTGTCAAAAGAAACTGAGTTATAATCTGGAAGATTTTTGTGTAATCGATTAATAAACGATTAATTATCGATTACTTTGATTTTTATATGTAATCGATTACGATCGATTACTTTATCCAAAGTAATTACATTACTTTCCTATTACTGTAAATTACATGATACAAAATAAAAAAAAAAAGATAAGTAAAGAAAATTATACACAATCGAATTATACTGCTCAACATACATTGACATAGTTTAGTGGAAATTAAAACTTTATAAAAGCATCATTTAAAGCATTATTTTCAAATGTGGTGTAGGTTGTTGTTTTCTAGATGAAAGCTTGTACCAAAATAACTTATAAAATACTTAAAATATTGGTTTTCAATACGAAAATGATGAGGTAGGGGCGAACAATTTTCTGCATTTTCACTTCTGTTTTTTTTTTGGATCAATATCTCCATATTTTGCACATGCTGACATGCGGACTTAAAATTTAATTGTTGTGTACTCATTATAAACATATATATTTGAATATATCTATTTACAAATGTCGTCTGAAAAAATTAAAGGTAAAATGTTTGTTCAGCTATTTTTATAGATGGAAATTTCAAATTTTACATGCATGGAATTGGCATTTTGTTTAGATAATCCCCTTACTTGTAAAAACTCTCAATAGAGTAAGTTTATAACCTAGGGCAACACAATATAAAACAGACGCTTAATTTATAAACATAATTGAAATCAAAACAAAGTCTACATATAATTGTTTAAAATCTTTGATCATCTAATCAGTAAAGACATGAAGGAAGTGGAGATTTTTGTATATGTAAGAGAACGATAATCCCTTTCTCCATGATTAAGTAAGGGATTATCATTCTCTTACAAACTTAGAATATTGTAAAGTGTTCAAGGCTCAAATGATCTCTTGATTGGTTGTATTCAATAATTAGATTCATTGTCAGTGCAATGTTTATAATTAATGCATGACTTCCTCTTAAGACATTTCATTTATGGATTAGTTTTAGTGATGTAAGGACTTTCTTATAATGTAGGAAAAAAATAATAAATTGTGTTTTAGACATTTGATGACACAACAGTATACAATGATATGGTAGGAATTGAATACGCTTTCTGATTGTGAGTATGAAATATTCAAGTGAGGAATTATCTTTTTTTTGTTTTTTTACGGTTCAAATCAATTAATTCAAAATTTGAGTTACAGCTAAATTTTATTTCACGGCCAATTTGTTGGTCCAGCTATTTACATCAAATACTACTTCATTATGTCAGAATAATATTAAATTAATGCTTCTATAAGTTTTTAAAATATTCAAAAATTAAATTGAATTCCTGTTTTTTAATTTAATTTTATCAAATTATTGAAAATTACTAATTCTAACCAAGCGCGGATCCAGTAATCTGAGTTTTGGTAAGCTTATTAGTTAAAGATTTAGGTTATATTTGATTTTAAAACTTTTTTTCTTCTTTTTTTTACATTGCTTTGATATTGTTTATTTTTTTTTAGTAATTTGAAGTTATTAATATTCTCATAATAACATTACCAGTACCGATAACGATTTTACTACATCAGTAAACTTCAACTTATTTTGATTTTGTTTTTTGTTTGTTTCAAAATTCAACTTTTAGTTCAGTTTCAATGACAAATCCTTTCAATCTGATAAATGTGCTTCGGGGCAGTTGTAACTCATTTATAGAAAATCTTTGTTTTGAACTGTGAATAGGTCTAAACAATAGTATAATCCCTTTCTTAGAACATGATTAACATTCATTCTTCACAATTAAGAAACACCAAATCCCACAATTTGATTGGTCGAGAGCACTTTACTATATTCTAAATATTTTTTTTCTTTTTAACTAAAACAATTATATATTTTTAATGTCAAAGTGGAATCTATTATGAATCTATTAGTACCACAAGGACTTTGTATCATATCATAACATTATGAGTTCTAAGCTTAAACTGTTATGATTTAAGGAATTTAAATACGATCAAGCGTTTTACTTTATTGTAGTAAAGATCTCAACCTACACTATTATTTATTGTTAATATAAAAGGTCATGATTTAAATAAACTCATCACAGATACCAGGGTTAAAATTTTGTATGCGAGACCATGTCTACAAAAGACTCATCAGTGACGCTCGAAACAAAAAGTTAAAAAGGTCAAACAAAGTACGAAGTTGAAGAGCATTAAAGGATTGTCAAGATAGAACTCTCAAGACCTAGCTATTTCATGTATTATTCATTTTACACTCATGTGTCCTATATAAAATGAGCTATCATAAACTGAAGAAAACATGGAGTTGTCTATTTTCATTTCAATTAGGTACTATTTTATCAAACTATTTTACTAAAGTAATCGAAATGTAATCGAAAAGTTATCGATGATTATATCATGTTTTTTAGCTTGCTGTGACCGAAAATTTGAACAATTACAGGTTACTTTGTAAAACTGTTAATTATTTTGAAGGAAAATGACTTGTAATCAACTACAATCGATTACGATAACAGATTACGATTCTCCCATCCCTGGTCGACAGGGTGGGCAAGCGTCTTTTGTTGTGTATGCATCATCCGTTATACGGGTCCAGGATTAGTAAAAATTTCACAAGCAAGAATAGGATGCAATCGATAAAATTACAGATTAGACGATTATTCTGATATCCAAAGATCTAAAACTGCGAAACCGTGTCGCTAGAAAGTTAAGACACAGACATATCGTATCAGTAAACCAATTCGTGATGGTAAACGTAAAAGTTATAAAGTGTCGATTTCATTCGTTCTTTCTAATACCTCTGTTTGAGCAGTATTTGTGTTAACGGAACACAGTCCTGTTAATGAAGTCCGTATAGTGTGAACATACACCAGCGTAATGTATCATTTGTGATATGTAAATATACGATGGTACAGAGGGTATGTTACTAATAGGAAGCAAACACAACAAAGCTAGTCGTGCCATCAAAAGCTTTTACTGGCAAAATGAACATGTTCTGCTTTTTGGTCGGGTTGTTGTCTCTTTGACACATTCCCAGTTTCCATTCACAATTTTATGTCTTAATGAATGAAGTGCTGACGTTCAAAATCACTTGTTTTTGTAATAGAATGTTTATTTTGATGAACAAGAATTATTTTCATTCCTGTACTTTTCTTGCTATGGTACAGTAGCAATACATTAATTTTTCTGACTATTAGGAAAATAAGTATATACCTACTTGTTTTTTGAGGAATTTGCATTTTCAACCTCTAGTCCGTCGACAAGGACAACGGCCAAAGCATGAAATTTTTGTTCTCCTGAAAAGAAACAAAATTTGATATAAATATATCAGATTAGAAAAAGTGTTAACATCAACAAATCAAAACTGGCTTTCACAATTAGTAATTATATAAGGAGTAAGACCTATCCAAAGTTCTTATATAGTTCATACCGTCAAGGCCCCTTCCATCGTGGATTGATATTAAGAGTTTTTTCTCTGTTAGCATCAAAAGATGTGGAAATTACATATCACAAAATTGGTTTCAAACTTGTAAAAAATGTTCTAACCATTGAGATATATCAAAATATGTATTATGTTCCACCTAGAACTGCTTGGGCACTTTATGGTCCATTTTGTTTTAGGGAAAATAGGCTTAAAATATACATCACAACTGAATGTATTCTGTCTTTTAGAGAATAAAAAAAAATGTTTTTGTTGTGACTAAGTATGGTTATGACATATTCAAAATATGCATTTAGCAAAATATATTATTCAGAAGTTATATCAAGACCTTATCGCAATAAAGAGCTGCACCGTGAGCGCATGCTACGCCCGTCGCATTTTTAGCTCGTCTTTATGCTTTAAATGAATTTTTCAACTAATAAGTTCCATAACTCCGCAATGTCATATCAGAAATTTATTAAAAAAAAAAAAAAGGAGCTTATTTCAATAGATATAAACAAGTCACCAAAGTTTCATGATAACTGCTAAAAGCATTTTTGAGTTATTGTCCAAAATACTGGAAAATCTCCCCTTTTTTTATGAATAAAGTCCCAAAACGTAAAATCAGAAATTTTGAAAAATCGAAAGGGAATTGATGTCAATATATATAAACAATTCACCAAAGTTTAATGAAAATTGTTCAAAGCATTTTTGAGTTATAGTCAGAAAACTGGAAAATCCCCCATTTTTATGAATAAAATCCCATAATTCGGAAACGTAAAATTTAGAATTTATAAAAATCGAAAGAGAGCTTACGTCAATAGATATAAACGATTCACCAAAGTTTCATAAAAATTGGTGAAAGTGTTTTTGAGTTATTGTCCGACATGTTGACGATGGACGGACGGACAGCCAGACAACGGTATACAATAAAACGTCCCGTAAACGGGCGTATAAACGTGTCAAATTTCTTGTGTATTAGGAATCCAATTTACTCTGTTTTGAAAGCTTTGAGAATATTCAACCCAGATTTTCCAGACATGGTTAAACAAGTTTTTTCATAGTTGAAACATTTATAACTCAAATACAAAAAAAAAATGGGAAGGTATACTTGAAAACTTTGCATTATTAGATATCTTTGAAACCACTGTTTGTGAAATAACTGTTTCTGTTTATTGCTACAAATGGAATATTGAAACTACTAAAAAAATGTATTTGTCTAAAAAGAAGTTCTCACATTGCGTATAAAAAGTGACGAATTCTTAAATGTCAATGATAAAAACCCTTAAGTTACCTCTGTGTAGCTGGAGTAGATTCCCCTGAACTACTCTTCAAACGTGATGTATGTATGCAGAAAACAATTCCACTCATGATGACAAAAAACATTCGCACAAATGACATTGAAAAACAAATAAATTTTGCGTCACTAAAACATAGGACCCATTAATACACAAATCTACCTTATGGAAGGATCAAAGGGATTAAGTCTTTACTTTGAAAAACCTTTCTGAAAATCAAGAATTTTAATTACGGAATACATTCTCGGGGTAAAGAAATATCCTATACCACACAATGTAATGGTACAATTTATAACATAAATGTGTATTTCTGAATACTTACGCACATCCTGCTTTGCAGTAATTATCATACGTTCTACCATTAGAACCACACACAGGAAACTTCAATTTTGGACATTTGCATTTTCTGCACGGACAACGACCAGCACATGCTGCTTTGACATTCCTAGAAGTGGACATAATGATAAGCATGATTAAAATGACAAGATTTAGTTAGATCTTGGAATGACTTACTAAAATAGATTAAATCGTGATTAAAGGGGTAGGATGGGATTCCTAGAAAAACCAGTTCAAGCTTGTCACATTTGCATATGTCTGTGCTAAATTTAGACAACAGTAGTATGCCAACATTCAAATCTCATAGACTATTGAAAAGGTGCAAACAAAGGCTTCTTACAAAAACTGAGGAAAATCGCATGAACTCCAGCAGGAGTTTCGAACCTGCTTAGTCTGGGACCCATCAGTGATTGTCTAACGTCATATCTTTTGGATAATTTGATGTTGATGACAGATCTTTGTGATTTGTTTCTATTTCTTTCATTCAAATTTTTAATAGCCTAGGGACGATCTATTGTTAAAGATAAATTATAAGCATTTGTATAGACCCCCTTATCTTAACCTCCAGATGTATTTTGGCTATTTCTATTGTTAGCTTGCTTTCCCATTGTCCTTTACCCCGGATCTCCTTTCAGTCATATGTACATGCATATATGAAAAGACATTTCTGAACGCAATGATATATTTTTAATATATTTCTCATACGACTGTAAAGGGGTTTAAGATGTTGATTGATTCCATTATTTGAAATGCTTGGCACTTCACTGATATACTTGACGTCATATAAATTATTTTCGAATACAGTATCACTTGTACAAGTGAAAGTCAGTTTCTTCTTCTTCTTTAGGTTTTCAGTAGACCTTCATTGATCTGAAGAGTATTTACTGTTTTGCGCAGCGTGGCTATATATATATATATATATATATATATATATTTACAAGAATATAAAAATAATTGAAAATGAATTTGGAGTGCATACATTTTTTTAAAATAAATACAGTTTGAGTAGAGAGAGAGAAAAAAAGAATTATTTACTATACCTCTGTGCATAGAGTTGTAGTGTGAATAGACAGAGACTAAATTATTTCAAATGTGTGTACACGCAAGTGCATGTCTTTCCTGCAATTAATATATTACATTATGCAGAGCACAAATACAGATTGTTACTACTCGGTAACTAGCCAACGTATCTATATATTTTGTAATCAATAAAACGAAAGTATTGCTATTTGTCAAATGATGTTGTAGTAGTTTAATTATTTACATTTAATATCAAAAGACAAACGCTTGCTATGCTTACCACTGTAGATATTCGTTTCTCTAACAGAGTTAACATTGACCCTGAGGAATATCAACTTATACTCTCAACCTTACCCTTCCGAAGAATCTTAATTCCTGACGATTCCTGTCTCGGTTTTAGTGGGGTTTCATTATAACAACCGATTTGGACCTTAGAAAACTAAAGGACAGGGTGTGATAAGGGCCCTATATATTCGGTCTAAATTTTCACTGAAATTTAACTTTTTGTTCAAGATTTCCATTTACGCCTATGTCAAAGGTGAAACAATACAGGATCAAAACAGATACCAGTATATGACGTCATGATAAATGTATTTATCACATCATTGAAAAGTCCAAGCGGTTTTGGGTAAGGTTCATCGATTTATTTTAATTTCCAACTAGATTTTGGATTCTCAAATATATGAAATAGATAAAATGCAAGTACCAAATGCAGAATTTACCAAGAGTATTGGCTATTGGATCAAATATTTCTCATGCAAATGTTTACAAGTTTTCGCAAGAATTTTGTGATCAATATTTCTTACTACCAAATATGTTTCAAATATGCAATTTTTGTGTTTTTTTTTTTTGTACAAAAATAAAATTTATGCTATTTTTCGACCGCAAAATTTCAGTGAATGTCCATAATTCGGTCAAAACTTTGCACATACATATATATCAACTGTATATACACAGAATAACATCAATTTGTTATACCTCAATTCTAATTGCATCTTAATTTGTGTTAAAACTTGATAAAAATATATTCAGTGAAAGGAGATACAGGGAATACGTTAATGAGACAGCAACCAAAAGACACAAAAATACAAAAGATATCTAAAAGACTATTTATAATCATAATACCAGTAATATAATTGTGTTTGGCTTTGTTTATTATATCCTATGTTTTCACTATTAGCCTATGACGAGTTGGAACGGAGCATCTTTATTTTCTTGCGATTGTGTAATGATCAAACCGCCAGCTTTCTGAATATTGTTTGATTAGCCTGTATTTGGCACAACTTTTAGGAATTTCTTCAACTTCGTGTTTGATTTGGCTTTTAAACCGGTTTGATTTGAGCGCCACTGATGAGTCTTATGTAGACGAAAGGCGCATTTGGTGAACCTTTATAAACCTGGTATCTTAGATGAGTCTTTTGTACACAGTTATATTTTCTTTCAATGTTGTTATATTTGATAGTATCATTCTTATTATCTGTCTGTCATATCTTACCTTTAAACTATTTTACGTTGAATTCATTTATTTTTGTGGATACAAAAAAAAAAGAAAGAAAGAAGAAGACACGAATAATAATGTATCCACAGTATATGCATTTTAACAATGACTTACTTGCACTTAGCTTCGCATATAGTATCATATGTTCTTCCATCAACACCACATACAGGTTTTCTGAAAGGACAATCAAGCTTGGAACACGTGGTGGAAACACATGGGCACTTTTTATTGCATTTAATCTTTACATTCCTACAAAAGCACAACATATATTATTTATTATTAAGAATAAAGGTATGCATCATAATTTAATAAGTTTACAAATACTTTTAAGCAGAGAACTTGTCTCTATTTTTGATACATTCTAGTAACATACATTTATAATGGTAAATGTCAATCAAATCATTTGTGATGATAACAGTGGGTTATTTGTAAATATTGTTTTTGTTTAAGTTGATAAAACTAAGGCTACACTCCCACAAGCCTACCCACTATTTACAAGTATACTTGAATTTTGCTTCGCATATAGTGTCAGATATTACTACATCAACTTAATTATACTCCCGCTTTAAAAAAGTGGGGGTATATTGTTTTACCTCTGTCTGTCCGTCCGTCAGTCCGTCCGTCCATCCGTCCCATGAATATTTTTCGTCGCATCTTTCTCAGGAACTACATCATAAGGATTTCTGAAATTTGGTTTCAGGGTTTATATAAGTCAGCTATACCGTGTGATGCGTTTTCAGATTCATCACTCAACAACTTCCTGTTTACCGAACACTTACATATTTTTACACTATTAAAATTATCCAGTTGCGGCGGGGGTATCATCAGTGAGCAGTAGCTAGCAGTTTCACTTGTTTGTGATGTAACGACGGAAATACACAGTTTTTAAAGTTGACCTTTGATTTATTCTTGGAATTTCATTTTGGTCCACTTTTTGGCCGTCCAATCTTTTGGTCTCGCTTATACCGAAAGATAACTGTTGAAATTCGTGTTATGCGTAAGTTTAATTGATAATAAGTACTACTAACTTGCACTTTCCACATGGTAGTACATATAGATTTCAAGAATTTAAACGAATTTTATAAAGGATATCTATAAACAGTTAGATATGGTGGTTGATAAAAAAAAAAATAACATATTAAGGATTTGTAAATTCTTGTAATCTTTACAATGGTCAGTAAAGCAGTTATTTAAAAGTGTTCTTTACATTTTTATCAATATCATTTATTTTGGTTTTTTTTCCAAAATGATTGAAACTTTTGAATCAAATAAGACCAGTGAGAATAGGTTTTTCAATGACTCTTAGCAACAGTTTGATTAAAACATCGTATTTAGCAACAATTTGATTAATACACTGTACTTACCAACGTTGAGTAACACATTTGTTTTGGTTGGCTTTGCCATCAGTGCCACATACAGAAGAAGGGATAGTTCCCATATAACATGTTATGTTTTTCTCTTATAACCAAAATCATTTTACCCCAAAAAGTATGAAAATCTGACAATCAGTCAAGAGGATAGTCTATTGTAATCTCTATCTACCTGTAGCAACATAATACGAAACATACGCGTTGTCATTTAGAATACCCTTAATTAATGCGTAATACTGTCATTCAGAAACAGAACTGACTGACGAATTGAAGGTTATTACATAGTACCTGTACATTATCTCAAAAGAAAGGGTTGACCATGTGGTTAGTTTCCCCAAGCGGCAACAAATTGTATCGCATTATTACAGTCTACCCTTTTTAAGAGCAAAGTTCTGAAATTTTTAATTCAAACTATCCTTTATATCCTCGTTCTTGCTCGGTTTGCTACTTTTTTTTATACATTATGTTTCCTGATATTTCCCTATATGAGAATGATGTGATAAATGTAGGTGATAATATGCTTATGAGGTATTAAGGTTTATTCAATAATTTTCGTCCTTGATAATTTCAACACATATATTATACATAATACAAGATCATGCATACCTTCATTTCTCAACAACATTTTGACAACAATTAAAAAAGAGGTTTGATATGGTTTATACTGCAATATCAATTAAAAAATAAAACTTATCTTTAAAAGAAAATCAATTTCATCATTGATAAAGTTAATATTTTTGGGGTATTTTTAAGAGAAACTGAAACTTAAATTTATTACTTACGAACATTTCGCCTGACATGCATTGATATAAGTTTGTCCATCGCTTCCACACACACGGTTCACTCTCCTTGAACAATGGCCGCAGTTCCCACATGGACATTTTCCTTTGCATTTAACATTAACTTTTCTATAAGAATGTAACATGTTTCATATTAGGCCTAAAAAAAAATCTGTGTTTCCGGTAACATCATTTTGAAAAATAGGGTCGGTAGGTCGGTTTTTTTTTTTTTTTTTTTTTTTTTTTGACATTGTAAACGAAATCCGGAAAATTATCATGGTTTTTCCAAGTCCGGGTCCGTAATTAGTTTCAAATACCGGAAGTGCGGCCATTTGCAATGTTTTTGAAGCACCTGCTGTGCAAATTTCTTTGATTTTAACCTATTTGGAATACCTTTTGACATAAATAAAATGTTTTACTGGATTTCTGTGCCAGAAGAAGCAAGTTAGATAAATAAATATGTCGATTAACAGAAGACTGTGTCAAAATCAGGGTCGGTTGATACCAATTTTTTTTTTTTTTTTTGAAGATCCAATTAAAAAATTAGGGTCGGGGGCTAAAAAACAGGGTCGGTCGGGTTACCGGAAACACAGATTTTTTTTTAGGCCTTAATAATCATACACAATATTTTCTGCCCTAAACGTTCTCACTATGAAAAGTTCTGTTAACTGAACCAAGCACGATCAAATCACGTTTCCTAATATTTTTTTTTATCATTTCGAACATTAAGTCTCTACGTACGAATCACCATTTACCAAATGGACCTGTTTGGTTTTTTTTTGTGATTTGTTTGTGTGTCTGTTTTGTTATGTTATTACTTAATCGTCCTTACCTATTGAACTAGGAAACTACGTAAAAAGTAAATTAAATTAGAGTCTGCTACAGTTAACAATAAACATGAGCCTTTAAAGCTCTTACACATATATACCTTTATTACAAATCGTCTGTATGAAGTTATGAAATAGGACGGAAATTGAATATGGGCGCAGTTAAAACAAAAATAGATTGATGAAAAATATAAATGAGATCACAAGTAAACGTCAATGACGCAGCCATTCAAGTTTCCATGGAAAAAGGAGGGGATTGGGGTGGGGTTGGGGGTGGGGGTGCAGATATTACAGAGGCAATAAAGACCGCAAATCGAAGGAAAGAAAAAATATGAACAGACAAATAAGAGTTTACATCACGCTATTCAGAAAACTAAAGGACACTTTCAAAAACTAATTGAATTGTGAACTCATGTGCTCCGGAGAGGTCAGCCTTTTCTGCACGGAAGACACACCCTTCGGCAAAAAGACCTTATTTTGATCTAGAATGAAACTTTATCAATAAAATGATTGAAATTACACATTATGCACAAGCCTCTATTTTACATTTTTAACGCAAAAAGCTGTACTATTTACATACCGACATTTCATAGCCACACAACTGTTATCATGAGTGTTACCGTCCGTTCCACACACAGGATCACGTATTGGAGGACAGAGGCGGGAGCAAGGACATGGACATCGTCCTTGACAATCAATTTTCACTTTCCTATATTGAAAAAAAAAAAATAACTAAGTGTAAGCTTTCCAAAATCTCAGCATTTGGTCTATATAAAATAGATTAACATAACTATCAGTAAAAGATGAAATATTTATTGGTCAAGTTACGGCATAGAGATGTATATTTTTGCAATGAAGTCAATAAGCGATAAAAGGCGATTTTTTTTTCTGAGGTCAGGTATGTTTTTTTTTTATTTAAATTATTGTTTATCAATGTATTGATTGAAAGTGTGCATTTATCTCCTATACATGTTTTTTTCTGTGTTTATATAACATTTGATTTAGTCTTCTATTATATCCTGGAATATCACTATTTGTATTCAAAATGTTTATTGATCACTTTTCACCATAAATTTATAAAAACATGGCTATCTTGGCACGATATCCAATAAATAATTGTGCGATATTTTCTAAGGTCTGGCGCATGCTTTCAGACCGCCGACTTGTACGTTGCGATGCATTTTTTTTTTCGAGATCAGTGTGCTATTTCAACGGCAATAAAATCGAACAATTGTTTGAAGATAAGAAAAGTTAAGGAAAGTTACAAAACACACTTTCCATGGATAATGAACGGAAACTGAATAATACTATACCTAAACCCCAGAGGCAAGACAGCGATTAAAGGCCCAGGGCAATTTTTGGTCTCAAAAGTTTGGCTTAAAATAATTCTTAGTTATACAATTTTTTTTTTATGTTACAAATTAAAGAGTTTAGACATAAAACAATTGAATCACTTCCAAATATTTTTATTAAAGTTTGTAAGATAGGTGCCGCCTAACTTTGGAAACCAAAAATTTACATTTCAGAAATTTCAAATTTTCACGGTTTTACACAATTTCAACACAGTTTTATGTTTCAACACATATATATTGCATTGCGTTATGACAAACAATTTTGAAGAAATATCAATCAAAGTAAGTGAAAATATTCAGGACAGACAAGCTTGCACGTTTTTTTCCTGACCGAAATATACCAGAAAAAAACAAACTATACGTCATATTTCTCTATTTAGTCATTTAGAGTTTCAATTGTCCTTTCGTGAAGGATTCCAGCCGATAAGCATTAAGTATGAATCAAAGAGGACATTTTTGAATGTCATTCATTCAAATTCAGTTTTCAGTTTTGGCACCCCTTGTCCTTTTCGAGTATTGTGCAACTTTGCAATCTCACAAAATTACAGACAAAATAAATATATTTGACTAGGTTTCAGTTACTGTTCTGTATAAACAAAGGTAAATCGAAGGGTCAGATTGCCTTAAATCAGGTCACGTAGATTTCTTCCGCAGAGTTGTTCGTTTTTTAAGGGTGTAGAATTTTTACGTACTGACATTTTGCTTTACATGCGTTTCGGTATGTTTTTCCATCAGATCCACACACACGGTCTCTTCGTTTTGAACACTTTCTACATGGTTTGTTTTTGCATGGACACTGTCCTCTACATTGCACCTTGACTTTCCTAAAAACAAATGTGATGAGAGAGAATGCTAGGTTTACCAAAATTTTAATCATCATGATCAACACGACGGATGAGACTCATATGGCAGGATTTTTTACCCTTCCGGAGCACTTAAACTCACATCCGCCGATCCGGTTTCTGCGAGATTCGTATTGCAAATGCTTGGTTTTATGTATAGTGTTTTTTTGTTTACTTCTGTTTGTGTTTTCGTCGTTTTTCTTTTCTTATATAATACTAGAACACTCCCGCGACATTGCGGGTCCGTGACTGAATGAAAGTAACTACGCCTTATTTTTAGCCTGGATTTTTAGTATTCGTATTGTCATCTGATGCTGATTATAAGATGCACAGTTTTCTCTTCTTTCAAAATATTTCTGTTTGAACCCGTCCTGGTTTTCTTACTACAACCGGAAACTACATGTGACAATGATTGAATTTAGTAGTGTCAATCCATGCATAATGACGAAGTTCAGGTGTGATTATGACCCGTGTTTATAGCAATTCCAAAATACACCGTTTGGTGGTGCGCCTGACAGGGGCAGAACGTACAGATTAGGTAACTGGTAACAGGTGACATATACTAAAAGTATCGGTATCGGATTCGACCCGGAACTTGTTAATTATTGGTAATATTAATTATGTGGAAAACAAAAGATCCTGGAATGATGTAATTTTTAATCAACACGATTGATATATATTAGTTATATATAAATTTGAATTCTTTGATTCGTCGTTTTTACGTCATGCCGGCTAACAAATTGGACCTCGTTCTTTTAGTAGTATAGATGTATATATATATATATGAGGTACCGATTTAAAAACAAATCTTACTTGCAGCGTACAGCAATGCATCTATTTTTATAATTGTTGCCATCAACTCCACACACTGGATTATTACTGGTGTGACATTTACAGGGACACGGACATTGTTTTCTGCAAAGTACTGTTATTCCTCTGAAAACATAGTAACTAAACGATAAATATGCTCCAATATTCCAACTGTAGGCAAGACACAATAACATTTAAAAATGAGAGATGATGACGTGTATTTACCAATATATCTACCCCGTTTTGTTGTCCTTATCTAAGCTGTAAAATATTTTTGTAGCTTTATAATGCACATATGTAGATATAAGAAGATGTGGTATGAGTGCCAATGAGACAACTCTCCATCCAAGTCAAAATTTATAAAAGTAAACCATTATAGGTCAAAGTACGGTCTTCAACTCGGAGCCTTGGCTCACACCGAACAGCAAGCTATAAAGGGCCCCAAAAATTGCTAGTGTAAAACCATTCAAACGGGAAAACCAACGGTCTAATCTATATAAAAAACGAGAAACGAGAAACACTTATGAACCACATCAACAAACGACAACTACTGAACATCAGATTCCTGACTTAGGATATAGTTTGCTTGTTTTTTGTTTTAATATATTCAAGCGAATAACAAGCACATAAATAAAGTTTATATATTTTTTAAGTGCACCTTGACATTCTGTCTTAACGCAAATATTAACTTGTTCTACATAACAGAAATCCGTGATGGTTCATGAATTTACTGCAATCATGAAAATTGTTCTGCTTATACTAGGTTATAACAGCTAATATGAAGTACACATTATCTATAATAAAACTTATTCAACCTTCTAACATAAATCGTTAATTTCGTTTGTTTTTTGTGTCTGTTATTGTCGGAACTGAAGGCTTACACAGTTTTGTTCTTCTTGGGAGTAAATAGATTGTTTTTTCTAAAGATTTCCTGATGAATTTTAATTTGTTGTCCTTAATTAACTAGGATTGTCAGTATTTCCTACCGAAAGTCGGTGATTCTCTCCGGGCACCTCCGGTTTCCTCCACAAATAAAAACTGACCTCCACGAATTATCACAGTTTCTGAAAGTGGCGTTTAACACCAACCAATCAATCAATCAATCAATCATATATTTATAACAAAGCTACGCTATAGTATCTTACCGATATTCATTAACATGTATACCAGAAACGACCACGTGCTAAAAAACATGACACAAACTCACTACACACACTTGACAAAATTAAAATCAAAGGAACAACCGTCTTATTGCTGATCTTCCACTCAAAGTCATTCAATAAGGAACACATGCTCATACCTCGCTGCAAGATCAAGACGGATCCTTAAGCACTGGTTTTAGCGAATTTTAAGCTAGATGTCAATCATGCTATATCTGTTCGTAAATCACTGATCAGAAATCCGCTATTCAAAATGAAAAATGAAGGTCACCTCATTATTTCTCTCGTCTAAGACATGCGATTGCCTAAGGCATACTTTGTCTGATAAAGTTGAAAACTTTGTTTTGTACGTAATGTGATTAGATGACATCGTCATCCTAACTAACTGGTATGATCCAGTCGTTTTAATCTGCTCACTATCCTATTTTGTAGGGCAGGAATACTCTTGGTTTTCCGAGGGCAGTAATTCACCGAGGGAACAAACTAGCGACAATTGTATCCACCTACAGGAAAGGTTGTGAGAATCGGAGTGGCCTTGGGCATGACTTATTCTAGTCGCATACTACCTACACTTTTGACTTAATAAATGTCGAGAATCAGATAACACAACATATTGTTCATCTATTGTCATGGAAGTTGAAGATAACACAACGATAAAAATGGAATTTTAAGAATTCGATGAATCAACAGAACCCATACATAAAACACTTACAATCGTCTGGCTACGCATAGATTTAGATGTGTGATTCCATCAGCACCACAAACAGGACGTGCATTTTTAGAACATTTCCTCACTGAAACAGTAAATATATAGGCAATATAATCATGGAGTTAATATTATCCAATATGAATACTAAAAGGAAATGCATGTAATACGTGAATTATAAATGCAGTAACACAATAACACTACATCACAAAGTACTCCGCTCCCCCCGAAGAAAAGAATAAAAGATAAACCAATTAATGGTTTAACAAGAAAAGACTAGACAAGTGTCGAAGCACAGTTATACATACGGAAGCATGTGCAGAACAGGACATATCTAGAGCGAATACGCATTTAAGTTTAAAAAAGTCGATTCGTCTTTTACTTACAATTTCAAACTTTTAAATCTTTTATAATGCTTTTTTAATTTGTTTTCGATAGAAATTATGCCCTTCAAAATGTTCAAATTTAAATTCAGATAAATTCAATATTTCAACTAATTTAAACATTTTCAACATCAATTTGACTTGAAATAAATATTTCTACTTTTAAAAGTTAAAATTTCGACTTCTTAGAATTTATTGGTCATTCAGAAGAGGTTATACTTACGAGGAGGTGGAATACCTATTGGTGGACCTGAAATTACACAGAAATAACACATATATAATGCTATGATTCTCAGTTGATGAAACCAATAAATAAGGATAATGCATGAGGGTCCGGATGGGGGTCTTTATTTATGTATTCTTTAATATTTTAGGTATTTTTTCTCTATTTTTTATAGTTATGACTATTGTTTTCTATTATTTATATTAAAGCACCTTATTAATTTCTATATTCCTCATTTTATTTTACTCATTTTAGTCTTTTCTTTAATTATTGTTTGGTCCATTATTCTCTGTAAACCTGATACAGACATCATGCATTCATACTTTTTCAAATAAATTTCTAATACGTGAGTTTATCAAATTAAATATGTTTTTTTCTCAATTTTCCAACAAACTATATACACAGCAAAAAGTTATAATAATAATGTAGTATCTAAAACGTTATTTGATGATGGTAATGATAATATATGCTTAACCGATAAAACTACTTTTACTACTCATAGGCGGTAATCACAGAGGGTAGGTTTTTAGATACGCCCAACATAATCATGCATGCCTACATATGGAGCTTAGCAAACAGCGATTCATACCCGTAAAATGATATTGTCATCTCATCTGAGCGTACCTGAATTTGTACACTGTCCATACGCTAATTCGGATTTTTACGTTTTTAACGTGCTAGGTCTGAGTCCTCAGGATAATATGTCTTTCCTCTGGGATACACTGTTCTCACTCCGGGTCGACATACTCCTATAAGTTGCATTTAGCGGAGAAGTAGCAAATAGCTATTTTAACCTGAAGATCGTCAAGGATATTCGAATATACGATTCCCTTTACTCAAAGCGAACAAAGCTACCACGAAACGACAGAGAGAATAAAGAAGGATATTTCTATTCATTATACCCGGCGATTTTAAAATATGATCAGTAAGTCACGTGTCTCAATTGAGGAAAAGAGGACGAAATTTTAGCTATGACAATTAGAACATATTCGTGGTCATTTGTGATACAGGTGTTGCATAACGGCTAACCAAACTATGAGATATTTTAACAAACCCAATTTCAATACATACTGAAAGTCTGAAACATGTCTGTAATCATTAAATAAGTAGTAATCGACTGTCAGTCAATGATTCAGAAAAAAATATACTTACCAGGACCGATCGGCGGACCTGAAATTACAAATACAAAGCATTTTTGCATTGAATAGTTAATGCATAGTTTTATAAATACGACAGGATGAACATCGTCATTCTAAATTTAGTTTATAACATTCTTTTACAAAATGTACCAAAAATAATCGTTTACAGTTAATATTCAAATTTATTAAGATAAATCGAAAAAAAGGTTATTTTTCACCAAGGTCCGCAGGACCGACGGAAAATAATCTTTTCAGGATTTGATAATTTTGATATTAACTTTTAATGAAGGCCATAAATGTTTTATATTAAACTAAAAATGAGGTTACCGGTATGCTATTGTTGTAACATTTTTAGTGTTTTAGATCAAATCGAGAATGGAAGCGGGGAGTGTGGCAAAGAGACAACACCCGACCAAAGAGCAGAAAACAGTCCAAGGCCACCAATAGGTCTTCAACACAACGAGAAAATCCCGCACCCGGAGGTGGGCTCCAGCTGCCTTCTAACGTCTTTCTGTTTCGATGTCTTAATCAAAACCGCAACCGAATCTTGTGGTCGCCGCCATTTTTACCAGACAACTAGTTATTTCTTCGACGTGCAAAATGCACGCAAAATCTAAAACTTCGAGTTATTTTCATTTCGTGCACATTCCCAAAACAGTTATTTTGCCTTAGCAAAATTTTCCGCGAGAAGAAGGGTTAGTTTAACCAAACGGCTATTTTGGCAACGCGTAGTTTCCCCGCGGGAAAAGGGGTATATTTGTTGATTATTTTATCAGAGATTATTATGGTTAAATATAATGATAATTAAAATGAAAATATAATAAAAATGAACATTATTTAAATATGATAACTTATTAAGATTACACCACTGATCGAAATTAAAAGGGGGAGGGTTGAGTTCTTAAAGCTCTAGTTTGGCACCGCTACATTTTCGTGCGCTTGTTACGAGTCAGGTGGCAGTTGTTTGTAAAATCTTTTTCATGACAAACCTTTGAAAGCCTCTGTTAAATGTTTTCACAACCCTTTATACTCGGAGTGATTTAGAGCTTGCCAGATTGTAGAGATTCTAAGACCCATTTTTTTGTCCGAAGATCTAATTAGTGACCTCTGGATGTCTTTTTTTTTTGTATCGTCGGGGTCCTGTCTCATTGACGTTAATCCCTGATATCAACCTGTTCACTTGTTTATCTAGTGACTTTGAAACAAAAACATATTGAAAATGACAAAGAGTATAGATATGTTGAGACCTCTATATGCACAATGTATACACCCAATCTCATTTTATTCATATTGATATTCCAATATTGTCAAAATGTAATTCCGTCATAACTGCAAGTCGTTTCGTTTAAATTTCTCTATTAAGTTCACAAATAGTTCAATATATATATTTATATCATGATAAATTTGAGTTCAAGCTTGTTTATCGTTACTTCGGTTGACTAGTATATGCATATTGTATGAGTCAATCAGAAAATAACACATACTTACGGAAAGGTGGAGGACCTGGTGGACCTGGAAAAAAAACGTGTTTTGTAATTATCAAGCACACAGTACTTTTGAAGTCGCTGATATAAATTCAAATTCAAATACAAATTCTATTTAAACTAATTTTGGACCAGCTAGTGTCAGTACAGGAAAAAAAAATAGAAATTGAAAAGTAGTCGCAGGAAAAAGAAAGCGATACACATATTACATACTAGGTGATGTTACAACCGGAAATACTCGATGTATGGTATAGAACCACTAATTCGGCCCGGTCAGAAAGCACGTACAAAGTAGAACATATATGTTTAACAAAACAGTTCTTACGCATAGCTGTAATTTTGTCAATAAATAAAATATTTGGGTAATTTTGGTACCAAATGAAAGCTTAAGGATTTGGAATCACTGCAGAACCCTTGTTGAAAGTTTCTTTTAAATAAATAAAAAAAAAAAAAAAATTTGATTAAAAAAGGCATATTTGTCCTATTGCTCGGAACAGGGAACAGAAGTACCTGTTTTTGTATTATCAAAGTTCCGGGAACCAGTGCGCTTTAATATGCAATTAAAGGTATGTTGAATTTTTCAGCGCAAGTCAGAATAAGGTATAGTTTTGACATGAAATGACTGTCACCTTATTTGAACTTACAACAACATAGTTGTGAATGCTTGAAATTGCAGAATAAAAACATAGAAAGCAATGGGGCTATGAGTTAGTGATTTTATTTCTTATACACCGATTTTGTATTGTTAATACGTGAATCGTTCAGAAAAATGTACTTACCGGGATCGACATGCAGATCTGAAATTACGAATACAAAAAAAGTGTTCTTATTTGAACACAGTCTAAATATGGAATGCTAGTGTTGAAACTATCTAAGGTAAAGTTGACCATAAATGGTTTCGGCTGTTCTGGTTATGCTATTTTTAATTTGCGCAAAAATAAAAAATCTGTATGGCCTACAAAAAATAGCAAAACTCTTACCGCATATTAAGGTATAAAAAGCCATGACATTAAAAAAAACCCACAAAAAAAAAACAAAACCGGATTGATTTATGTAGAAAACAACAGACGAAAAACAATTATGATAGACAGCAAACAACGACGACCACTGATGTACAGGCTCCTGACAATGGACAGGCACACTAAGAATGTGGCGAACTTAAAATTTAATTGTATTAATCTCTACCTTTCGCCCGCAACTAGGGGAGGTTAAAGTATAAGTATGTCGAGCAGATTCCTTTAAGTTTTAATAATAAGATAAAACACACCTAATATCTACTGTTTTTATTTACATCATAAAACAATGTTTATCGTTTTATCGTTTTCACAGTGATTCTTCTTTGCGTCTATAAGATTTTTTTTCTTTTTTCCAATACAATCTGTATGTGTTGTCATAAAAAATACGGATTTATTTCCTCTGTAAGCCAACTAAATACCTGCACATTTTAGCCTAAAGAGTTAATAAATATTTAAATTTTAAGTGAAAAAGGACACTGACTAGCTTCTAGACTATTAAACTATAGATTATATTTTTTAAAAGTTTGCCCCCCTCCCTACTTTTCAGTCTGACCTTACCCCACTGTTCAGTAATGTATGAGAAATAAGTATGAAATTACTCATTTACATAGTCAGAGGTACTCTACAAATTTCCTATACGAGCCTCGTATTTTGAAACAACTTACAAAGAAACTTAATTAGCAATTTATATTACCTTAAGAATGGGGCGAAATTAGTATTTAATTTTGGCGCAAATGAAAAACTGCAATTTAAGAAAAAAATGTCGCAAATGTAATGCGCTCATATATCTGCTTCGTGAAGTTCTCGCAGCACAGGTTTAACGTCAGATCGATGTCATATATACAAATGAATTACACGCGATGGCGACAAAAGCAAGTTTGAAGTGGTATACGAGTTGGTAATTGAGTTGAGTACTTAACAAATGGTTGAAGGCAAATTTCCTTAATTCCATACTACCATTCTCACATCAAATTAAAATAATTACTAGCACAAACTCTTTGGCTATAGCACAGGTACCACATGCGAGGCAAAAGTAACAATACTGCAGAAGCACCTGCTATCACTATGGGTTTAACGGAAGTTTATCGCTCACTCATCATTTTTCACTGTTTTTTTCCGCAGTTACTTGCATGTTTTCAGAAATCACTATTTTAACCATTACATTCCGTTTTTGCAATTACCCTGCATGGTCGACCTTGAACTGTCTTCTTTTTGGTTGTATATACATTATTTTTTTTTATACTATCTGAATTAAATATTAGTTCGCATTATTCATCTAATAATAATTCACATGAATCATGCACTTGTTCTGTGTCAATTACAGGTCGAAGAAAACACGCAATATAAAAGTTTTGTTCAGTTGTAAGCTCGCTGGAAAAAGATGATTCAGAAGATAAAAAGACAACTAACAAAAATAAGCGTCCATAGGACACCATGCCTGCTTTCACTTTCATATTTCAATTATTATTGAAGCATGCAATTTGGAGTCAAAATACTTATTTGGCATACATTAAAAAAAGCTCACATTATAATGGACACGTGAACACAAGTTCATGGCAAATTAGAGTAACTTCACACTTAAATATTAACTCGACAAGGAGCAAACTATTATTACCCTACACGGTCGACATTAAATTGTCTTCTTTTTGGTTTTTATATATATTTTATCATTTTATACTATCTGAATTAAATATTAGTCTAAATTGTTTATCTCATGATAATTCACATGCATCATGGACTTGTTCTGTGTCAAGTACAGTGCGAAAACAACACGCCAGAACAAGCGTGTACATTTGCAATCATGATAACTAGATAAATGCTTCCCTTTTAAAATTCAGATAAGACATAAATAGTTTTCAAATTGCCTTTTGATGAGAACATATAGTTTTTTTTTATAACAGCATATATAACTGACGAATCTGAAGGAAACAATTTTAGTTCGGTAAAATGTTTTTGTTGTACATTAGTTGTAAGCTCGCTGGAAAAAGATGATTCAGAAGATAAAATACAACTTTCAAGAACATGTGTCCATAGAACACAATGCCCCGCGCACACTTTCACATTTCCCAAATCAGTGAAGCATGAAATCTGGATAAAAACCCTAATTTGGTGTACATTTAAAAAGGTCATATCACAACGAACATGTTAACTTAGTTTAAAGTAAATGTTGCCACATGTTCACGGTTAACTATTTTAAAACAAAATTTTAACTTAATAAGGATCAAACTATCGGAAGGACGTATCAACGGATGGTCGAACGCACAAGCTGGAAAACACAATGCCGTAGATGGGCCATACACAGAAATGCCAGGTAATTGTTTTCATGCAAACAAAATCTTGACAGCAGAGGAACGTAATTGACGGTAAATCTCTGAAATCATATTTTCAGCTTCTGAGCAGCTAGTAATTCATCTTTAAAGTGTATAACCAAGCTTATCAAATGTGAAAAAGTTCATAACCAAAATACAGAACGTCTAATAGGTAAATAACTGATACAATACTTACTCTGTGAAAGACAAAATCTACAGCTGATGAGCAAAATTAAGCCAATGAAATACATTATATTCTGGTTCTGCTAGTTACAACGGCCTGCAAAATTACATGTATATATAATACATTTTTAAACTATTGAAAGAAAGCTATGCATAGGAATACAAAGATATATGTGGCTTAAATCAATGAGAAAGATTTCAGGCTATACTTATACTGTTATTCTTAAAAAAATAATAGAAAAGGCATACTCAGGATGATAACCAATTGTTTTTTGTTTGACCTTTTACTTTACTTACAACTATTAGGAGTAGGTGAAAGCAAAAGGTAGCGACAGGTCTGATAACTTGGAGGCTAACATCACTCTAGTAACACACGGGTACCATCTGACCTAGACCGAATTCTTCTGTCTGTATATAGCATATATTTATTGATCTTTATTTTTTTTTTTAACTATTTATGCTTTTTTCTATTTTTTTTTTTTTTTTTTTTTGCAATATAGATAGTCATATACTAATTAATTCAAATGATACATTTCCAGTTACAAAATATTTTAATCATAATAAAACAGAGGTTGCGACTCCATTAGCCAAAGATGATCTCAGAAAGGTTTGGCTGTTCTATATCACTCCTATCGTACGTGATTAAGCTTTTCAAGAAAATCGTGCCATGAGCAGAAAATTGCGATCGGCATCAGTGGTTTTTTATGGCCCAATTTATGTGTCTTTCCTAGAATGTGCTATAATTCGACAAGAGTTCTTGCGGAATGGATGAACTGTGATGTACACTTTACACGGAAAATGTAGTTATATGATCTACTATTTAGAACCAAATTCAAATTAGATCATAGGTTAAAGTATGAACCAGACTTTATCTGTTTCGGCTGTGTCATTGATTATCTATAGTTCATTTAGATTGACAAGAAATAACATTCTAAACCTGTATTGCGGGTAGCTAAGATTAAATTTATTAGCAAAACCGCTTATTTCTTCATCAAAATTCTTTTTGAGCTTTAAAAAACCTGTTCTAATTCACGAATTATGTGATACGGCATGTATAATTTTATCACTAGAAATTTTCACTATAGTGGAATTTAATAGTTATGTTATTTTTTGTTTTGTGTTGTTAGGTTGCTGTCTCAGTTTTTAAGTCTAGCCCACATCTTCATATATTCAAACTCATGATAGATATTCATAAGTCAATTTTCCAATCATACAAATGCTTGGAAGGTACTTTCATATATATACAATCTTTATAATCAGCTTTGAAAATAAATACAATACATGTATAAAGTTAAGTTTATGCAAAACCAATATCAATAGGAAATAATTGGATATTACTTCGGTTAAATTGACAAATGTTACAACATTAATGTAGGTATTATAAAGCGTTGCAACATGACATAATTAAGATATTTAGAACAACAATACAATTATGGAAAATACAAACCTATATGAAACTGGAAATTAATTTTGTCAAAAACATATCGTTAAATATTCTATAACAAATCTTCGGTAAACACGAGTAAAATTAAGCTTAGTATAGACAACAAAATATCTAGAGGACAAGAAGAAGACATTAAACATTTAGCCCCAAAATATATTACTAATAATCTAACTGTCAAAACATCATCACTAATGTGATATACAAAATAAGTTAAAATCCAGCTTAAAATTCATCCGATTTTATCAATACGTTCTAGGCTCCATCTGGCAGAATAGCTGTGAAGCGTAACTGACTCTTTTGTAATTAAATGTATTTTTAACGCTGCAATTACCTGTTCTATGATATATTCTTAATTTCAGGTTCGAAACCTTGTTACTGTTAAGGTGTCAGACCACCAACTCACCGACTTCAATGTACTTTCAAAGTAAAATTAGCCTTTCCTTGACAAAATATAGTGCTGTTGATGTCATTGTTTACTTAAATTAACAAACATATTTGCAGAAATATATGTAGACCATTTTGAGCCAAAATTTACTTGTCCATGAGTTTGCATTAAAAATTGTGGATTGATGCGCTCCATAGTATACTTATTTAAGATTTACAGGAAAACGGGGATTATTTTTAGTAATACTTGACTTCCGAACGGTAATATTTCATTACATGACTTTAAACATTGGTTGAAAATTGGCATGTAGAAAGGTGATGCATGTACAATTCAGGATATACCTGGTTTCTATGAAGTTAAACTTAAGGTAGAATATTAAGAAATCTGTGAACATTGCTAAATTCGGTTGAATAGATAGGGGTTTTGAATTGGTGGTCTGACACCTTAATATAGAAAAATGTATAAAACACAAGAAACTTCGTCTCCGTTTTTTATATTTATTAGAGGAATCTCAGATTTCTTAGGGTGCACCATACAATTGTACTAAAATATTTTCTTTCGTACTTGTATTTAGCATGTGTAGAGTGAAATGCAGATTAAACACTAACATTTACATTTATAACAGCCTACCTCAGAAAGATGTTGTTCCCTGCAACTGTTTTACATAAAGCTCATAGTTGTGTAAACATTCGTTTAAATTTCTCCCTTTGAAATTCTCAATTGTTATACAAGCGAATGGGTCTAGCTTTGCATGAATCTGATTAAGTATTTACATCTGTCGTTTACGTAAAAAAATAACATTTGTATAAATACATATTTTATTAATGATATTATTTTTGTTCAGAGAAGCTTATACGTAACTGCATTCGTAATGCGGAAGTTCAGAATATAACTTAATCTTATTAGATAAAATGTAAAGACATTGATGCAGTAAACGACAGATGAATATTTTGGTCATATAGTTCTTCAACTATTTCAGTTCTTATACATCCTGGGCTTTCAAATATTCGGCATTGAGCGTTCCTGATGAAGGTAAATCCAGAAAAGCTCTTCGAACGCATGCAATTTATAAAGCGTTGTTTTCAATTTTATTTATGGGCTCAAATTTGATAAATAAGTACACAAATCATAGATGCTGAGGTAATTGAACATTGTAAATGCAGCAGCTATGATTTGTTTCTAGTTCATTTAAGTTTGCGATGGTAAAAAACTACAAACTCCCTCAAGAAAAGTTAATCATGGAAGGTTTAATGAATATTTTGTGTAGGCCTTTTTTGTGTTTAAGCTCTCAAATACTTTTGGTTTTCAAACATTTGATATCGAGCGTACCAAATGAAGGTTAATCTAGGATCACGTGATTTTGCACACGGAAATGATATTATATGATTTTGTTATTCGCAATCTTATATAATGTAGAAACCCTTGATAATAGCAAAATGTTCTCACTGATTGTTGATATTATTATATAAGATGCTGTATTGGACAAATCTTCATTAAATTGGTCAAATGAATTACATTGAAATACCAAAAATTTAAAGGAGTTGAACAGTAAACTCATAATTAGCTAATGATGGCTTGTTTGACATTCAATGGAAGAATGCAATTATTCATAACCGTTGTTACAGCGCAGTTCAGTAGCTAAAGATAGTAAATGTGCAGCCCGATCGATCATTATTCGTCATCCCTTATACTTTTTTTAATAAAAATGCATCTAAAATAATCTGCAATAAGACTAAAATAAAAAATGTATTTTACCAATATCTGGAATTGGAACTTTTGTATGTTGACAAACAAAAGTTTCGATCGCAACTTGTGTAATCGTGCAGATATTTGAATCATACTAAGTCTTACATTTTTTAACTAAGTACTTTATATGTTTGCATATATGCTTACTTATCTGTATAGAGATATGCAAGTATTTACACACACAGTGTACACTTGCAGTATACTGAATGATGTTGCAATGGAATATTTAACGGTCTATATTAATGACCAATGATATTATAAGAACAAGAGAAGAAAGAGTCAAAGATTAATAAAGGATTTGCCTAGAATGTTTCGGACCAAGTCTCTTATAATACCAACTTTGTTGTTTTTAGTTTTCGCTTGACACAGAACCAGTCAAACCTTTTTGAGTAGATTTGTTTACTGATTTAAAATATGTTAATGACAATTTATCTGTTGAACAGATATGCATTTATTATTCAATTAAAAAAAAAGCGTAAGATACAAAGGGGACATTCAAAACTCACAAGTCGAAGAAAAAGCGACAACGCCATGAAAAACCCTCGAAAGACAAAGAAAAGACCAGCAAATACACAAAACCAGGTTTAATCCACCATTTTCTACATGAGGGAATGCCTGTACCAAATCAGGAATATGACAGTTGTTTTCCATTCGTTTGATGTGTTTGAGCTTTTGATTTTGCCATTTGAAATGGGACTTTCCGTTTTGAATTTTCCTTTGAGTTCGTTTTTTATACGTTTTACATAGAAACTAAAGACTGAGCAACACAAAATCCACTAAAACTTGGCTAAGATTACAGATGCTCCATAAGGATTAGCAGATTTTTGCTCTACTAGCAGCGCCCTTCATGTTGGTTTCGGTAAGTACACATTCTATTAAAAGTCTCATTGGATGTTTTCACGCTGCTTGATGACTATGAAGTACAGTTTTGACTACTTTCTTATCACTTTTAGCTTTATTCAAAAATATAATTTTCTTTTTTATTCTTATTTTCTATAAGACTTCAAAACGGGTTTTATAATTATTTACAGTGCATTGACTTCTTCAATAGTTTTTTATCAGATCCTTCTTAACAACATTTGAAGTTTATGAAATTTTGATTAAAGTTGAAAATTATTGTATTGATTGATTTAATACAATGAAAGCACAATAAGTATTATATGTAGCAGTAGGTCAAATGATTGAATCGATAAATCAGTAAATAAACATCCATGCACTATTAAATGAATTTAGTCTTCAACGGTCATTTTGATATCTCGAGAGTATCACCAGTCCAGTAGTCAGTACTTCTGTGTTGACATGAATTATCATTGATATGGTAATATTAATAAATTAACTGTTTACAGAACTTTCAATTGTTCGAAAAACTAAGGATTTTCGACTCCAGGAATAAAGTACCTAAACTGTAATTGGAAAACCTTTCCGGAATTTTACAAAAAAGGACTAAGGGGCTTCGACGACAGTACAAACAAAATAGCACTTCTAAAGTGGCGCAACCCCAAGCCTTACAACTTCGTGGTGGAATCATGTGTTCTGGGAGGGTTTTTCGATTTTGCTTAACAAAGAGCATCTGTTGTGAAAAATAACATAAACCCTTCAGGTCATCACTGGGCAAATTGAGCAACACATCTAATGTAGGTTTAGTTACCGGTCTGTAAATATTGCATTTAAAGTTTGCACGTAAGAGACAAGGACACATTCCTCTGCATGGTATAGCAACTCATCTGAAAGCATTAAAACATGATTGCTAAAATCAAAACTTTTTCACAACAAAGAGCAGAAGGCTTATAAGCTGATTATATGGCATATGGGTTGATTGCTGCATGATTTTATCGATGCAAACTTGATAACCAACACTAGCAAACCAATTTTGATCTTTAAAAACGGTCATTTTAATTTAAATCGCTCTTAAAAGACTGAAAAATAAATTATCAAGTTATTTCAAGTCTTTCAGTCAATTATCAGACTTATCCACCGCGGTACATTCAGTACTATTCAGACAATCGATAGCAGTCAATTAAGATTTGTTCAGTCCATGTTCAGACTTTTCAGTAGTTGCATTTACCTATACTGTACACATCAACACTATACTGAATTGTCTGAAAAGCTGTTAAACAGTACTGAATTGTCTGCAAGCGAATTGTCTGAACAGTACTGAATTTATCGCAGTAGATAAGTCTAAGAATTGACTGAAAGACTGAACATGACTGAATAATTAACTGTTTTGACTTTTCAGGTGATGTTAAGATACAAAAGACTCATCAGTGACGCTCGAATCACTAAAGTTAAAAGGCCAAATAAAGTACGAAGTTTAAGAGCATTGCGGTTATGCATTTTATAGTCCCTTGGTATCTTTTTATTTTTCTAATAAAATTTACACCCAGCAATTGAAATATTCTATTTGGATATATTATATAAATAGTTGTATAGCTGCTTGAATTCAGAATAAAAAAAAAACATCAACAGAAAATGTACAGTATATCAAAATTATGGCGAAATAAACAGACCTGTGTATCCATTGTTTTAATCATAAACTGTATTTAAAAATATAACAGTCCACCATTACACAGAAAAATATAACGACCGATCGGTTGAAATCTTTAAAGTAATGAAGACTATTGGGTAGAATTTATATCTTAATAATTATCTATCTTTTTTTGGTAAGAATAACAAAGCAGTTCGTATAAAGACACTACTCTATTCTTAATTATTGAGATCTATCATTTTTTTGGAATTAAACAAGTTGTATAAGTTGGACTTCTATAATTAAACCATTTAGATCTCTTTTTTTTTAATTTTTACTTTAATATATGGTTTCACAATGCATTCTTAACAGGGACAACTTTTGCCCCAATATAACTGTAGTTTTGTAATGCAATATTTTTTCTCTTTTCATAGGAGTCGCTATACAATACAGATGATAATGTCCTGGTACAGTACGTCAAGCTTGCGGGTATAGCAGAAATAACAGAACTGTATGCGGTTTGAATGGTCAAATATACATCAAAATATTTTGCACTCGATGTGCTGAAATGATTTATAGCTTTTCTTTACATATTGAAAGCATGTCACCTTTCATACATTCATAAATATCCTCAAAATGGTGGAAAGTCAATGTCACTATTGTGTATTTGTCCTTTAATTTCACAGTATTAACAGTTCAAAGCCATCACAATTGTCAATATAGACCATATTACATGATTATGTGGAAGGATAAAAAAACCAGCGTGCGGAGAATTTATAAAGACGTAAAGAAACATATGTTTAGCAAAATGTGTGTAAGTGGATTACATATTCTAAGATCATGCATTAAGGCTAGATTATTGATATCTTCAACTGTTTCATCTGCTGGTCTGGATGTTTCAAAAACCATTGATTAAATTTGATTTTCTTCTAAAGTTTCAATGGAAACCGATGGCATTGAACATAGCGTTATCTGTCTTTTGATTACGGTTTCCGAATTGCCCTTATTCGCCATATTTGAAACCTATTTGAAACCATCTGATTGAAGTACATGTTCACCTTTAAGAGATCATATTGCCCTTGAAAATGTTATTACTTAATTGAAACAAAGTTTTTGCATCAAATACTTATGTTTATGAACCTGTTCATGCCATTTACAAAAACAGAGTCACGAAGAAGGAAATCAAAGTTTTGCGGTCACCATCACGAATTGGTTGATCCAACGATGTGTCTATGTTTCAACTCATGACGTTTTTCGGGGACTTAGTTTTTAAGGTACCATAATAGCAGTCTGATCAGTAATTTTACCGATAGTGACAATTTGACTGAGTGAGGATTTTCATGTCGAGTGATGCATGCATAGCAGGAGATAATTACTCTGTCGACGCACTGGGTCTCGCCCTTTTGAATTTATATGATTTCCTAAGTATTTGTTTGCTACAATTACTTCCATAATTAAACCATTTAGATCTCTTTTTTTAATTTAATATATGGTTTCACAATGCATTCTTAACAGGGACAACTTTTGCCCCAATATAACTGTAGTTTTGTAATGCAATATTTTTTCTCTTTTCATAGGAGTCGCTATACAATACAGATGATAATGTCCTGGTACAGTACGTCAAGCTTGCGGGTATAGCAGAAATAACAGAACTGTATGCGGTTTGAATGGTCAAATATACATCAAAATATTTTGCACTCGATGTGCTGAAATGATTTATAGCTTTTCTTTACATATTGAAAGCATGTCACCTTTCATACATTCATAAATATCCTCAAAATGGTGGAAAGTCAATGTCACTATTGTGTATTTGTCCTTTAATTTCACAGTATTAACAGTTCAAAGCCATCACAATTGTCAATATAGACCATATTACATGATTATGTGGAAGGATAAAAAACCAGCGTGCGGAGAATTTATAAAGACGTAAAGAAACAGATGTTTAGCAAAATGTTTGTAAGTGGATTACATATTCTAAGATCATGCATTAAGGCTAGATTATTGATATCTTCAACTGTTTCATCTGCTGGT
The DNA here is from genome assembly GCA_017311375.1 of Mytilus coruscus. NCBI lineage: Eukaryota > Metazoa > Mollusca > Bivalvia > Mytilida > Mytilidae > Mytilus > Mytilus coruscus. The sequence goes on along the minus strand of CM029603.1, from coordinate 48,366,263 downwards.
CTGGTGTAGATATCAAATTAACAGACTAACATCCCAAGCAACATAGCTGGTACAATATATGGGACTGGAACTGCTCACCTTTCTGAAGCCGTTGCTTGCCTCCTGATTTTAGTGGGGTTTATATGTGAACGTTTCAATTCCATGTTTCAAAAACCATTGATTAAATTTGATTTTCTTCTAGAGGTTCAATGGAAACCGATGGCATTGAACATAGCGTTATCTGTCTTTTGATTACGGTTTCCGAATTGCCCTTATTTGCCATATTTGAAACCTATTTGAAACCATCTGATTGAAGTACATGTTCACCTTTAAGAGATCATATTGCCCTTGAAAATGTTATTACTTAATTGAAACAAAGTTTTTGCATCAAAT